>JAVRKA010000194.1:0-349368 GCA_034508555.1 Venustoraphidia nigricollis | reverse complement strand
TCTGAAATGCCTATCGGCACCTATTTTTAAAATGCCAATCGGCAACTATATCTGAAATGCCTATCGGCACCTATATCTGAAATGCCTATCGGTACCTATTTTTGAAATGCCTATCGGAAACTACATCTGAAATGCCTATCAGCACCTATATTTAAAATGCCTATCGGCAACCACATCAGAAATGCCTATCGGCACCTATATCTGAAATGCCTTTCGGCATTTATATTTGAAATGCCGGTCGACACCTATATTTGAAATGCCTATCGGCACATATATTTTAAATGCCTATCGGCAAATATATCTGATATGCCTATCGGCACCTATATCTGAAATGCCTATCGGCACCTATTTTTGAAATGCCTATCGGAAACTACATCTAAAATGCCTATCGGCACCTATTTTTAAAATGCCAATCGGTAAGTATATCTGAAATGCCTATCGGCACCTATATCTGAAATGCCTATCGGAACCTATTTTTGAAATGCCTATCGGAAACTACATCTGAAATGACTATCAGCACCTATATTTGAAATGCCTATCGGCAACCATATCTGAAATGCCTATTCACACCTATATTTGAAATACCTATCGGCTTCTATATCTGAAATGCCTATCGGCACCTATTTTTAAAATGCCAATCGGCAACTATATCTGAAATGCCTATCGGCACCTATATCTGAAATGCCTATCGGTACCTATTTTTGAAATGCCTATCCGAAACTACATCTGAAATGCCTATCAGCACCTATATTTGAAATGCCTATCGGCAACCACATCAGAAATGCCTATCGGCACCTATATCTGAAATGCCTTTCGGCATTTATATCTGAAATGCCGGTCGACACCTATATTTGAAATGCCAATCGGCACATATATTTTAAATGCCTATCGGCAACTATATCTGATATGCCTATCGGCACCTATATCTGAAATGCCTATCGGCACCTATTTTTGAAATGCCTATCGGAAACTACATCTAAAATGCCTATCGGCACCTATTTTTAAAATGCCAATCGGTAAGTATATCTGAAATGCCTATCGGCACCTATATCTGAAATGCCTATCGGTACCTATTTTTGAAATGCCTATCGGAAACTACATCTGAAATGACTATCAGCACCTATATTTGAAATGACTATCGGCAACCATATCTGAAATGCCTATCCACACATATATTTGAAATACCTATCGGCTTCTATATCTGAAATGCCTATCGGCACCTATTTTTAAAATGCCAATCAGCAACTATATCTGAAATGCCTATCGGCACCTATATCTGAAATGCCTATCGGTACCTATTTTTGAAATGCCTATCGGAAACTACATCTGAAATGCCTATCAGCACCTATATTTGAAATGCCTATCGGCAACCACATCAGAAATGCCTATCGGCACCTATATCTGAAATGCCTTTCGGCATTTATATCTGAAATGCCGGTCGACACCTATATTTGAAATGCCTATCGGCACATATATTTTAAATGCCTATCGGCAACCATATCTGATATGCCTATCGGCACCTATATCTGAAATGCCTATCGGCACCTATTTTTGAAATGCCTATCGGAAACTACATCTAAAATGCCTATCGGCACCTATTTTTAAAATGCCAATCGGTAAGTATATCTGAAATGCCTATCGGCACCTGTATCTGAAATGCCTATCGGAACCTATTTTTGAAATGCCTATCGGAAACTACATCTGAAATGACTATCAGCACCTATATTTGAAATGCCTATCGGCAACCATATCTGAAATGCCTATCCACACCTATATTTGAAATACCTATCGGCTTCTATATCTGAAATGCCTATCGGCACCTATTTTTAAAATGCCAATCGGCAACTATATCTGAAATGCCTATCGGCACCTATATCTGAAATGCCTATCGGTACCTATTTTTGAAATGCCTATCAAAAACTACATCTGAAATGCCTATCAGCACCTATATTTGAAATGCCTATCGGCAACCACATCAGAAATGCCTATCGGCACCTATATCTGAAATGCCTTTCGGCATTTATATCTGAAATGCCGGTCGACACCTATATTTGAAATGCCTATCGGCACATATATTTTACATGCCTATCGGCAACTATATCTGATATGCCTATCGGCACCTATATCTGAAATGCCTATCGGCACCTATTTTTGAAATGCCTATCGGAAACTACATCTAAATTGCCTATCGGCACCTATTTTTAAAATGCCAATCGGTAAGTATATCTGATATGCCTATCGGAACCTCTATCTGAAATGCCTATCGGAACCTATTTTTGAAATGCCTTTTGGAAACTACATCTGAAATGCCTATCAGCACCTATATTTGAAATGCCTATCGGCAACCACATCAGAAATGCCTATCGGCACATATATTTTAAATGCCTTTTGGCAACTATATCTGATATGCCTATCGGCACCTATATCTGAAATGCCTATCGGCACCTATTTTTGAAATGCCTATCGGAAACTACATCTAAAATGCCTATCGGCACCTATTTTTAAAATGCCAATCGGTAAGTATATCTGAAATGCCTATCGGCACCTATATCTGAAATGCCTATCGGAACCTATTTTTGAAATGCCTATCGGAAACTACATCTGAAATGACTATCAGCACCTATATTTGAAATGCCTATCGGCAACCATATCTGAAATGCCTATCCACACCTATATTTGAAATACCTATCGGCTTCTATATCTGAAATGCCTATCGGCACCTATTTTTAAAATGCCAATCGGCAACTATATCTGAAATGCCTATCGGCACCTATATCTGAAATGCCTATCGGTACCTATTTTTGAAATGCCTATCAAAAACTACATCTGAAATGCCTATCAGCACCTATATTTGAAATGCCTATCGGCAACCACATCAGAAATGCCTATCGGCACCTATATCTGAAATGCCTTTCGGCATTTATATCTGAAATGCCGGTCGACACCTATATTTGAAATGCCTATCGGCACATATATTTTAAATGCCTATCGGCAACTATATCTGATATGCCTATCGGCACCTATATCTGAAATGCCTATCGGCACCTATTTTTGAAATGCCTATCGGAAACTACATCTAAAATGCCTATCGGCACCTATTTTTAAAATGCCAATCGGTAAGTATATCTGAAATGCCTATCGGCACCTATATCTGAAATGCCTATCGGAACCTATTTTTGAAATGCCTATCGGAAACTACATCTGAAATGACTATCAGCACCTATATTTGAAATGCCTATCGGCAACCATATCTGAAATGCCTATCCACACCTATATTTGAAATACCTATCGGCTTCTATATCTGAAATGCCTATCGGCACCTATTTTTAAAATGCCAATCGGCAACTATATCTGAAATGCCTATCGGCACCTATATCTGAAATGCCTATCGGTACCTATTTTTGAAATGCCTATCGGAAACTACATCTGAAATGCCTATCAGCACCTATATTTAAAATGCCTATCGGCAACCACATCAGAAATGCCTATCGGCACCTATATCTGAAATGCCTTTCGGCATTTATATTTGAAATGCCGGTCGACACCTATATTTGAAATGCCTATCGGCACATATATTTTAAATGCCTATCGGCAAATATATCTGATATGCCTATCGGCACCTATATCTGAAATGCCTATCGGCACCTATTTTTGAAATGCCTATCGGAAACTACATCTAAAATGCCTATCGGCACCTATTTTTAAAATGCCAATCGGTAAGTATATCTGAAATGCCTATCGGCACCTATATCTGAAATGCCTATCGGAACCTATTTTTGAAATGCCTATCGGAAACTACATCTGAAATGACTATCAGCACCTATATTTGAAATGCCTATCGGCAACCATATCTGAAATGCCTATTCACACCTATATTTGAAATACCTATCGGCTTCTATATCTGAAATGCCTATCGGCACCTATTTTTAAAATGCCAATCGGCAACTATATCTGAAATGCCTATCGGCACCTATATCTGAAATGCCTATCGGTACCTATTTTTGAAATGCCTATCCGAAACTACATCTGAAATGCCTATCAGCACCTATATTTGAAATGCCTATCGGCAACCACATCAGAAATGCCTATCGGCACCTATATCTGAAATGCCTTTCGGCATTTATATCTGAAATGCCGGTCGACACCTATATTTGAAATGCCAATCGGCACATATATTTTAAATGCCTATCGGCAACTATATCTGATATGCCTATCGGCACCTATATCTGAAATGCCTATCGGCACCTATTTTTGAAATGCCTATCGGAAACTACATCTAAAATGCCTATCGGCACCTATTTTTAAAATGCCAATCGGTAAGTATATCTGAAATGCCTATCGGCACCTATATCTGAAATGCCTATCGGTACCTATTTTTGAAATGCCTATCGGAAACTACATCTGAAATGACTATCAGCACCTATATTTGAAATGACTATCGGCAACCATATCTGAAATGCCTATCCACACATATATTTGAAATACCTATCGGCTTCTATATCTGAAATGCCTATCGGCACCTATTTTTAAAATGCCAATCAGCAACTATATCTGAAATGCCTATCGGCAACTATATCTGAAATGCCTATCGGTACCTATTTTTGAAATGCCTATCGGAAACTACATCTGAAATGCCTATCAGCACCTATATTTGAAATGCCTATCGGCAACCACATCAGAAATGCCTATCGGCACCTATATCTGAAATGCCTTTCGGCATTTATATCTGAAATGCCGGTCGACACCTATATTTGAAATGCCTATCGGCACATATATTTTAAATGCCTATCGGCAACTATATCTGATATGCCTATCGGCACCTATATCTGAAATGCCTATCGGCACCTATTTTTGAAATGCCTATCGGAAACTACATCTAAAATGCCTATCGGCACCTATTTTTAAAATGCCAATCGGTAAGTATATCTGAAATGCCTATCGGCACCTATATCTGAAATGCCTATCGGAACCTATTTTTGAAATGCCTATCGGAAACTACATCTGAAATGACTATCAGCACCTATATTTGAAATGCCTATCGGCAACCATATCTGAAATGCCTATCCACACCTATATTTGAAATACCTATCGGCTTCTATATCTGAAATGCCTATCGGCACCTATTTTTAAAATGCCAATCGGCAACTATATCTGAAATGCCTATCGGCACCTATATCTGAAATGCCTATCGGTACCTATTTTTGAAATGCCTATCAAAAACTACATCTGAAATGCCTATCAGCACCTATATTTGAAATGCCTATCGGCAACCACATCAGAAATGCCTATCGGCACCTATATCTGAAATGCCTTTCGGCATTTATATCTGAAATGCCGGTCGACACCTATATTTGAAATGCCTATCGGCACATATATTTTAAATGCCTATCGGCAACTATATCTGATATGCCTATCGGCACCTATATCTGAAATGCCTATCGGCACCTATTTTTGAAATGCCTATCGGAAACTACATCTAAAATGCCTATCGGCACCTATTTTTAAAATGCCAATCGGTAAGTATATCTGAAATGCCTATCGGCACCTATATCTGAAATGCCTATCGGAACCTATTTTTGAAATGCCTATCGGAAACTACATCTGAAATGACTATCAGCACCTATATTTGAAATGCCTATCGGCAACCATATCTGAAATGCCTATCCACACCTATATTTGAAATACCTATCGGCTTCTATATCTGAAATGCCTATCGGCACCTATTTTTAAAATGCCAATCGGCAACTATATCTGAAATGCCTATCGGCACCTATATCTGAAATGCCTATCGGTACCTATTTTTGAAATGCCTATCGGAAACTACATCTGAAATGCCTATCAGCACCTATATTTAAAATGCCTATCGGCAACCACATCAGAAATGCCTATCGGCACCTATATCTGAAATGCCTTTCGGCATTTATATCTGAAATGCCGGTCGACACCTATATTTGAAATGCCTATCGGCACATATATTTTAAATGCCTATCGGCAACTATATCTGATATGCCTATCGGCACCTATATCTGAAATGCCTATCGGCACCTATTTTTAAAATGCCTATCGGAAACTACATCTAAAATGCCTATCGGCACCTATTTTTAAAATGCCAATCGGTAAGTATATCTGAAATGCCTATCGGCACCTATATCTGAAATGCCTATCGGAACCTATTTTTGAAATGCCTATCGGAAACTACCTCTAAAATGACTATCAGCACCTATATTTGAAATGCCTATCGGCAACCTTATCTGAAATGTCTATCCACACCTATATTTGAAATACCTATCGGGTTCTATATCTGAAACGCCTATCGGCACCTATTTTTAAAATGCCAATCGGCTAATATATCTGAAATGCCTATCGGCACCTATATCTGAAATGCCTATCGGTACCTATTTTTGAAATGCCTATCGGAAACTACATCTGAAATGCCTATTAGCACCTATATTTGAAATGCCTATCGGCAACCACATCAGAAATGCCTATCGGCACCTATATCTGAAATGCCTTTCGGCATTTATATCTGAAATGCCGGTCGACACCTATATTTGAAATGCCTATCGGCACATATATTTTACATGCCTATCGGCAACTATATCTGATATGCCTATCGGCACCTATATCTGAAATGCCTATCGGCACCTATTTTTGAAATGCCTATCGGAAACTACATCTAAAATGCCTATCGGCACCTATTTTTAAAATGCCAATTGGTAAGTATATCTGATATGCCTATCGGCACCTATATCTGAAATGCCTATCGGAACCTATTTTTGAAATGCCTATCGGAAACTACATCTGAAATGACTATCAGCACCTATATTTGAAATGCCTTTTGGCAAACATATCTGAAATGCCTATCCACACCTATATTTGAAATACCTATCGGCTTCTACATCTGAAATGCCTATCGGCACCTATTTTTAAAATGCCAATCGGCAACTATATCTGAAATGCCTATCGGCACCTATATCTGAAATGCCTATCGGTACCTATTTTTGAAATGCCTATCGGAAACTACATCTGAAATGCCTATCAGCACCTATATTTGAAATGCCTATCGGCAACCACATCAGAAATGCCTATCGGCACCTATATCTGAAATGCCTTTCGGCATTTATATCTGAAATGCCGGTCGACACCTATATTAGAAATGCCTATCGGCACATATATTTTAAATGCCTATCGGCAACTATATCTGATATGCCTATCGGCACCTATATCTGAAATGCCTATCGGCACCTATTTTTGAAATGCCTATCGGAAACTACATCTAAAATGCCTATCGGCACCTATTTTTAAAATGCCAATCGGTAAGTATATCTGAAATGCCTATCGGCACCTATATCTGAAATGCCTATCGGAACCTATTTTTTAAATGCCTATCGCAAACTACATCTGAAATGCCTATCGGCACCTATTTTTAAAATGCCAATCGGCAACTATAACTGAAATGCCTATCGGCACCTATATCTGAAATGCCTATCGGTACCTATTTTTGAAATGCCTATCGGAAACTACATCTGAAATGCCTATCAGCACCTATGTTTGAAATGCCTATCGGCAACCACATCAGAAATGCCTATCGGCACCTATATCTGAAATGCCTTTCGGCATTTATATCTGAAATGCCGGTCGACACCTATATTTGAAATGCCTATCGGCACATATATTTTAAATGCCTATCGGCAACTATATCTGATATGCCTATCGGCACCTATATCTGAAATGCCTATCGGCACCTATTTTTGAAATGCCTATCGGAAACTACATCTAAAATGCCTATCGGCACCTATTTTTAAAATGCCAATCGGTAAGTATATCTGAAATGCCTATCGGCACCTATATCTGAAATGCCTATCGGAACCTATTTTTGAAATGCCTATCGGAAACTACATCTGAAATGACTATCAGCACCTATATTTGAAATGCCTATCGGCAACCATATCTGAAATGCCTATCCACACCTATATTTGAAATACCTATCGGCTTCTATATCTGAAATGCCTATCGGCACCTATTTTTAAAATGCCAATCGGCAACTATATCTGAAATGCCTATCGGCACCTATATCTGAAATGCCTATCGGTACCTATTTTTGAAATGCCTATCGGAAACTACATCTGAAATGCCTATCAGCACCTATATTTGAAATGCCTATCGGCAACCACATCAGAAATGCCTATCGGCACCTATATCTGAAATGCCTTTCGGTATTTATATCTGAAATGCCGGTCGACACCTATATTTGAAATGCCTATCGGCATATATATTTTAAATGCCTATCGGCAACTATATCTGATATGCCTATCGGCACCTATATCTGAAATGCCTATCGGCACCTATTTTTGAAATGCCTATCGGAAACTACATCTAAAATGCCTATCGGCACCTATTTTTAAAATGCCAATCGGTAAGTATATCTGAAATGCCTATCGGCACCTATATCTGAAATGCCTATCGGAATCCATTTTTGAAATGACTATCGGAAACTACATCTGAAATGACTATCAGCACCTATATTTGAAATGCCTATCGGCAACCATATCTGAAATGCCTATCCACACCTATATTTGAAATACCTATCGGCTTCTATATCTGAAATGCCTATCGCCACCTATTTTTAAAATGCCAATCGGCAACTATATCTGAAATGCCTATCGGCACCTATATCTGAAATGCTTATCGGTACCTATTTTTGAAATGCCTATCGGAAACTACATTTGAAATACCTATCAGCACCTATATTTGAAATGCCTATCGGCAACCACATCAGAAATGCCTATCAGCACCTATATCTGAAATGCCTTTCGGCATTTATATCTGAAATGCCGGTCGACACCTATATTTGAAATGCCTATCGGCACATATATTTTAAATGCCTATCGGCAACTATATCTGATATGCCTATCGGCACCTACATCTGAAATGCCTATCGGCACCTATTTTTGAAATACCTATCGGAAACTACATCTAAAATGCCTATCGGCACCTATTTTTAAAATGCCAATCGGTAAGTATATCTGAAATGCCTATCGGCACCTATATCTGAAATGCCTATCGGAACCTATTTTTGAAATGCCTATCGGAAACTACATCTGAAATGACTATCAGCACCTATATTTGAAATGCCTATCGGCAACCATATCTGAAATGCCTATCCACACCTATATTTGAAATACCTATCGGCTTCTATATCTGAAATGCCTATCGGTACCTATTTTTGAAATGCCTATCGGAAACTACATCTGAAATGCCTATCAGCACCTATATTTGAAATGCCTATCGGCAACCACATCAGAAATGCCTATCGGCACCTATATCTGAAATGCCTTTCGGCATTTATA
Source organism: Venustoraphidia nigricollis (assembly GCA_034508555.1). Classification (NCBI taxonomy): domain Eukaryota; kingdom Metazoa; phylum Arthropoda; class Insecta; order Raphidioptera; family Raphidiidae; genus Venustoraphidia; species Venustoraphidia nigricollis. Next base: position 340,018 of record JAVRKA010000194.1, on the reverse strand, counting down.
TCTGAAATGCCGGTCGACACCTATATTTGAAATGCCTATCGGCACATATATTTTAAATGCCTATCGGCAACTATATCTGATATGCCTATCGGCACCTATATCTGAAATGCCTATCGGCACCTATTTTTGAAATGCCTATCGGAAACTACATCTAAAATGCCTATCGGCACCTATTTTTAAAATGCCAATCGGTAAGTATATCTGAAATGCCTATCGGCACCTATATCTGAAATGCCTATCGGAACCTATTTTTGAAATGCCTATCGGAAACTACATCTGAAATGACTATCAGCACCTATATTTGAAGTGCCTATCGGCAACCATATCTGAAATGCCTATCCACACCTATATTTGAAATACCTATCGGCTTCTATATCTGAAATGCCTATCGGCACCTATTTTTAAAATGCCAATCGGCAACTATATCTGAAATGCCTATCGGCACCTATATCTGAAATGCCTATCGGTACCTATTTTTGAAATGCCTATCGGAAACTACATCTGAAATGCCTATCAGCACCTATATTTGAAATGCCTATCGGCAACCACATCAGAAATGCCTATCGGCACCTATATCTGAAATGCCTTTCGGCATTTATATCTGAAATGCCGGTCGACACTTATATTTGAAATGCCTATCGGCACATATATTTTAAATGCCTATCGGCAACTATATCTGATTTGCCTATCGGCACCTATATCTGAAATGCCTATCGGCACCTATTTTTGAAATGCCTATCGGAAACTACATCTAAAATGCCTATCGGCACCTATTTTTAAAATGCCAATCGGTAAGTATATCTGAAATGCCTATCGGCACCTATATCTGAAATGCCTATCGGAACCTATTTTTGAAATGCCTATCGGAAACTACATCTGAAATGACTATCAGCACCTATATTTGAAATGCCTATCGGCAACCATATTTGAAATGCCTATCCACACCTATATTTGAAATACCTATCGGCTTCTATATCTGAAATGCCTATCGGCACCTATTTTTAAAATGCCAATCGGCAACTATATCTGAAATGCCTATCGGCACCTATATCTGAAATGCCTATCGGTACCTATTTTTGAAATGCCTATCGGAAACTACATCTGAAATGCCTATCAGCACCTATATTTGAAATGCCTATCGGCAACCACATCAGAAATGCCTATCGGCACCTATATCTGAAATGCCTTTCGGCATTTATATCTGAAATGCCGGTCGACACCTATATTTGAAATGCCTATCGGCACATATATTTAAAATGCCTATCGGCAACTATATCTGATATGCCTATCGGCACCTACATCTGAAATGCCTATCGGCACCTATTTTTGAAATGCCTATCGGAAACTACATCTAAAATGCCTATCGGCACCTATTTTTAAAATGCCAATCGGTAAGTATATCTGAAATGCCTATCGGCACCTATATCTGAAATGCCTATCGGAACCTATTTTTGAAATGCCTATCGGAAACTACATCTGAAATGACTATCAGCACCTATATTTGAAATGCCTATCGGCAACCATATCTGAAATGCCTATACACACCTATATTTGAAATACCTATCGGCTTCTATATCTGAAATGCCTATCGGCACCTATTTTTAAAATGCCAATCGGCAACTATATCTGAAATGCCTATCGGCACCTATATCTGAAATGCCTATCGGAACCTATTTTTGAAATGCCTATCGGAAACTACATCTGAAATGACTATCAGCACCTATATTTGAAATGCCTATCGGCAACCATATCTGAAATGCCTATCCACACCTATATTTGAAATACCTATCGGCTTCTATATCTGAAATGCCTATCGGCACCTATTTTTAAAATGCCAATCGGCAACTATATCTGAAATGCCTATTGGCACCTATATCTGAAATGCCTATCGGTACCTATTTTTGAAATGCCTATCGGAAACTACATCTGAAATGCCTATCAGCACCTATATTTGAAATGCCTATCGGCAACCACATCAGAAATGCCTATCGGCACCTATATCTGAAATGCCTTTCGGCATTTATATCTGAAATGCCGGTCGACACCTATAATTGAAATGCCTATCGGCACATATATTTTAAATGCCTATCGGCAACTATATCTGATTTGCCTATCGGCACCTATATCTGAAATGCCTATCGGCACCTATTTTTGAAATGCCTATCGGAAACTACATCTAAAATGCCTATCGGCACCTATTTTTAAAATGCCAATCGGTAAGTATATCTGAAATGCCTATCGGCACCTATATCTGAAATGCCTACCGGAACCTATTTTTGAAATGCCTATCGGAAACTACATCTGAAATGACTATCAGCACCTATATTTGAAATGCCTATCGGCAACCATATCTGAAATGCCTATCCACACCTATATTTGAAATACCTATCGGCTTCTATATCTGAAATGCCTATCGGCATCTATTTTTAAAATGCCAATCAGCAACTATATCTGAAATGCCTATCGGCACCTATATCTGAAATGCCTATCGGTACCTATTTTTGAAATGCCTATCGGAAACTACATCTGAAATGCCTATCAGCACCTATATTTGAAATGCCTATCGGCAACCACATCAGAAATGCCTATCGGCACCTATATCTGAAATGCCTTTCGGCATTTATATCTGAAATGCCGGTCGACACCTATATTTGAAATGCCTATCGGCATATATATTTAGATGCCTATCGGCAACTATATCTGATATGCCTATCGGCACCTATATCTGAAATGCCCGTTCGGCACCTATTTTTGAAATGCCTATCGGAAACTACATCTAAAATGCCTATCGGCACCTATTTTTAAAATGCCAATCGGTAAGTATATCTGAAATGCCTATCGGCACCTATATCTGAAATGCCTATCGGAACCTATTTTTGAAATGCCTATCGGAAACTACATCTAAAATGACTATCAGCACCTATATTTGAAATGCCTATCGGCAACCATATCTGAAATGCCTATCCACACCTGTATTTGAAATACCTATCGGCTTCTATATCTGAAATGCCTATCGGCACCTATTTTTAAAATGCCAATCGGCAACTATATCTGAAATGCCTATCGGCACCTATATCTGAAATGCCTATCGGTACCTATTTTTGAAATGCCTATCGGAAACTACATCTGAAATGCCTATCAGCACTTATATTTGAAATGCCTATCGGCAACCACATCAGAAATGCCTATCGGCACCTATTTTTAAAATGCCAATCGGTAAGTATATCTGAAATGCCTATCAGCACCTATATCTGAAATGCCTATCGGAACCTATTTTTGAAATGCCTATCGGAAACTACATCTGAAATGACTATCAGCACCTATATTTGAAATGCCTATCGGCAACCATATCTGAAATGCCTATCCACACCTATATTTGAAATACCTATCGGCTTCTATATCTGAAATGCCTATCGGCACCTATTTTTAAAATGCCAATCGGCAACTATATCTGAAATGCCTATCGGCACCTATATCTGAAATGCCTATCGGTACCTATTTTTGAAATGCCTATCGGAAACTACATCTGAAATGCCTATCAGCACCTATATTTGAAATGCCTATCGTCAACCACATCAGAAATGCCTATCGGCACCTATATCTGAAATGCCTTTTAGAATTTATATCTGAAATGCCGGTCGACACCTATATTTGAAATAACTATCGGCACATATATTTTAAATGCCTATCGGCAACTATATCTGATATGCCTATCGGCACCTATATCTGAAATGCCTATCGGCACCTATTTTTGAAATGCCTATCGGAAACTACATCTAAAATGCCTATCGGCACCTATTTTTAAAATGCCAATCGGTAAGTATATCTGAAATGCCTATCGGCACCTATATCTGAAATGCCTATCGGAACCTATTTTTGAAATGCATATCGGAAACTACATCTGAAATGACTATCAGCACCTATATTTGAAATGCCTATCGGCAACCATATCTGAAATGCCTATCCACACCTATATTTGAAATACCTATCGGCTTCTATATCTGAAATGCCTATCGGCACCTATTTTTAAAATGCCAATCGGCAACTATATCTGAAATGCCTATCGGCACCTATATCTGAAATGCCTATCGGTACCTATTTTTGAAATGCCTATCGGAAACTACATCTGAAATGCCTATCAGCACCTATATTTGAAATGCCTATCGGCAACCACATCAGAAATTCCTATCGGCACCTATATCTGAAATGCCTTAGGCATTTATATCTGAAATGCCGGTCGACACCTATATTTGAAATGCCTATCGGCACCTATTTTTGAAATGCCTATCGGAAACTACATCTAAAATGCCTATCGGCACCTATTTTTAAAATGCCAATCGGTAAGTATATCTGAAATGCCTATCGGCACCTATATCTGAAATGCCTATCGGAACCTATTTTTGAAATGCCTATCGGAAACTACATCTGAAATGACTATCAGCACCTATATTTGAAATGCCTATCGGCAACCATATCTAAAATGCCTATCCACACCTATATTTGAAATACCTATCGGCTTCTATATCTGAAATGCCTATCGGCACCTATTTTTAAAATGCCAATCGGCAACTATATCTGAAATGCCTATCGGCACCTATATCTGAAATGCCTATCGGTACCTATTTTTGAAATGCCTATCGGAAACTACATCTGAAATGCCTATCAGCACCTATATTTGAAATGCCTATCGGCAACCACATCAGAAATGCCTATCGGCACCTATATCTGAAATGCCTTTCGGCATTTATATCTGAAATGCCGGTCGACACCTATATTTGAAATGCCTATCGGCACATATATTTTAAATGCCTATCGGCAACTATATCTGATATGCCTATCGGCACCTATATCTGAAATGCCTATCGGCACCTATTTTTGAAATGCCTATCGGAAACTACATCTAAAATGCCTATCGGCACCTATTTTTAAAATGCCAATCGGTAAGTATATCTGAAATGCCTATCGGCACCTATATCTGAAATGCCTATCGGAACCTATTTTTGAAATGCCTAACGGAAACTACATCTGAAATGACTATCAGCACCTATAGTTGAAATGCCTATCGGCAACCATATCTGAAATGCCTATCCACACCTATATTTGAAATACCTATCGGCTTCTATATCTGAAATGCCTATCGGCACCTATTTTTAAAATGCCAATCGGCAACTATATCTGAAATGCCCATCGGCACCTATATCTGAAATGCCTATCGGTACCTATTTTTGAAATGCCTATCGGAAACTACATCTGAAATGCCTATCAGCACCTATATTTGAAATGCCTATCGGCAACCACATCAGAAATGCCTATCGGCACCTATATCTGAAATGCCTTTCGGCATTTATATCTGAAATGCCGGTCGACACCTATATTTGAAATGCCTATCGGCACATATATTTTAAATGCCTATCGACAACTATATCTGATATGCCTATCGGCACCTATATCTGAAATGCCTATCGGCACCTATTTTTGAAATGCCTATCGGAAACTACATCTAAAATGCCTATCGGCACCTATTTTTAAAATGCTAATCGGTAAGTATATCTAAAATGCCTATCGGCACCTATATCTGAAATGCCTATCGGAACCTATTTTTGAAATGCCTATCGGAAACTACATCTGAAATGACTATCAGCACCTATATTTGAAATGCCTATCGGCAAACATATCTGAAATGCCTATCCACACCTATATTTGAAATACCTATCGGCTTCTATATCTGAAATGCCTATCGGCACCTATTTTTAAAATGCCAATCGGCAACTATATCTGAAATGCCTATCGGCACCTATATCTTAAATGCCTATCGGTACCTATTTTTGAAATGCCTATCGGAAACTACATCTGAAATGCCAATCAGCACCTATATTTGAAATGCCTATCGGCAACCACATCAGAAATGCCTATCGGCACCTATATCTGAAATGCCTTTCGGCATTTATATCTGAAATGCCGGTCGACACCTATATTTGAAATGCCTATCGGCACATTATTTTAAATGCCTATCGGCAACTATATCTGATATGCCTATCGGCACCTATATCTGAAATGCCTATCGGCACCTATTTTTGAAATGCCTATCGGAAACTACATCTAAAATGCCTATCGGCACCTATTTTTAAATTGCCAATCGGTAAGTATATCTGAAATGCCTATCGGCACCTATATCTGAAATGCCTATTGGAACCTATTTTTGAAATGCCTATCGGAAACTACATCTGAAATGACTATCAGCACCTATATTTGAAATGCCTATCGGCAACCATATCTAAAATGCCTATCCACACCTATATTTGAAATACCTATCGGCTTCTATATCTGAAATGCCTATCGGCACTTATTTTTAAAATGCCAATCGGCAACTATATCTGAAATGCCTATCGGCACCTATATCTGAAATGCCTATCGGTACCTATTTTTGAAATGCCTATCGGAAACTACATCTGAAATGCCTATCAGCACCTATATTTGAAATGCCTATCGGCAACCACATCAGAAATGCCTATCGGCACCTATATCTGAAATGCATTTCAGCATTTATATCTGAAATGCCGGTCGGCACCTATATTTGAAATGCCTATCGGCACATATATTTTAAATGCCTATCGGCAACTATATCTGATATGCCTATCGGCACCTATATCTGAAATGCCTATCGGCACCTATTTTTGGAATGCCTATCGGAAACTACATCTAAAATGCCTATCGGCACCTATTTTTAAAATGCCAATCGGTAAGTATATCTGAAATGCCTATCGGCACCTATATCTGAAAGGCCTATCGGAACCTATTTTTGAAATGCCTATCGGAAACTACATCTGAAATGACTATCAGCACCTATATTTGAAATGCCTATCGGCAACCATATCTGAAATGCCTATCCACACCTATATTTGAAATACCTATCGGCTTCTATATCTGAAATGCCTATCGGCACCTATTTTTAAAATGCCAATCGGCAACTATATCTCAAATGCCTATCGGCACCTATATCTGAAATGCCTATCGGTACCTATTTTTGAAATGCCTATCCGAAACTACATCTGAAATGCCTATCAGCACCTATATTTGAAATGCCTATCGGCAACGACATCAGAAATGCCTATCGGCACCAATATCTGAAATGCCTTTCGGCATTTATATCTGAAATGCCGGTCGACACCTATATTTGAAATGCCTATCGGCAACCATATCTGAAATGCCTATCCACACCTATATTTGAAATACCTATCGGCTTCTATATCTGAAATGCCTATCGGCACCTATTTTTAAAATGCCAATCGGCAACTATATCTGAAATGATTATCGGCACCTATATCTGAAATGCCTATCGGTACCTATTTTTGAAATGCCTATCGGAAACTACATCTGAAATGCCTATCAGCACCTATATTTGAAATGCCTATCGGCAACCACATCAGAAATGCCTATCGGCACCTATATCTGAAATGCCTTTCAGCATTTATATCTGAAATGCCGGTCGACACCTATATTTGAAATGCCTATCGGCACATATATTTTAAATGCCTATCGGCAACTATATCTGATATGCCTATCGGCACCTATATCTGAAATGCCTATCGGCACCTATTTTTGAAATGCCTATCGGAAACTACATCTAAAATGCCTATCTGCACCTATTTTTAAAATGCCAATCGGTAAGTATATCTGAAATGCCTATCGGCACCTATATCTGAAATGCCTATCGGAACCTATTTTTGAAATGCCTATCGGAAACTACATCTGAAATGACTATCAGCACCTATATTTGAAATGCCTATCGGCAAACATATCTGAAATGCCTATCCACACCTATATTTGAAATACCTATCGGCTTCTATATCTGAAATGCCTATCGGCACCTATTTTTAAAATGCCAATCGGCAACTATATCTGAAATGCTTATCGGCACCTATATCTGAAATGCCTATCGGTACCTATTTTTGAAATGCCTATCGGAAACTACATCTGAAATGCCTATCAGCACCTATATTTGAAATGCCTATCGGCAACCACATCAGAAATGCCTATCGGCACCTATATCTGAAATGCCTTTCGGCATTTATATCTGAAATGCCGGTTGACACCTATATTTGAAATGCCTATCGGCACATATATTTTAAATGCCTATCGGCAACTATATCTGATATGCCTATCGGCGCCTATATCTGAAATGCCTATCGGCACCTATTTTTGAAATGCCTATCGGAAACTACATCTAAAATGCCTATCGGCACCTATTTTTAAAATGCCAATCGGTAAGTATATCTGAAATGCCTATCGGCACCTATATCTGAAATGCCTATCGGAACCTATTTTTGAAATGCCTATCGGAAACTACATCTGAAATGACTATCAGCACCTATATTTGAAATGCCTATCGGCAACCATATCTCAAATGCCTATCCACACCTATATTTGAAATACCTATCGGCTTCTATATCTGAAATGCCTATCGGCACCTATTTTTAAAATGCCAATCGGCAACTATATCTGAAATGCCTATCGGCACCTATATCTAAAATGCCTATCGGTACCTATTTTTGAAATGCCTATCGGAAACTACATCTGAAATGCATATCAGCACCTATATTTGAAATGCCTATCGGCAACCACATTAGAAATGCCTATCGGCACCTATATCTGAAATGCCTTTCGGCATTTCTATCTGAAATGCCGGTCGACACCTATATTTGAAATGCCTATCGGCACATATATTTTAAATGCCTATCGGCAACTATATCTGATATGCCTATCGGCACCTATATCTGAAATGCCTATCGGCACCTATTTTTGAAATGCCTATCGGAAACTACATGTAAAATGCCTATCGGCACCTATTTTTAAAATGCCAATCGGTAAGTATATCTGAAATGCCTATCGGCACCTATATCTGAAATGCCTATCGGAACCTATTTTTGAATTGCCTATCGGAAACTACATCTGAAATGACTATCAGCACCTATATTTGAAATGCCTATCGGCAACCATATCTGAAATGCCTATCCACACCTATATTTGAAATACCTATCGGCTTCTATATCTGAAATGCCTATTGGCACCTATTTTTAAAATGCCAATCGGCAACTATATCTGAAATGCCTATCGGCACCTATATCTGAAATGCCTATCGGTACCTATTTTTGAAATGCCTATCGGAAACTACATCTGAAATGCCTATCAGCACCTATATTTGAAATGCCTATCGGCAACCACATCGGAAATGCCTATCGGCACCTATATCTGAAATGCATTTCGGCATTTATATCTGAAATGCCGGTCGACACCTATATTTGAAATGCCTATCGGCACATATATTTTAAATGCCTATCGGCAACTATATCTGATATGCCTATCGGCACCTATATCTGAAATGCCTATCGGCACCTATTTTTGAAATGCCTATCGGAAACTACATTTAAAATGCCTATCGGCACCTATTTTTAAAATGCCAATCGGTAAGTTTATCTGAAATGCCTATCGGCACCTATATCTGAAATGCCTATCGGAACCTATTTTTGAAATGCCTATCGGAAACTACATCTGAAATGACTATCAGCACCTATATTTGAAATGCCTATCGGCAACCATATCTGAAATGCCTATCCACACCTATATTTGAAATACCTATCGGCTTCTATATCTGAAATGCCTATCGGCACCTATTTTTAAAATGCCAATCGGCAACTATATCTGAAATGCCTATCGGCACCTATATCTGAAATGCCTATCGGTACCTATTTTTGAAATGCCTATCGGAAACTACATCTGAAATGCCTATCAGCACCTATATTTGAAATGCCTATCGGCAACCACATCAGAAATGCCTATCGGCACCTATATCTGAAATGCCTTTCGGCATTTATATCTGAAATGCCGGTCGACACCTATATTTGAAATGCCTATCGGCACATATATTTTAAATGCCTATCGGCAACTATATCTGATATGCCTATCGGCACCTATATCTGAAATGCCTATCGGCACCTATTTTTGAAATGCCTATCGGAAACTACATCTAAAATGCCTATCGGCACCTATTTTTAAAATGCCAATCGGTAAGCATATCTGAAATGCCTATCGGCACCTATATCTGAAATGCCTATCGGAACCTATTTTTGAAATGCCTATCGGAAACTACATCTGAAATGACTATCAGCACCTATATTTGAAATGCCTATCGGCAACCATATCTGAAATGCCTATCCACACCTATATTTGAAATACCTATCGACTTCTATATCTGAAATGCCTATCGGCACCTATTTTTAAAATGCCAATCGGCAACTATATCTGAAATGCCTATCGGCACCCATATCTGAAATGCCTATCGGTACCTATTTTTGAAATGCCTATTGGAAACTACATCTGAAATGCCTATCAGCACCTATATTTGAAATGCCTATCGGCAACCACATCAGAAATGCCTATCGGCACCTATATCTGAAATGCCTTTCGGCATTTATATTTGAAATGCCGGTCGACACCTATATTTGAAATGCCTATCGGCACATATATTTTAAATGCCTATCGGCAACTATATCTGATATGCCTATCGGCACCTATATCTGAAATGCCTATCGGCACCTATTTTTGAAATGCCTATCGGAAACTACATCTAAAATGCCTATCGGCACCTATTTTTAAAATGCCAATCGGTAAGTATATCTGAAATGCCTATCGGCACCTATATCTGAAATGCCTATCGGAACCTATTTTTGAAATGCCTATCGGAAACAACATCTGAAATGACTATCAGCACCTATATTTGAAATGCCTATCGGCAACCATATCTGAAATGCCTATCCACACCTATATTTGAAATACCTATCGGCTTCTATATCTGAAATGCCTATCGGCACCTATTTTTAAAATGCCAATCGGCAACTATATCTGAAATGCCTATCGGCACCTATATCTGAAATGCCTATCGGTACCTATTTTTGAAATGCCTATCCGAAACTACATCTGAAATGCCTATCAGCACCTATATTTGAAATGTCTATCGGCAACCACATCAGAGATGCCTATCGGCACCTATATCTGAAATGCCTTTCGGCATTTATATCTGAAATGCCGGTCGACACATATATTTGAAATGCCTATCGGCACATATATTTTAAATGCCTATCGGCAACTATATCTGATATGCCTATCGGCACCTATATCTGAAATGCCTATCGGCACCTATTTTTGAAATGCCTATCGGAAACTACATCTAAAATGCCTATCGGCACCTATTTTTAAAATGCCAATCGGTAAGTATATCTGAAATGCCTATCGGCACCTATATCTGAAATGCCTATCGGAACCTATTTTTGAAATGCCTATCGGAAACTACATCTGAAATGACTATCAGCACCTATATTTGAAATGCCTATCGGCAACCATATCTGAAATGCCTATCCACACCTATATTTGAAATACCTATCGGCTTCTATATCTGAAATGCCTATCGGCACCTATTTTTAAAATGCCAATCGGCAACTATATCTGAAATGCCTATCGGCACCTATATCTGAAATGCCTATCGGTACCTATTTTTGAAATGCCTATCGGAAACTACATCTGAAATGCCTATCAGCACCTATATTTGAAATGCCTATCGGCAACCACATCAGAAATGCCTATCGGCACCTATATCTGAAATGCCTTTCGGCATTTGTATCTGAAATGCCGGTCGACACCTATATTTGAAATGCCTATCGGCACATATATTTTAAATGCCTATCGGCAACTATATCTGATATGCCTATCGGCACCTATATCTGAAATGCCTATCGGCACCTATTTTTAAAATGCCAATCGGTAAGTATATCTGAAATGCCTATCGGCACCTATATCTGAAATGCCTATCGGAACCTATTTTTGAATTGCCTATCGGAAACTACATCTGAAATGACTATCAGCACCTATATTTGAAGTGCCTATCGGCAACCATATCTGAAATGCCTATCCACACCTATATTTGAAATACCTATCGGCTTCTATATCTGAAATGCCTATCGGCACCTATTTTTAAAATGCCAATCGGCAACTATATCTGAAATGCCTATCGGCACCTATATCTGAAATGCCTATCGGTACCTATTTTTGAAATGCCTATCGGAAACTACATCTGAAATGCCTATCAGCACCTATATTTGAAATGCCTATCGGCAACCACATCAGAAATGCCTATCGGCACCTATATCTGAAATGCCTTTCGGCATTTATATCTGAAATGCCGGTCGACACCTATATTTGAAATGCCTATCATTACATATATTTTAAATGCCTATCGGCAACTATATCTGATATGCCTATCGGCACCTACATCTGAAATGCCTATCGGCACCTATTTTTGAAATGCCTATCGGAAACTACATCTAAAATGCCTATCGGCACCTATTTTTAAAATGCCAATCGGTAAGTATATCTGAAATGCCTATCGGCACCTATATCTGAAATGCCTATCGGAACCTATTTTTGAAATGCCTATCGGAAACTACATCTGAAATGACTATCAGCACCTATATTTGAAATGCCTATCGGCAACCATATCTGAAATGCCTATCCACACCTATATTTGAAATACCTATCGGCTTCTATATCTGAAATGCCTATCGGCACCTATTTTTAAAATGCCAATCGGCAACTATATCTGAAATGCCTATCTGCACCTATATCTGAAATGCCTATCGGTACCTATTTTTGAAATGCCTATCGGAAACTACATCTAAAATGCCTATCAGCACCTATATTTGAAATGCCTATCGGCAACCACATCAGAAATGCCTATCGGCACCTATATTGAAATGCCTTTCGGCATTTATATCTGAAATGCCGGTCGACACCTATATTTGAAATGCCTATCGGCACATATATTTTAAATGCCTATCGGCAACTATATTTGATATGCCTATCGGCACCTATATCTGAAATGCCTATCGTTACCTATTTTTGAAATGCCTATCGGAAACTACATCTAAAATGCCTATCGGCACCTATTTTTGAAATGCCTATCGGAAACTACATCCGAAATGACTATCAGCACCTATATTTGAAATGCCTATCGGCAACCATATCTGGAATGCCTATCCACACCTATATTTGAAATACCTATCGGCTTCTATATCTGAAATGCCTATCGGCACCTATTTTTAAAAAGCTAATCGGCAACTATATCTGAAATGCCTATCGGCACCTATATCTGAAATGCCTATCGGTACCTATTTTTGAAATGCCTATCGGAAACTACATCTGAAATGCCTATCAGCACCTATATTTGAAATGCCTATCGGCAACCACATCAGAAATTCCTATCGGCACCTATATCTGAAATGCATTTCGGCATTTATATCTGAAATGCCGGTCGACACCTATATTTGAAATGCCTATCGGCACATATTATTTAAATGCCTATCGGCAACTATATCTGATATGCCTATCGGCACCTATATCTGAAATGCCTATCGGCACCTATTTTTGAAATGCCTATCGGAAACTACATCTAAAATGCCTATCGGCACCTATTTTTAAAATGCCAATCGGTAAGTATATCTGAAATGCCTATCGGCACCTATATCTGAAATGCCTATCGGAACCTATTTTTGAAATGCCTATCGGAAACTACATCTGAAATGACTATCAGCACCTATATTTGAAATGCCTATCGGCAACCATATCTAAAATGCCTATCCACACCTATATTTGAAATACCTATCGGCTTCTATATCTGAAATGCCTATCGGCACCTATTTTTAAAATGCCAATCGGCAACTATATCTGAAATGCCTATCAACACCTATATCTGAAATGCCTATCGGTACCTATTTTTAAAATGCCTATCGGAAACTACATCTGAAATGCCTATCAGCACCTATATTTGAAATGCCTATCGGCAACCACATCAGAAATGCCTATCGGCACCTATATCTGAAATGCCTTTCGGCATTTATATCTGAAATGCCGGTCGACACCTATATTTGAAATGCCTATCGGCACATATATTTTACATGCCTATCGGCAACTATATCTGATATGCCTATCGGCACCTATATCTGAAATGCCTATCGGCACCTATTTTTGAAATGCCTATCGGAAACTACATCTAAATTGCCTATCGGCACCTATTTTTAAAATGCCAAACGGTAAGTATATCTGATATGCCTATCGGCACCTATATCTGAAATGCCTATCGGAACCTATTTTTGAAATGCCTTTTGGAAACTACATCTGAAATGCCTATCAGCACCTATATTTGAAATGCCTATCGGCAACCACATCAGAAATGCCTATCGGCACATATATTTTAAATGCCTATCGGCAACTATATCTGATATGCCTATCGGCACCTATATCTGAAATGCCTATCGGCACCTATTTTTGAAATGCCTATCGGAAACTACATCTAAAATGCCTATCGGCACCTATTTTTAAAATGCCAATCGGTAAGTATATCTGAAATGCCTATCGGCACCTATATCTGAAATGCCTATCGGAACCTATTTTTGAAATGCCTATCGGAAACTACATCTGAAATGACTATCAGCACCTATATTTGAAATGCCTATCGGCAACCATATCTGAAATGCCTATCCACACCTATATTTGAAATACCTATCGGCTTCTATATCTGAAATGCCTATCGGCACCTATTTTTAAAATGCCAATCGGCAACTATATCTGAAATGCCTATCGGCACCTATATCTGAAATGCCTATCGGTACCTATTTTTGAAATGCCTATCAAAAACTACATCTGAAATGCCTATCAGCACCTATATTTGAAATGCCTATCGGCAACCACATCAGAAATGCCTATCGGCACCTATATCTGAAATGTATTTCGGCATTTATATCTGAAATGCCGGTCGACACCTATATTTGAAATGCCTATCGGCACATATATTTTAAATGCCTATCGGCAACTATATCTGATATGCCTATCGGCACCTATATCTGAAATGCCTATCGGCACCTATTTTTGAAATGCCTATCGGAAACTACATCTAAAATGCCTATCGGCACCTATTTTTAAAATGCCAATCGGTAAGTATATCTGAAATGCCTATCGGCACCTATATCTGAAATGCCTATCGGAACCTATTTTTGAAATGCCTATCGGAAACTACATCTGAAATGACTATCAGCACCTATATTTGAAATGCCTATCGGCAACCATATCTGAAATGCCTATCCACATCTATATTTGAAATACCTATCGGCTTCTATATCTGAAATGCCTATCGGCACCTATTTTTAAAATGCCAATCGGCAACTATATCTGAAATGCCTATCGGCACCTATATCTGAAATGCCTATCGGTACCTATTTTTGAAATGCCTATCGGAAACTACATCTGAAATGCCTATCAGCACCTATATTTAAAATGCCTATCGGCAACCACATCAGAAATGCCTATCGGCACCTATATCTGAAATGCCTATCGGAACCTATTTTTGAAATGCCTATCGGAAACTACATCTGAAATGACTATCAGCACCTATATTTGAAATGCCTATCGGCAACCATATCTGAAATGCCTATTCACACCTATATTTGAAATACCTATCGGCTTCTATATCTGAAATGCCTATCGGCACCTATTTTTAAAATGCCAATCGGCAACTATATCTGAAATGCCTATCGGCACCTATATCTGAAATGCCTATCGGTACCTATTTTTGAAATGCCTATCCGAAACTACATCTGAAATGCCTATCAGCACCTATATTTGAAATGCCTATCGGCAACCACATCAGAAATGCCTATCGGCACCTATATCTGAAATGCCTTTCGGCATTTATATCTGAAATGCCGGTCGACACCTATATTTGAAATGCCAATCGGCACATATATTTTAAATGCCTATCGGCAACTATATCTGATATGCCTATCGGCACCTATATCTGAAATGCCTATCGGCACCTATTTTTGAAATGCCTATCGGAAACTACATCTAAAATGCCTATCGGCACCTATTTTTAAAATGCCAATCGGTAAGTATATCTGAAATGCCTATCGGCACCTATATCTGAAATGCCTATCGGTACCTATTTTTGAAATGCCTATCGGAAACTACATCTGAAATGACTATCAGCACCTATATTTGAAATGCCTATCGGCAACCATATCTGAAATGCCTATCCACACATATATTTGAAATACCTATCGGCTTCTATATCTGAAATGCCTATCGGCACCTATTTTTAAAATGCCAATCAGCAACTATATCTGAAATGCCTATCGGCACCTATATCTGAAATGCCTATCGGTACCTATTTTTGAAATGCCTATCGGAAACTACATCTGAAATGCCTATCAGCACCTATATTTGAAATGCCTATCGGCAACCACATCAGAAATGCCTATCGGCACCTATATCTGAAATGCCTTTCGGCATTTATATCTGAAATGCCGGTCGACACCTATATTTGAAATGCCTATCGGCACATATATTTTAAATGCCTATCGGCAACTATATCTGATATGCCTATCGGCACCTATATCTGAAATGCCTATCGGCACCTATTTTTGAAATGCCTATCGGAAACTACATCTAAAATGCCTATCGGCACCTATTTTTAAAATGCCAATCGGTAAGTATATCTGAAATGCCTATCGGCACCTATATCTGAAATGCCTATCGGAACCTATTTTTGAAATGCCTATCGGAAACTACATCTGAAATGACTATCAGCACCTATATTTGAAATGCCTATCGGCAACCATATCTGAAATGCCTATCCACACCTATATTTGAAATACCTATCGGCTTCTATATCTGAAATGCCTATTGGCACCTATTTTTAAAATGCCAATCGGCAACTATATCTGAAATGCCTATCGGCACCTATATCTGAAATGCCTATCGGTACCTATTTTTGAAATGCCTATCGGAAACTACATCTGAAATGCCTATCAGCACCTATATTTGAAATGCCTATCGGCAACCACATCGGAAATGCCTATCGGCACCTATATCTGAAATGCATTTCGGCATTTATATCTGAAATGCCGGTCGACACCTATATTTGAAATGCCTATCGGCACATATATTTTAAATGCCTATCGGCAACTATATCTGATATGCCTATCGGCACCTATATCTGAAATGCCTATCGGCACCTATTTTTGAAATGCCTATCGGAAACTACATTTAAAATGCCTATCGGCACCTATTTTTAAAATGCCAATCGGTAAGTTTATCTGAAATGCCTATCGGCACCTATATCTGAAATGCCTATCGGAACCTATTTTTGAAATGCCTATCGGAAACTACATCTGAAATGACTATCAGCACCTATATTTGAAATGCCTATCGGCAACCATATCTGAAATGCCTATCCACACCTATATTTGAAATACCTATCGGCTTCTATATCTGAAATGCCTATCGGCACCTATTTTTAAAATGCCAATCGGCAACTATATCTGAAATGCCTATCGGCACCTATATCTGAAATGCCTATCGGTACCTATTTTTGAAATGCCTATCGGAAACTACATCTGAAATGCCTATCAGCACCTATATTTGAAATGCCTATCGGCAACCACATCAGAAATGCCTATCGGCACCTATATCTGAAATGCCTTTCGGCATTTATATCTGAAATGCCGGTCGACACCTATATTTGAAATGCCTATCGGCACATATATTTTAAATGCCTATCGGCAACTATATCTGATATGCCTATCGGCACCTATATCTGAAATGCCTATCGGCACCTATTTTTGAAATGCCTATCGGAAACTACATCTAAAATGCCTATCGGCACCTATTTTTAAAATGCCAATCGGTAAGCATATCTGAAATGCCTATCGGCACCTATATCTGAAATGCCTATCGGAACCTATTTTTGAAATGCCTATCGGAAACTACATCTGAAATGACTATCAGCACCTATATTTGAAATGCCTATCGGCAACCATATCTGAAATGCCTATCCACACCTATATTTGAAATACCTATCGACTTCTATATCTGAAATGCCTATCGGCACCTATTTTTAAAATGCCAATCGGCAACTATATCTGAAATGCCTATCGGCACCCATATCTGAAATGCCTATCGGTACCTACTTTTGAAATGCCTATTGGAAACTACATCTGAAATGCCTATCAGCACCTATATTTGAAATGCCTATCGGCAACCACATCAGAAATGCCTATCGGCACCTATATCTGAAATGCCTTTCGGCATTTATATTTGAAATGCCGGTCGACACCTATATTTGAAATGCCTATCGGCACATATATTTTAAATGCCTATCGGCAACTATATCTGATATGCCTATCGGCACCTATATCTGAAATGCCTATCGGCACCTATTTTTGAAATGCCTATCGGAAACTACATCTAAAATGCCTATCGGCACCTATTTTTAAAATGCCAATCGGTAAGTATATCTGAAATGCCTATCGGCACCTATATCTGAAATGCCTATCGGAACCTATTTTTGAAATGCCTATCGGAAACAACATCTGAAATGACTATCAGCACCTATATTTGAAATGCCTATCGGCAACCATATCTGAAATGCCTATCCACACCTATATTTGAAATACCTATCGGCTTCTATATCTGAAATGCCTATCGGCACCTATTTTTAAAATGCCAATCGGCAACTATATCTGAAATGCCTATCGGCACCTATATCTGAAATGCCTATCGGTACCTATTTTTGAAATGCCTATCCGAAACTACATCTGAAATGCCTATCAGCACCTATATTTGAAATGTCTATCGGCAACCACATCAGAGATGCCTATCGGCACCTATATCTGAAATGCCTTTCGGCATTTATATCTGAAATGCCGGTCGACACATATATTTGAAATGCCTATCGGCACATATATTTTAAATGCCTATCGGCAACTATATCTGATATGCCTATCGGCACCTATATCTGAAATGCCTATCGGCACCTATTTTTGAAATGCCTATCGGAAACTACATCTAAAATGCCTATCGGCACCTATTTTTAAAATGCCAATCGGTAAGTATATCTGAAATGCCTATCGGCACCTATATCTGAAATGCCTATCGGAACCTATTTTTGAAATGCCTATCGGAAACTACATCTGAAATGACTATCAGCACCTATATTTGAAATGCCTATCGGCAACCATATCTGAAATGCCTATCCACACCTATATTTGAAATACCTATCGGCTTCTATATCTGAAATGCCTATCGGCACCTATTTTTAAAATGCCAATCGGCAACTATATCTGAAATGCCTATCGGCACCTATATCTGAAATGCCTATCGGTACCTATTTTTGAAATGCCTATCGGAAACTACATCTGAAATGCCTATCAGCACCTATATTTGAAATGCCTATCGGCAACCACATCAGAAATGCCTATCGGCACCTATATCTGAAATGCCTTTCGGCATTTGTATCTGAAATGCCGGTCGACACCTATATTTGAAATGCCTATCGGCACATATATTTTAAATGCCTATCGGCAACTATATCTGATATGCCTATCGGCACCTATATCTGAAATGCCTATCGGCACCTATTTTTAAAATGCCAATCGGTAAGTATATCTGAAATGCCTATCGGCACCTATATCTGAAATGCCTATCGGAACCTATTTTTGAATTGCCTATCGGAAACTACATCTGAAATGACTATCAGCACCTATATTTGAAGTGCCTATCGGCAACCATATCTGAAATGCCTATCCACACCTATATTTGAAATACCTATCGGCTTCTATATCTGAAATGCCTATCGGCACCTATTTTTAAAATGCCAATCGGCAACTATATCTGAAATGCCTATCGGCACCTATATCTGAAATGCCTATCGGTACCTATTTTTGAAATGCCTATCGGAAACTACATCTGAAATGCCTATCAGCACCTATATTTGAAATGCCTATCGGCAACCACATCAGAAATGCCTATCGGCACCTATATCTGAAATGCCTTTCGGCATTTATATCTGAAATGCCGGTCGACACCTATATTTGAAATGCCTATCATCACATATATTTTAAATGCCTATCGGCAACTATATCTGATATGCCTATCGGCACCTACATCTGAAATGCCTATCGGCACCTATTTTTGAAATGCCTATCGGAAACTACATCTAAAATGCCTATCGGCACCTATTTTTAAAATGCCAATCGGTAAGTATATCTGAAATGCCTATCGGCACCTATATCTGAAATGCCTATCGGAACCTATTTTTGAAATGCCTATCGGAAACTACATCTGAAATGACTATCAGCACCTATATTTGAAATGCCTATCGGCAACCATATCTGAAATGCCTATCCACACCTATATTTGAAATACCTATCGGCTTCTATATCTGTATTGCCTATCGGCACCTATTTTTAAAATGCCAATCGGCAACTATATCTGAAATGCCTATCTGCACCTATATCTGAAATGCCTATCGGTACCTATTTTTGAAATGCCTATCGGAAACTACATCTAAAATGCCTATCAGCACCTATATTTGAAATGCCTATCGGCAACCACATCAGAAATGCCTATCGGCACCTATATTGAAATGCCTTTCGGCATTTATATCTGAAATGCCGGTCGACACCTATATTTGAAATGCCTATCGGCACATATATTTTAAATGCCTATCGGCAACTATATTTGATATGCCTATCGGCACCTATATCTGAAATGCCTATCGTTACCTATTTTTGAAATGCCTATCGGAAACTACATCTAAAATGCCTATCGGCACCTATTTTTGAAATGCCTATCGGAAACTACATCCGAAATGACTATCAGCACTTATATTTGAAATGCCTATCGGCAACCATATCTGAAATGCCTATCCACACCTATATTTGAAATACCTATCGGCTTCTATATCTGAAATGCCTATCGGCACCTATTTTTAAAAAGCTAATCGGCAACTATATCTGAAATGCCTATCGGCACCTATATCTGAAATGCCTATCGGTACCTATTTTTGAAATGCCTATCGGAAACTACATCTGAAATGCCTATCAGCACCTATATTTGAAATGCCTATCGGCAACCACATCAGAAATTCCTATCGGCACCTATATCTGAAATGCATTTCGGCATTTATATCTGAAATGCCGGTCGACACCTATATTTGAAATGCCTATCGGCACATATTATTTAAATGCCTATCGGCAACTATATCTGATATGCCTATCGGCACCTATATCTGAAATGCCTATCGGCACCTATTTTTGAAATGCCTATCGGAAACTACATCTAAAATGCCTATCGGCACCTATTTTTAAAATGCCAATCGGTAAGTATATCTGAAATGCCTATCGGCACCTATATCTGAAATGCCTATCGGAACCTATTTTTGAAATGCCTATCGGAAACTACATCTGAAATGACTATCAGCACCTATATTTGAAATGCCTATCGGCAACCATATCTAAAATGCCTATCCACACCTATATTTGAAATACCTATCGGCTTCTATATCTGAAATGCCTATCGGCACCTATTTTTAAAATGCCAATCGGCAACTATATCTGAAATGCCTATCAACACCTATATCTGAAATGCCTATCGGTACCTATTTTTAAAATGCCTATCGGAAACTACATCTGAAATGCCTATCAGCACCTATATTTGAAATGCCTATCGGCAACCACATCAGAAATGCCTATCGGCACCTATATCTGAAATGCCTTTCGGCATTTATATCTGAAATGCCGGTCGACACCTATATTTGAAATGCCTATCGGCACATATATTTTACATGCCTATCGGCAACTATATCTGATATGCCTATCGGCACCTATATCTGAAATGCCTATCGGCACCTATTTTTGAAATGCCTATCGGAAACTACATCTAAATTGCCTATCGGCACCTATTTTTAAAATGCCAATCGGTAAGTATATCTGATATGCCTATCGGCACCTATATCTGAAATGCCTATCGGAACCTATTTTTGAAATGCCTTTTGGAAACTACATCTGAAATGCCTATCAGCACCTATATTTGAAATGCCTATCGGCAACCACATCAGAAATGCCTATCGGCACATATATTTTAAATGCCTATCGGCAACTATATCTGATATGCCTATCGGCACCTATATCTGAAATGCCTATCGGCACCTATTTTTGAAATGCCTATCGGAAACTACATCTAAAATGCCTATCGGCACCTATTTTTAAAATGCCAATCGGTAAGTATATCTGAAATGCCTATCGGCACCTATATCTGAAATGCCTATCGGAACCTATTTTTGAAATGCCTATCGGAAACTACATCTGAAATGACTATCAGCACCTATATTTGAAATGCCTATCGGCAACCATATCTGAAATGCCTATCCACACCTATATTTGAAATACCTATCGGCTTCTATATCTGAAATGCCTATCGGCACCTATTTTTAAAATGCCAATCGGCAACTATATCTGAAATGCCTATCGGCACCTATATCTGAAATGCCTATCGGTACCTATTTTTGAAATGCCTATCAAAAACTACATCTGAAATGCCTATCAGCACCTATATTTGAAATGCCTATCGGCAACCACATCAGAAATGCCTATCGGCACCTATATCTGAAATGCCTTTCGGCATTTATATCTGAAATGCCGGTCGACACCTATATTTGAAATGCCTATCGGCACATATATTTTAAATGCCTATCGGCAACTATATCTGATATGCCTATCGGCACCTATATCTGAAATGCCTATCGGCACCTATTTTTGAAATGCCTATCGGAAACTACATCTAAAATGCCTATCGGCACCTATTTTTAAAATGCCAATCGGTAAGTATATCTGAAATGCCTATCGGCACCTATATCTGAAATGCCTATCGGAACCTATTTTTGAAATGCCTATCGGAAACTACATCTGAAATGACTATCAGCACCTATATTTGAAATGCCTATCGGCAACCATATCTGAAATGCCTATCCACATCTATATTTGAAATACCTATCGGCTTCTATATCTGAAATGCCTATCGGCACCTATTTTTAAAATGCCAATCGGCAACTATATCTGAAATGCCTACCGGCACCTATATCTGAAATGCCTATCGGTACCTATTTTTGAAATGCCTATCGGAAACTACATCTGAAATGCCTATCAGCACCTATATTTAAAATGCCTATCGGCAACCACATCAGAAATGCCTATCGGCACCTATATCTGAAATGCCTATCGGAACCTATTTTTGAAATGCCTATCGGAAACTACATCTGAAATGACTATCAGCACCTATATTTGAAATGCCTATCGGCAACCATATCTGAAATGCCTATTCACACCTATATTTGAAATACCTATCGGCTTCTATATCTGAAATGCCTATCGGCACCTATTTTTAAAATGCCAATCGGCAACTATATCTGAAATGCCTATCGGCACCTATATCTGAAATGCCTATCGGTACCTATTTTTGAAATGCCTATCCGAAACTACATCTGAAATGCCTATCAGCACCTATATTTGAAATGCCTATCGGCAACCACATCAGAAATGCCTATCGGCACCTATATCTGAAATGCCTTTCGGCATTTATATCTGAAATGCCGGTCGACACCTATATTTGAAATGCCAATCGGCACATATATTTTAAATGCCTATCGGCAACTATATCTGATATGCCTATCGGCACCTATATCTGAAATGCCTATCGGCACCTATTTTTGAAATGCCTATCGGAAACTACATCTAAAATGCCTATCGGCACCTATTTTTAAAATGCCAATCGGTAAGTATATCTGAAATGCCTATCGGCACCTATATCTGAAATGCCTATCGGTACCTATTTTTGAAATGCCTATCGGAAACTACATCTGAAATGACTATCAGCACCTATATTTGAAATGCCTATCGGCAACCATATCTGAAATGCCTATCCACACATATATTTGAAATACCTATCGGCTTCTATATCTGAAATGCCTATCGGCACCTATTTTTAAAATGCCAATCAGCAACTATATCTGAAATGCCTATCGGCACCTATATCTGAAATGCCTATCGGTACCTATTTTTGAAATGCCTATCGGAAACTACATCTGAAATGCCTATCAGCACCTATATTTGAAATGCCTATCGGCAACCACATCAGAAATGCCTATCGGCACCTATATCTGAAATGCCTTTCGGCATTTATATCTGAAATGCCGGTCGACACCTATATTTGAAATGCCTATCGGCACATATATTTTAAATGCCTATCGGCAACTATATCTGATATGCCTATCGGCACCTATATCTGAAATGCCTATCGGCACCTATTTTTGAAATGCCTATCGGAAACTACATCTAAAATGCCTATCGGCACCTATTTTTAAAATGCCAATCGGTAAGTATATCTGAAATGCCTATCGGCACCTATATCTGAAATGCCTATCGGAACCTATTTTTGAAATGCCTATCGGAAACTACATCTGAAATGACTATCAGCACCTATATTTGAAATGCCTATCGGCAACCATATCTGAAATGCCTATCCACACCTATATTTGAAATACCTATCGGCTTCTATATCTGAAATGCCTATCGGCACCTATTTTTAAAATGCCAATCGGCAACTATATCTGAAATGCCTATCGGCACCTATATCTGAAATGCCTATCGGTACCTATTTTTGAAATGCCTATCGGAAACTACATCTGAAATGCCTATCAGCACCTATATTTGAAATGCCTATCGGCAACCACATCAGAAATGCCTATCGGCACCTATATCTGAAATGCCTTTCGGCATTTATATCTGAAATGCCGGTCGACACCTATATTTGAAATGCCTATCGGCACATATATTTTAAATGCCTATCGGCAACTATATCTGATATGCCTATCGGCACCTATATCTGAAATGCCTATCGGCACCTATTTTTGAAATGCCTATCGGAAACTACATCTAAAATGCCTATCGGCACCTATTTTTAAAATGCCAATCGGTAAGTATATCTGAAATGCCTATCGGCACCTATATCTGAAATGCCTATCGGAACCTATTTTTGAAATGCCTATCGGAAACTACCTCTAAAATGACTATCAGCACCTATATTTGAAATGCCTCTCGGCAACCTTATCTGAAATGTCTATCCACACCTATATTTGAAATACCTATCGGGTTCTATATCTGAAACGCCTATCGGCACCTATTTTTAAAATGCCAATCGGCTAATATATCTGAAATGCCTATCGGCACCTATATCTGAAATGCCTATCGGTACCTATTTTTGAAATGCCTATCGGAAACTACATCTGAAATGCCTATCAGCACATATATTTGAAATGCCTATCGGCAACCACATCAGAAATGCCTATCGGCACCTATATCTGAAATGCCTTTCGGCATTTATATCTGAAATGCCGATCGACACCTATATTTGAAATGCCTATCGGCACATATATTTTAAATGCCTATCGGCAACTATATCTGATATGCCTATCGGCACCTATATCTGAAATGCCTATCGGCACCTATTTTTGAAATGCCTATCGGAAACTACATCTAAAATGCCTATCGGCACCTATTTTTAAAATGCCAATCGGTAAGTATATCTGAAATGCCTATCGGCACCTATATCTGAAATGCCTATCGGAACCTATTTTTGAAATGCCTATCGGAAACTACATCTGAAATGACTATCAGCACCTATATTTGAAATGCCTATCGGCAACCATATCTGAAATGCCTATCCACACCTGTATTTGAAATACCTATCGGCTTCTATATCTGAAATGCCTATCGGCACCTATTTTTAAAATGCCAATCGGCAACTATATCTGAAATGCCTATCGGCACCTATATCTGAAATGCCTATCGGTACCTATTTTTGAAATGCCTATCGGAAACTACATCTGAAATGCCTATCAGCACCTATATTTGAAATGCCTATCGGCAACCACATCAGAAATTCCTATCGGCACCTATATCTGAAATGCCTTTTGGAATTTATATCTGAAATGCCGGTCGACACCTATATTTGAAATGCCTATCGGCACATATATTTTAAATGCCTATCGGCAACTATATCTGATATGCCTATCGTCACCTATATCTGAAATGCCTATCGGCACCTATTTTTGAAATGCCTATCGGTAACTACATCTAAAATGCCTATCGGCACCTATTTTTAAAATGCCAATCGGTAAGTATATCTGAAATGCCTATCGGCACCTATATCTGAAATGCCTATCGGAACCTATTTTTGAAATGCCTATCGGAAACTACATCTGAAATGACTATCAGCACCTATATTTGAAATGCCTATCAGCAACCATATCTGAAATGCCTATCCACACCTATATTTGAAATACCTATCGGCTTCTATATCTGAAATTCCTATCGGCACCTATTTTTAAAATGCCAATCGGCAACTATATCTGAAATGCCTATTGGCACCTATATCTGAAATGCCTATCGGTACCTATTTTTGAAATGCCTATCGGAAACTACATCTGAAATGCCTATCAGCACCTATATTTGAAATGCCTATCGGCAACCACATCAGAAATGCCTATCGGCACCTATATCTGAAATGCCTTTCGGCATTTATATCTGAAATGCCGGTCGACACCTATATTTGAAATGCCTATCGGCACATATATTTTAAATGCCTATCGGCAACTATATCTGATATGCCTATCGGCACCTATATCTGAAATGCCTATCGGCACCTATTTTTGAAATGCCTATCGGAAACTACATCTAAAATGCCTATCGGCACATATTTTTAAAATGCCAATCGGTAAGTATATCTGAAATGCCTATCGGCACCTATATCTGAAATGCCAATCGGAACCTATTTTTGAAATGCCTATCGGAAACTACATCTGAAATGACTATCAGCACCTATATTTGAAATGCCTATCGGCAACCATATCTGAAATGCCTATCCACACCTATATTTGAAATACCTATTGGCTTCTATATCTGAAATGCCTATCGGCACCTATTTTTAAAATGCCAATCGGCAACTATATCTGAAATGCCTATCGGCACCTATATCTGATATGCCTATCGGTACCTATTTTTGAAATGCCTATCGGAAACTACATCTGAAATGCCTATTAGCACCTATATTTGAAATGCCTATCGGCAACCACATCAGAAATGCCTATCGGCACCTATATCTGAAATGCCTTTCGGAATTTATATCTGAAATGCCGGTCGACACCTATATTTGAAATGCCTATCGGCACATATATTTTACATGCCTATCGGCAACTATATCTGATATGCCTATCGGCACCTATATCTGAAATGCCTATCGGCACCTATTTTTGAAATGCCTATCGGAAACTACATCTAAAATGCCTATCGGCACCTATTTTTAAAATGCCAATTGGTAAGTATATCTGATATGCCTATCGGCACCTATATCTGAAATGCCTATCGGAACCTATTTTTGAAATGCCTATCGGAAACTACATCTGAAATGACTATCAGCACCTATATTTGAAATGCCTATCGGCAAACATATCTGAAATGCCTATCCACACCTATATTTGAAATACCTATCGGCTTCTACATCTGAAATGCCTATCGGCACCTATTTTTAAAATGCCAATCGGCAACTATATCTGAAATGCCTATCGGCACCTATATCTGAAATGCCTATCGGTACCTATTTTTGAAATGCCTATCGGAAACTACATCTGAAATGCCTATCAGCACCTATATTTGAAATGCCTATCGGCAACCACATCAGAAATGCCTATCGGCACCTATATCTGAAATGCCTTTCGGCATTTATATCTGAAATGCCGGTCGACACCTATATTAGAAATGCCTATCGGCACATATATTTTAAATGCCTATCGGCAACTATATCTGATATGCCTATCGGCACCTATATCTGAAATGCCTATCGGCACCTATTTTTGAAATGCCTATCGGAAACTACATCTAAAATGCCTATCGGCACCTATTTTTAAAATGCCAATCGGTAAGTATATCTGAAATGCCTATCGGCACCTATATCTGAAATGCCTATCGGAACCTATTTTTTAAATGCCTATCGCAAACTACATCTGAAATGCCTATCGGCACCTATTTTTAAAATGCCAATCGGCAACTATAACTGAAATGCCTATCGGCACCTATATCTGAAATGCCTATCGGTACCTATTTTTGAAATGCCTATCGGAAACTACATCTGAAATGCCTATCAGCACCTATGTTTGAAATGCCTATCGGCAACCACATCAGAAATGCCTATCGGCACCTATATCTGAAATGCCTTTCGGCATTTATATCTGAAATGCCGGTCGACACCTATATTTGAAATGCCTATCGGCACATATATTTTAAATGCCTATCGGCAACTATATCTGATATGCCTATCGGCACCTATATCTGAAATGCCTATCGGCACCTATTTTTGAAATGCCTATCGGAAACTACATCTAAAATGCCTATCGGCACCTATTTTTAAAATGCCAATCGGTAAGTATATCTGAAATGCCTATCGGCACCTATATCTGAAATGCCTATCGGAACCTATTTTTGAAATGCCTATCGGAAACTACATCTGAAATGACTATCAGCACCTATATTTGAAATGCCTATCGGCAACCATATCTGAAATGCCTATCCACACCTATATTTGAAATACCTATCGGCTTCTATATCTGAAATGCCTATCGGCACCTATTTTTAAAATGCCAATCGGCAACTATATCTGAAATGCCTATCGGCACCTATATCTGAAATGCCTATCGGTACCTATTTTTGAAATGCCTATCGGAAACTACATCTGAAATGCCTATCAGCACCTATATTTGAAATGCCTATCGGCAACCACATCAGAAATGCCTATCGGCACCTATATCTGAAATGCCTTTCGGTATTTATATCTGAAATGCCGGTCGACACCTATATTTGAAATGCCTATCGGCATATATATTTTAAATGCCTATCGGCAACTATATCTGATATGCCTATCGGCACCTATATCTGAAATGCCTATCGGCACCTATTTTTGAAATGCCTATCGGAAACTACATCTAAAATGCCTATCGGCACCTATTTTTAAAATGCCAATCGGTAAGTATATCTGAAATGCCTATCGGCACCTATATCTGAAATGCCTATCGGAATCCATTTTTGAAATGACTATCGGAAACTACATCTGAAATGACTATCAGCACCTATATTTGAAATGCCTATCGGCAACCATATCTGAAATGCCTATCCACACCTATATTTGAAATACCTATCGGCTTCTATATCTGAAATGCCTATCGCCACCTATTTTTAAAATGCCAATCGGCAACTATATCTGATATGCCTATCGGCACCTATATCTGAAATGCTTATCGGTACCTATTTTTGAAATGCCTATCGGAAACTACATTTGAAATACCTATCAGCACCTATATTTGAAATGCCTATCGGCAACCACATCAGAAATGCCTATCGGCACCTATATCTGAAATGCCTTTCGGCATTTATATCTGAAATGCCAGTCGACACCTATATTTGAAATGCCTATCGGCACATATATTTTAAATGCCTATCGGCAACTATATCTGATATGCCTATCGGCACCTACATCTGAAATGCCTATCGGCACCTATTTTTGAAATGCCTATCGGAAACTACATCTAAAATGCCTATCGGCACCTATTTTTAAAATGCCAATCGGTAAGTATATCTGAAATGCCTATCGGCACCTATATCTGAAATGCCTATCGGAACCTATTTTTGAAATGCCTATCGGAAACTACATCTGAAATGACTATCAGCACCTATATTTGAAATGCCTATCGGCAACCATATCTGAAATGCCTATCCACACCTATATTTGAAATACCTATCGGCTTCTATATCTGAAATGCCTATCGGTACCTATTTTTGAAATGCCTATCGGAAACTACATCTGAAATGCCTATCAGCACCTATATTTGAAATGCCTATCGGCAACCACATCAGAAATGCCTATCGGCACCTATATCTGAAATGCCTTTCGGCATTTATATCTGAAATGCCGGTCGACACCTATATTTGAAATGCCTATCGGCACATATATTTTAAATGCCTATCGGCAACTATATCTGATATGCCTATCGGCACCTATATCTGAAATGCCTATCGGCACCTATTTTTGAAATGCCTATCGGAAACTACATCTAAAATGCCTATCGGCACCTATTTTTAAAATGCCAATCGGTAAGTATATCTGAAATGCCTATCGGCACCTATATCTGAAATGCCTATCGGAACCTATTTTTGAAATGCCTATCGGAAACTACATCTGAAATGACTATCAGCACCTATATTTGAAGTGCCTATCGGCAACCATATCTGAAATGCCTATCCACACCTATATTTGAAATACCTATCGGCTTCTATATCTGAAATGCCTATCGGCACCTATTTTTAAAATGCCAATCGGCAACTATATCTGAAATGCCTATCGGCACCTATATCTGAAATGCCTATCGGTACCTATTTTTGAAATGCCTATCGGAAACTACATCTGAAATGCCTATCAGCACCTATATTTGAAATGCCTATCGGCAACCACATCAGAAATGCCTATCGGCACCTATATCTGAAATGCCTTTCGGCATTTATATCTGAAATGCCGGTCGACACTTATATTTGAAATGCCTATCGGCACATATATTTTAAATGCCTATCGGCAACTATATCTGATTTGCCTATCGGCACCTATATCTGAAATGCCTATCGGCACCTATTTTTGAAATGCCTATCGGAAACTACATCTAAAATGCCTATCGGCACCTATTTTTAAAATGCCAATCGGTAAGTATATCTGAAATGCCTATCGGCACCTATATCTGAAATGCCTATCGGAACCTATTTTTGAAATGCCTATCGGAAACTACATCTGAAATGACTATCAGCACCTATATTTGAAATGCCTATCGTCAACCATATCTGAAATGCCTATCCACACCTATATTTGAAATACCTATCGGCTTCTATATCTGAAATGCCTATCGGCATCTATTTTTAAAATGCCAATCAGCAACTATATCTGAAATGCCTATCGGCACCTATATCTGAAATGCCTATCGGTACCTATTTTTGAAATGCCTATCGGAAACTACATCTGAAATGCCTATCAGCACCTATATTTGAAATGCCTATCGGCAACCACATCAGAAATGCCTATCGGCACCTATATCGGAAATGCCTTTCGGCATTTATATCTGAAATGCCGGTCGACACCTATATTTGAAATGCCTATCGGCACATATATTTTAAATGCCTATCGGCAACTATATCTGATTTGCCTATCGGCACCTATATCTGAAATGCCTATCGGCACCTATTTTTGAAATGCCTATCGGAAACTACATCTAAAATGCCTATCGGCACCTATTTTTAAAATGCCAATCGGTAAGTATATCTGAAATGCCTATCGGCACCTATATCTGAAATGCCTATCGGAACCTATTTTTGAAATGCCTATCGGAAACTACATCTGAAATGACTATCAGCACCTATATTTGAAATGCCTATCGTCAACCATATCTGAAATGCCTATCCACACCTGTATTTGAAATACCTATCGGCTTCTATATCTGAAATGCCTATCGGCACCTATTTTTAAAATGCCAATCGGCAACTATATCTGAAATGCCTATCGGCACCTATATCTAAAATGCCTATCGGTACCTATTTTTGAAATGCCTATCGGAAACTACATCTGAAATGACTATCAGCACCTATATTTGAAATGCCTATCGGCAACCATATCTGAAATGCCTATCCACACCTATATTTGAAATACCTATCGGCTTCTATATCTGAAATGCCTATCGGCACCTATTTTTAAAATGCCAATCGGCAACTATATCTGAAATGCCTATCGGCACCTATATCTGAAATGCCTATCGGTACCTATTTTTGAAATGCCTATCGGAAACTACATCTGAAATGCCTATCAGCACCTATATTTGAAATGCCTATCGGCAACCACATCAGAAATGCCTATCGGCACCTATATCTGAAATGCCTTTTAGCATTTATATCTGAAATGCCGGTCGACACCTATATTTGAAATGCCTATCGGCACATATATTTTAAATGCCTATCGGCAACTATATCTGATATGCCTATCGGCACCTATATCTGAAATGCCTATCGGCACCTATTTTTGAAATGCCTATCGGAAACTACATCTAAAATGCCTATCGGCACCTATTTTTAAAATGCCAATCGGTAAGTATATCTGAAATGCCTATCGGCACCTATATCTGAAATGCCTATCGGCACCTATTTTTGAAATGCCTATCGGAAACTACATCTAAAATGCCTATCGGCACCTATTTTTAAAATGCCAATCGGTAAGTATATCTGAAATGCCTATCGGCACCTATATCTGAAATGCCTATCGGAACCTATTTTTGAAATGCCTATCGGAAACTACATCTGAAATGACTATCAGCACCTATATTTGAAATGCCTATCGGCAACCATATTTGAAATGCCTATCCACACCTATATTTGAAATACCTATCGGCTTCTATATCTGAAATGCCTATCGGCACCTATTTTTAAAATGCCAATCGGCAACTATATCTGAAATGCCTATCGGCACCTATATCTGAAATGCCTATCGGTACCTATTTTTGAAATGCCTATCGGAAACTACATCTGAAATGCCTATCAGCACCTATATTTGAAATGCCTATCGGCAACCACATCAGAAATGCCTATCGGCACCTATATCTGAAATGCCTTTCGGCATTTATATCTGAAATGCCGGTCGACACCTATATTTGAAATGCCTATCGGCACATATATTTAAAATGCCTATCGGCAACTATATCTGATATGCCTATCGGCACCTACATCTGAAATGCCTATCGGCACCTATTTTTGAAATGCCTATCGGAAACTACATCTAAAATGCCTATCGGCACCTATTTTTAAAATGCCAATCGGTAAGTATATCTGAAATGCCTATCGGCACCTATATCTGAAATGCCTATCGGAACCTATTTTTGAAATGCCTATCGGAAACTACATCTGAAATGACTATCAGCACCTATATTTGAAATGCCTATCGGCAACCATATCTGAAATGCCTATACACACCTATATTTGAAATACCTATCGGCTTCTATATCTGAAATGCCTATCGGCACCTATTTTTAAAATGCCAATCGGCAACTATATCTGAAATGCCTATCGGCACCTATATCTGAAATGCCTATCGGAACCTATTTTTGAAATGCCTATCGGAAACTACATCTGAAATGACTATCAGCACCTATATTTGAAATGCCTATCGGCAACCATATCTGAAATGCCTATCCACACCTATATTTGAAATACCTATCGGCTTCTATATCTGAAATGCCTATCGGCACCTATTTTTAAAATGCCAATCGGCAACTATATCTGAAATGCCTATTGGCACCTATATCTGAAATGCCTATCGGTACCTATTTTTGAAATGCCTATCGGAAACTACATCTGAAATGCCTATCAGCACCTATATTTGAAATGCCTATCGGCAACCACATCAGAAATGCCTATCGGCACCTATATCTGAAATGCCTTTCGGCATTTATATCTGAAATGCCGGTCGACACCTATAATTGAAATGCCTATCGGCACATATATTTTAAATGCCTATCGGCAACTATATCTGATTTGCCTATCGGCACCTATATCTGAAATGCCTATCGGCACCTATTTTTGAAATGCCTATCGGAAACTACATCTAAAATGCCTATCGGCACCTATTTTTAAAATGCCAATCGGTAAGTATATCTGAAATGCCTATCGGCACCTATATCTGAAATGCCTACCGGAACCTATTTTTGAAATGCCTATCGGAAACTACATCTGAAATGACTATCAGCACCTATATTTGAAATGCCTATCGGCAACCATATCTGAAATGCCTATCCACACCTATATTTGAAATACCTATCGGCTTCTATATCTGAAATGCCTATCGGCATCTATTTTTAAAATGCCAATCAGCAACTATATCTGAAATGCCTATCGGCACCTATATCTGAAATGCCTATCGGTACCTATTTTTGAAATGCCTATCGGAAACTACATCTGAAATGCCTATCAGCACCTATATTTGAAATGCCTATCGGCAACCACATCAGAAATGCCTATCGGCACCTATATCTGAAATGCCTTTCGGCATTTATATCTGAAATGCCGGTCGACACCTATATTTGAAATGCCTATCGGCATATATATTTAGATGCCTATCGGCAACTACATCTGATATGCCTATCGGCACCTATATCTGAAATGCCCGTTCGGCACCTATTTTTGAAATGCCTATCGGAAACTACATCTAAAATGCCTATCGGCACCTATTTTTAAAATGCCAATCGGTAAGTATATCTGAAATGCCTATCGGCACCTATATCTGAAATGCCTATCGGAACCTATTTTTGAAATGCCTATCGGAAACTACATCTAAAATGACTATCAGCACCTATATTTGAAATGCCTATCGGCAACCATATCTGAAATGCCTATCCACACCTGTATTTGAAATACCTATCGGCTTCTATATCTGAAATGCCTATCGGCACCTATTTTTAAAATGCCAATCGGCAACTATATCTGAAATGCCTATCGGCACCTATATCTGAAATGCCTATCGGTACCTATTTTTGAAATGCCTATCGGAAACTACATCTGAAATGCCTATCAGCACTTATATTTGAAATGCCTATCGGCAACCACATCAGAAATGCCTATCGGCACCTATTTTTAAAATGCCAATCGGTAAGTATATCTGAAATGCCTATCAGCACCTATATCTGAAATGCCTATCGGAACCTATTTTTGAAATGCCTATCGGAAACTACATCTGAAATGACTATCAGCACCTATATTTGAAATGCCTATCGGCAACCATATCTGAAATGCCTATCCACACCTATATTTGAAATACCTATCGGCTTCTATATCTGAAATGCCTATCGGCACCTATTTTTAAAATGCCAATCGGCAACTATATCTGAAATGCCTATCGGCACCTATATCTGAAATGCCTATCGGTACCTATTTTTGAAATGCCTATCGGAAACTACATCTGAAATGCCTATCAGCACCTATATTTGAAATGCCTATCGTCAACCACATCAGAAATGCCTATCGGCACCTATATCTGAAATGCCTTTTAGAATTTATATCTGAAATGCCGGTCGACACCTATATTTGAAATAACTATCGGCACATATATTTTAAATGCCTATCGGCAACTATATCTGATATGCCTATCGGCACCTATATCTGAAATGCCTATCGGCACCTATTTTTGAAATGCCTATCGGAAACTACATCTAAAATGCCTATCGGCACCTATTTTTAAAATGCCAATCGGTAAGTATATCTGAAATGCCTATCGGCACCTATATCTGAAATGCCTATCGGAACCTATTTTTGAAATGCCTATCGGAAACTACATCTGAAATGACTATCAGCACCTATATTTGAAATGCCTATCGGCAACCATATCTGAAATGCCTATCCACACCTATATTTGAAATACCTATCGGCTTCTATATCTGAAATGCCTATCGGCACCTATTTTTAAAATGCCAATCGGCAACTATATCTGAAATGCCTATCGGCACCTATATCTGAAATGCCTATCGGTACCTATTTTTGAAATGCCTATCGGAAACTACATCTGAAATGCCTATCAGCACCTATATTTGAAATGCCTATCGGCAACCACATCAGAAATTCCTATCGGCACCTATATCTGAAATGCCTTTCGGCATTTATATCTGAAATGCCGGTCGACACCTATATTTGAAATGCCTATCGGCACCTATTTTTGAAATGCCTATCGGAAACTACATCTAAAATGCCTATCGGCACCTATTTTTAAAATGCCAATCGGTAAGTATATCTGAAATGCCTATCGGCACCTATATCTGAAATGCCTATCGGAACCTATTTTTGAAATGCCTATCGGAAACTACATCTGAAATGACTATCAGCACCTATATTTGAAATGCCTATCGGCAACCATATCTAAAATGCCTATCCACACCTATATTTGAAATACCTATCGGCTTCTATATCTGAAATGCCTATCGGCACCTATTTTTAAAATGCCAATCGGCAACTATATCTGAAATGCCTATCGGCACCTATATCTGAAATGCCTATCGGTACCTATTTTTGAAATGCCTATCGGAAACTACATCTGAAATGCCTATCAGCACCTATATTTGAAATGCCTATCGGCAACCACATCAGAAATGCCTATCGGCACCTATATCTGAAATGCCTTTCGGCATTTATATCTGAAATGCCGGTCGACACCTATATTTGAAATGCCTATCGGCACATATATTTTAAATGCCTATCGGCAACTATATCTGATATGCCTATCGGCACCTATATCTGAAATGCCTATCGGCACCTATTTTTGAAATGCCTATCGGAAACTACATCTAAAATGCCTATCGGCACCTATTTTTAAAATGCCAATCGGTAAGTATATCTGAAATGCCTATCGGCACCTATATCTGAGATGCCTATCGGAACCTATTTTTGAAATGCCTAACGGAAACTACATCTGAAATGACTATCAGCACCTATAGTTGAAATGCCTATCGGCAACCATATCTGAAATGCCTATCCACACCTATATTTGAAATACCTATCGGCTTCTATATCTGAAATGCCTATCGGCACCTATTTTTAAAATGCCAATCGGCAACTATATCTGAAATGCCCATCGGCACCTATATCTGAAATGCCTATCGGTACCTATTTTTGAAATGCCTATCGGAAACTACATCTGAAATGCCTATCAGCACCTATATTTGAAATGCCTATCGGCAACCACATCAGAAATGCCTATCGGCACCTATATCTGAAATGCCTTTCGGCATTTATATCTGAAATGCCGGTCGACACCTATATTTGAAATGCCTATCGGCACATATATTTTAAATGCCTATCGACAACTATATCTGATATGCCTATCGGCACCTATATCTGAAATGCCTATCGGCACCTATTTTTGAAATGCCTATCGGAAACTACATCTAAAATGCCTATCGGCACCTATTTTTAAAATGCTAATCGGTAAGTATATCTAAAATGCCTATCGGCACCTATATCTGAAATGCCTATCGGAACCTATTTTTGAAATGCCTATCGGAAACTACATCTGAAATGACTATCAGCACCTATATTTGAAATGCCTATCGGCAAACATATCTGAAATGCCTATCCACACCTATATTTGAAATACCTATCGGCTTCTATATCTGAAATGCCTATCGGCACCTATTTTTAAAATGCCAATCGGCAACTATATCTGAAATGCCGATCGGCACCTATATCTTAAATGCCTATCGGTACCTATTTTTGAAATGCCTATCGGAAACTACATCTGAAATGCCAATCAGCACCTATATTTGAAATGCCTATCGGCAACCACATCAGAAATGCCTATCGGCACCTATATCTGAAATGCCTTTCGGCATTTATATCTGAAATGCCGGTCGACACCTATATTTGAAATGCCTATCGGCACATTATTTTAAATGCCTATCGGCAACTATATCTGATATGCCTATCGGCACCTATATCTGAAATGCCTATCGGCACCTATTTTTGAAATGCCTATCGGAAACTACATCTAAAATGCCTATCGGCACCTATTTTTAAATTGCCAATCGGTAAGTATATCTGAAATGCCTATCGGCACCTATATCTGAAATGCCTATTGGAACCTATTTTTGAAATGCCTATCGGAAACTACATCTGAAATGACTATCAGCACCTATATTTGAAATGCCTATCGGCAACCATATCTAAAATGCCTATCCACACCTATATTTGAAATACCTATCGGCTTCTATATCTGAAATGCCTATCGGCACTTATTTTTAAAATGCCAATCGGCAACTATATCTGAAATGCCTATCGGCACCTATATCTGAAATGCCTATCGGTACCTATTTTTGAAATGCCTATCGGAAACTACATCTGAAATGCCTATCAGCACCTATATTTGAAATGCCTATCGGCAACCACATCAGAAATGCCTATCGGCACCTATATCTGAAATGCATTTCGGCATTTATATCTGAAATGCCGGTCGACACCTATATTTGAAATGCCTATCGGCACATATATTTTAAATGCCTATCGGCAACTATATCTGATATGCCTATCGGCACCTATATCTGAAATGCCTATCGGCACCTATTTTTGGAATGCCTATCGGAAACTACATCTAAAATGCCTATCGGCACCTATTTTTAAAATGCCAATCGGTAGGTATATCTGAAATGCCTATCGGCACCTATATCTGAAATGCCTATCGGAACCTATTTTTGAAATGCCTATCGGAAACTACATCTGAAATGACTATCAGCACCTATATTTGAAATGCCTATCGGCAACCATATCTGAAATGCCTATCCACACCTATATTTGAAATACCTATCGGCTTCTATATCTGAAATGCCTATCGGCACCTATTTTTAAAATGCCAATCGGCAACTATATCTCAAATGCCTATCGGCACCTATATCTGAAATGCCTATCGGTACCTATTTTTGAAATGCCTATCCGAAACTACATCTGAAATGCCTATCAGCACCTATATTTGAAATGCCTATCGGCAACGACATCAGAAATGCCTATCGGCACCAATATCTGAAATGCCTTTCGGCATTTATATCTGAAATGCCGGTCGACACCTATATTTGAAATGCCTATCGGCAACCATATCTGAAATGCCTATCCACACCTATATTTGAAATACCTATCGGCTTCTATATCTGAAATGCCTATCGGCACCTATTTTTAAAATGCCAATCGGCAACTATATCTGAAATGATTATCGGCACCTATATCTGAAATGCCTATCGGTACCTATTTTTGAAATGCCTATCGGAAACTACATCTGAAATGCCTATCAGCACCTATATTTGAAATGCCTATCGGCAACCACATCAGAAATGCCTATCGGCACCTATATCTGAAATGCCTTTCAGCATTTATATCTGAAATGCCGGTCGACACCTATATTTGAAATGCCTATCGGCACATATATTTTAAATGCCTATCGGCAACTATATCTGATATGCCTATCGGCACCTATATCTGAAATGCCTATCGGCACCTATTTTTGAAATGCCTATCGGAAACTACATCTAAAATGCCTATCTGCACCTATTTTTAAAATGCCAATCGGTAAGTATATCTGAAATGCCTATCGGCACCTATATCTGAAATGCCTATCGGAACCTATTTTTGAAATGCCTATCGGAAACTACATCTGAAATGACTATCAGCACCTATATTTGAAATGCCTATCGGCAAACATATCTGAAATGCCTATCCACACCTATATTTGAAATACCTATCGGCTTCTATATCTGAAATGCCTATCGGCACCTATTTTTAAAATGCCAATCGGCAACTATATCTGAAATGCTTATCGGCACCTATATCTGAAATGCCTATCGGTACCTATTTTTGAAATGCCTATCGGAAACTACATCTGAAATGCCTATCAGCACCTATATTTGAAATGCCTATCGGCAACCACATCAGAAATGCCTATCGGCACCTATATCTGAAATGCCTTTCGGCATTTATATCTGAAATGCCGGTTGACACCTATATTTGAAATGCCTATCGGCACATATATTTTAAATGCCTATCGGCAACTATATCTGATATGCCTATCGGCGCCTATATCTGAAATGCCTATCGGCACCTATTTTTGAAATGCCTATCGGAAACAACATCTAAAATGCCTATCGGCACCTATTTTTAAAATGCCAATCGGTAAGTATATCTGAAATGCCTATCGGCACCTATATCTGAAATGCCTATCGGAACCTATTTTTGAAATGCCTATCGGAAACTACATCTGAAATGACTATCAGCACCTATATTTGAAATGCCTATCGGCAACCATATCTCAAATGCCTATCCACACCTATATTTGAAATACCTATCGGCTTCTATATCTGAAATGCCTATCGGCACCTATTTTTAAAATGCCAATCGGCAACTATATCTGAAATGCCTATCGGCACCTATATCTAAAATGCCTATCGGTACCTATTTTTGAAATGCCTATCGGAAACTACATCTGAAATGCATATCAGCACCTATATTTGAAATGCCTATCGGCAACCACATTAGAAATGCCTATCGGCACCTATATCTGAAATGCCTTTCGGCATTTCTATCTGAAATGCCGGTCGACACCTATATTTGAAATGCCTATCGGCACATATATTTTAAATGCCTATCGGCAACTATATCTGATATGCCTATCGGCACCTATATCTGAAATGCCTATCGGCACCTATTTTTGAAATGCCTATCGGAAACTACATCTAAAATGCCTATCGGCACCTATTTTTAAAATGCCAATCGGTAAGTATATCTGAAATGCCTATCGGCACCTATATCTGAAATGCCTATCGGAACCTATTTTTGAATTGCCTATCGGAAACTACATCTGAAATGACTATCAGCACCTATATTTGAAATGCCTATCGGCAACCATATCTGAAATGCCTATCCACACCTATATTTGAAATACCTATCGGCTTCTATATCTGAAATGCCTATTGGCACCTATTTTTAAAATGCCAATCGGCAACTATATCTGAAATGCCTATCGGCACCTATATCTGAAATGCCTATCGGTACCTATTTTTGAAATGCCTATCGGAAACTACATCTGAAATGCCTATCAGCACCTATATTTGAAATGCCTATCGGCAACCACATCGGAAATGCCTATCGGCACCTATATCTGAAATGCATTTCGGCATTTA
The DNA here is from genome assembly GCA_034508555.1 of Venustoraphidia nigricollis. Lineage (NCBI taxonomy): Eukaryota > Metazoa > Arthropoda > Insecta > Raphidioptera > Raphidiidae > Venustoraphidia > Venustoraphidia nigricollis. Next base: position 299,250 of record JAVRKA010000194.1, on the reverse strand, counting down.
TATCTGAAATGCCGGTCGACACCTATATTTGAAATGCCTATCGGCACATATATTTTAAATGCCTATCGGCAACTATATCTGATATGCCTATCGGCACCTATATCTGAAATGCCTATCGGCACCTATTTTTGAAATGCCTATCGGAAACTACATTTAAAATGCCTATCGGCACCTATTTTTAAAATGCCAATCGGTAAGTTTATCTGAAATGCCTATCGGCACCTATATCTGAAATGCCTATCGGAACCTATTTTTGAAATGCCTATCGGAAACTACATCTGAAATGACTATCAGCACCTATATTTGAAATGCCTATCGGCAACCATATCTGAAATGCCTATCCACACCTATATTTGAAATACCTATCGGCTTCTATATCTGAAATGCCTATCGGCACCTATTTTTAAAATGCCAATCGGCAACTATATCTGAAATGCCTATCGGCACCTATATCTGAAATGCCTATCGGTACCTATTTTTGAAATGCCTATCGGAAACTACATCTGAAATGCCTATCAGCACCTATATTTGAAATGCCTATCGGCAACCACATCAGAAATGCCTATCGGCACCTATATCTGAAATGCCTTTCGGCATTTATATCTGAAATGCCGGTCGACACCTATATTTGAAATGCCTATCGGCACATATATTTTAAATGCCTATCGGCAACTATATCTGATATGCCTATCGGCACCTATATCTGAAGTGCCTATCGGCACCTATTTTTGAAATGCCTATCGGAAACTACATCTAAAATGCCTATCGGCACCTATTTTTAAAATGCCAATCGGTAAGTATATCTGAAATGCCTATCGGCACCTATATCTGAAATGCCTATCGGAACCTATTTTTGAAATGCCTATCGGAAACTACATCTGAAATGACTATCAGCACCTATATTTGAAATGCCTATCGGCAACCATATCTGAAATGCCTATCCACACCTATATTTGAAATACCTATCGACTTCTATATCTGAAATGCCTATCGGCACCTATTTTTAAAATGCCAATCGGCAACTATATCTGAAATGCCTATCGGCACCCATATCTGAAATGCCTATCGGTACCTATTTTTGAAATGCCTATTGGAAACTACATCTGAAATGCCTATCAGCACCTATATTTGAAATGCCTATCGGCAACCACATCAGAAATGCCTATCGGCACCTATATCTGAAATGCCTTTCGGCATTTATATTTGAAATGCCGGTCGACACCTATATTTGAAATGCCTATCGGCACATATATTTTAAATGCCTATCGGCAACTATATCTGATATGCCTATCGGCACCTATATCTGAAATGCCTATCGGCACCTATTTTTGAAATGCCTATCGGAAACTACATCTAAAATGCCTATCGGCACCTATTTTTAAAATGCCAATCGGTAAGTATATCTGAAATGCCTATCGGCACCTATATCTGAAATGCCTATCGGAACCTATTTTTGAAATGCCTATCGGAAACAACATCTGAAATGACTATCAGCACCTATATTTGAAATGCCTATCGGCAACCATATCTGAAATGCCTATCCACACCTATATTTGAAATACCTATCGGCTTCTATATCTGAAATGCCTATCGGCACCTATTTTTAAAATGCCAATCGGCAACTATATCTGAAATGCCTATCGGCACCTATATCTGAAATGCCTATCGGTACCTATTTTTGAAATGCCTATCCGAAACTACATCTGAAATGCCTATCAGCACCTATATTTGAAATGTCTATCGGCAACCACATCAGAGATGCCTATCGGCACCTATATCTGAAATGCCTTTCGGCATTTATATCTGAAATGCCGGTCGACACATATATTTGAAATGCCTATCGGCACATATATTTTAAATGCCTATCGGCAACTATATCTGATATGCCTATCGGCACCTATATCTGAAATGCCTATCGGCACCTATTTTTGAAATGCCTATCGGAAACTACATCTAAAATGCCTATCGGCACCTATTTTTAAAATGCCAATCGGTAAGTATATCTGAAATGCCTATCGGCACCTATATCTGAAATGCCTATCGGAACCTATTTTTGAAATGCCTATCGGAAACTACATCTGAAATGACTATCAGCACCTATATTTGAAATGCCTATCGGCAACCATATCTGAAATGCCTATCCACACCTATATTTGAAATACCTATCGGCTTCTATATCTGAAATGCCTATCGGCACCTATTTTTAAAATGCCAATCGGCAACTATATCTGAAATGCCTATCGGCACCTATATCTGAAATGCCTATCGGTACCTATTTTTGAAATGCCTATCGGAAACTACATCTGAAATGCCTATCAGCACCTATATTTGAAATGCCTATCGGCAACCACATCAGAAATGCCTATCGGCACCTATATCTGAAATGCCTTTCGGCATTTGTATCTGAAATGCCGGTCGACACCTATATTTGAAATGCCTATCGGCACATATATTTTAAATGCCTATCGGCAACTATATCTGATATGCCTATCGGCACCTATATCTGAAATGCCTATCGGCACCTATTTTTAAAATGCCAATCGGTAAGTATATCTGAAATGCCTATCGGCACCTATATCTGAAATGCCTATCGGAACCTATTTTTGAATTGCCTATCGGAGACTACATCTGAAATGACTATCAGCACCTATATTTGAAGTGCCTATCGGCAACCATATCTGAAATGCCTATCCACACCTATATTTGAAATACCTATCGGCTTCTATATCTGAAATGCCTATCGGCACCTATTTTTAAAATGCCAATCGGCAACTATATCTGAAATGCCTATCGGCACCTATATCTGAAATGCCTATCGGAACCTATTTTTGAAATGCCTATCGGAAACTACATCTGAAATGACTATCAGCACCTATATTTGAAATGCCTATCGGCAACTATATCTGAAATGCCTATCCACACCTATATTTGAAATACCTATCGGCTTCTATATCTGAAATGCCTATCGGCACCTATTTTTAAAATGCCAATCGGCAACTATATCTGAAATGCCTATCGGCACCTATATCTGAAATGCCTATCGGTACCTATTTTTGAAATGCCTATCGGAAACTACATCTGAAATGCCTATCAGCACCTATATTTGAAATGCCTATCGGCAACCACATCAGAAATGCCTATCGGCAACTATATCTGAAATGCCTTTCGGCATTTATATCTGAAATGCCGGTCGACACCTATATTTGAAATGCCTATCGGCACATATATTTTAAATGCCTATCGGCAACTATATCTGATATGCCTATCGGCACCTATATCTGAAATGCCTATCGGCACCTATTTTTGAAATGCCTATCGGAAACTAAATCTAAAATGCCTATCGGCACCTATTTTTAAAATGCCAATCGGTAAGTATATCTGAAATGCCTATCGGCACCTATATCTGAAATGCCTATCGGAACCTATTTTTGAAATGCCTATCGGAAACTACATCTGAAATGACTATCAGCGCCTATATTTGAAATGCCTATCGGCAACCATATCTGAAATGCCTATCCACACCTATATTTGAAATACCTATCGGCTTCTATATCTGAAATGCCTATCGGCACCTATTTTTAAAATGCCAATCGGCAACTATATCTGAAATGCCTATCGGCACCTATATCTGAAATGCCTATCGGTACCTATTTTTGAAATGCCTATCGGAAACTACATCTAAAATGCCTATCAGCACCTATATTTGAAATGCCTATCGGCAACCACATCAGAAATGCCTATCGGCACCTATATCTGAAATGCCTTTCTGCATTTATATCTGAAATGCCGGTCGACACCTATATTTGAAATGCCTATCGGCACATATATTTTAAATGCCTATCGGCAACTATATCTGATATGCCTATCGGCACCTATATCTGAAATACCTATCGGCACCTATTTTTGAAATGCCTATCGGAAACTACATCTAAAATGCCTATCGGCACCTATTTTTAAAATGCCAATCGGTAAGTATATCTGAAATGCCTATCGGCACCTATATCTAAAATGCCTATCGGAACCTATTTTTGAAATGCCTATCCACACCTATATTTGAAATACCTATCGGCTTCTATATCTGAAATGCCTATCGGCACCTATTTTTAAAATGCCAATCGGCAACTATATCTGAAATGCCTATCGGCACCTATATCTGAAATGCCTATCGGTACCTATTTTTGAAATGCCTATCGGAAACTACATCTGAAATGCCTATCAGCACCTATATTTGAAATGATTATCGGCAACCACATCAGAAATGCCTATCGGCACCTATATCTGAAATGCCTTTCGGCATTTATATCTGAAATGCCGGTCGACACCTATATTTGAAATGCCTATCGGCACATATATTTTAAATGCCTATCGGCAACTATATCTGATATGCCTATCGGCACCTATTTTTGAAATGCCTATCGGAAACTACATCTAAAATGCCTATCGGCACCTATTTTTAAAATGCCAATCGGTAAGTATATCTGAAATGCCTATCGGCACCTATTTTTGAAATGCCTATCGGAAACTACATCTAAAATGCCTATCGGCACCTATTTTTAAAATGCCAATCGGTAAGTATATCTGAAATGCCTATCGGCACCTATATCTGAAATGCCTATCGGAACCTATTTTTGAAATGCCTATCGGAAACTACATCTGAAATGCCTATCAGCACCTATATTTGAAATGCCTATCGGCAACCACATCAGAAATGCCTATCGGCACCTATATCTGAAATGCCTTTCGGCATTTATATCTGAAATGCCGGTCGACACCTATATTTGAAATGCCTATCGGCACATATATTTTAAATGCCTATCGGCAACTATATCTGATATGCCTATCGGCACCTATATCTGAAATGCCTATCGGCACCTATTTTTGAAATGCCTATCGGAAACTACATCTAAAATGCCTATCGGCACCTATTTTTAAAATGCCAATCGGTAAGTATATCTGAAATGCCTATCGGCACCTATATCTGAAATGCCTATCGGAACCTATTTTTGAAATGCCTATCGGAAACTACATCTGAAATGACTATCAGCACCTATATTTGAAATGCCTATCGGCAACCATATCTGAAATGCCTATCCACACCTATATTTGAAATACCTATCGACTTCTATATCTGAAATGCCTATCGGCACCTATTTTTAAAATGCCAATCGGCAACTATATCTGAAATGCCTATCGGCACCCATATCTGAAATGCCTATCGGTACCTATTTTTGAAATGCCTATCGGAAACTACATCTGAAATGCCTATCAGCACCTATATTTGAAATGCCTATCGGCAACCACATCAGAAATGCCTATCGGCACCTATATCTGAAATGCCTTTCGGCATTTATATTTGAAATGCCGGTCGACACCTATATTTGAAATGCCTATCGGCACATATATTTTAAATGCCTATCGGCAACTATATCTGATATGCCTATCGGCACCTATATCTGAAATGCCTATCGGCACCTATTTTTGAAATGCCTATCGGAAACTACATCTAAAATGCCTATCGGCACCTATTTTTAAAATGCCAATCGGTAAGTATATCTGAAATGCCTATCGGCACCTATATCTGAAATGCCTATCGGAACCTATTTTTGAAATGCCTATCGGAAACAACATCTGAAATGACTATCAGCACCTATATTTGAAATGCCTATCGGCAACCATATCTGAAATGCCTATCCACACCTATATTTGAAATACCTATCGGCTTCTATATCTGAAATGCCTATCGGCACCTATTTTTAAAATGCCAATCGGCAACTATATCTGAAATGCCTATCGGCACCTATATCTGAAATGCCTATCGGTACCTATTTTTGAAATGCCTATCCGAAACTACATCTGAAATGCCTATCAGCACCTATATTTGAAATGTCTATCGGCAACCACATCAGAGATGCCTATCGGCACCTATATCTGAAATGCCTTTCGGCATTTATATCTGAAATGCCGGTCGACACATATATTTGAAATGCCTATCGGCACATATATTTTAAATGCCTATCGGCAACTATATCTGATATGCCTATCGGCACCTATATCTGAAATGCCTATCGGCACCTATTTTTGAAATGCCTATCGGAAACTACATCTAAAATGCCTATCGGCACCTATTTTTAAAATGCCAATCGGTAAGTATATCTGAAATGCCTATCGGCACCTATATCTGAAATGCCTATCGGAACCTATTTTTGAAATGCCTATCGGAAACTACATCTGAAATGACTATCAGCACCTATATTTGAAATGCCTATCGGCAACCATATCTGAAATGCCTATCCACACCTATATTTGAAATACCTATCGGCTTCTATATCTGAAATGCCTATCGGCACCTATTTTTAAAATGCCAATCGGCAACTATATCTGAAATGCCTATCGGCACCTATATCTGAAATGCCTATCGGTACCTATTTTTGAAATGCCTATCGGAAACTACATCTGAAATGCCTATCAGCACCTATATTTGAAATGCCTATCGGCAACCACATCAGAAATGCCTATCGGCACCTATATCTGAAATGCCTTTCGGCATTTGTATCTGAAATGCCGGTCGACACCTATATTTGAAATGCCTATCGGCACATATATTTTAAATGCCTATCGGCAACTATATCTGATATGCCTATCGGCACCTATATCTGAAATGCCTATCGGCACCTATTTTTAAAATGCCAATCGGTAAGTATATCTGAAATGCCTATCGGCACCTATATCTGAAATGCCTATCGGAACCTATTTTTGAATTGCCTATCGGAAACTACATCTGAAATGACTATCAGCACCTATATTTGAAGTGCCTATCGGCAACCATATCTGAAATGCCTATCCACACCTATATTTGAAATACCTATCGGCTTCTATATCTGAAATGCCTTTCGGCACCTATTTTTAAAATGCCAATCGGCAACTATATCTGAAATGCCTATCGGCACCTATATCTGAAATGCCTATCGGAACCTATTTTTGAAATGCCTATCGGAAACTACATCTGAAATGACTATCAGCACCTATATTTGAAATGCCTATCGGCAACTATATCTGAAATGCCTATCCACACCTATATTTGAAATACCTATCGGCTTCTATATCTGAAATGCCTATCGGCACCTATTTTTAAAATGCCAATCGGCAACTATATCTGAAATGCCTATCGGCACCTATATCTGAAATGCCTATCGGTACCTATTTTTGAAATGCCTATCGGAAACTACATCTGAAATGCCTATCAGCACCTATATTTGAAATGCCTATCGGCAACCACATCAGAAATGCCTATCGGCACCTATATCTGAAATGCCTTTCTGCATTTATATCTGAAATGCCGGTCGACACCTATATTTGAAATGCCTATCGGCACATATATTTTAAATGCCTATCGGCAACTATATCTGATATGCCTATCGGCACCTATATCTGAAATACCTATCGGCACCTATTTTTGAAATGCCTATCGGAAACTACATCTAAAATGCCTATCGGCACCTATTTTTAAAATGCCAATCGGTAAGTATATCTGAAATGCCTATCGGTACCTATATCTAAAATGCCTATCGGAACCTATTTTTGAAATGCCTATCGGAAACTACATCTGAAATGACTATCAGCACCTATATTTGAAATGCCTATCGGCAACCATATCTGAAATGCCTATCCACACCTATATTTGAAATACCTATCGGCTTCTATATCTGAAATGCCTATCGGCACCTATTTTTAAAATGCCAATCGGCAACTATATCTGAAATGCCTATCGGCACCTATATCTGAAATGCCTATCGGTACCTATTTTTGAAATGCCTATCGGAAACTACATCTGAAATGCCTATCAGCACCTATATTTGAAATGATTATCGGCAACCACATCAGAAATGCCTATCGGCACCTATATCTGAAATGCCTTTCGGCATTTATATCTGAAATGCCGGTCGACACCTATATTTGAAATGCCTATCGGCACATATATTTTAAATGCCTATCGGCAACTATATCTGATATGCCTATCGGCACCTATTTTTGAAATGCCTATCGGAAACTACATCTAAAATGCCTATCGGCACCTATTTTTAAAATGCCAATCGGTAAGTATATCTGAAATGCCTATCGGCACCTATTTTTGAAATGCCTATCGGAAACTACATCTAAAATGCCTATCGGCACCTATTTTTAAAATGCCAATCGGTAAGTATATCTGAAATGCCTATCGGCACCTATATCTGAAATGCCTATCGGAACCTATTTTTGAAATGCCTATCGGAAACTACATCTGAAATGACTATCAGCACCTATATTTGAAATGCCTATCGGCAACCATATCTGAAATGCCTATCCACACCTATATTTGAAATACCTATCGGCTTCTATATCTGAAATGCCTATCGGCACCTCTTTTCAAAATGCCAATCGGCAACTATATCTGAAATGCCTATCGGCACCTATATCTGAAATGCTTATCGGTACCTATTTTTGAAATGCCTATCGGAAACTACATCTGAAATGCCTATCAGCACCTATATTTGAAATGCCTATCGGCAACCACATCAGAAATGCCTATCGGCACCTATATCTGAAATGCCTTTCGGCATTTATATCTGAAATGCCGGTCGACACCTATATTTGAAATGCCTATCAAGACATATATTTTAAATGCCTATCGGCACCTATATCTGAAATGCCTATCGGCACCTATTTTTAAAATGCCAATCGGAAAGTATATCTTAAATGCCTATCGGCACCTATATCTGAATGCCTATCGGAACCTATTTTTGAAATGCCTATCGGAAACTACATCTGAAATGACTATCAGCACCTATATTTGAAATGCCTATCGGCAACCATATCTGAAATGCCTATCCACACCTATATTTGAAATACCTATCGGCTTCTATATCTGAAATGCCTATCGGCACCTCTTTTTAAAATGCCAATCGGCAACTATATCTAAAATGCCTATCGGCACCTATATCTGAAATGCCTATCGGTACCTATTTTTGAAATGCCTAACGGAAACTACATCTGAAATGCCTATCAGCACCTATATTTGAAATACCTATCGGCAACCACATCAGAAATGCCTATTGGCACCTATATCTGAAATGCCTTTCGGCATTTTTATCTGAAATGCCGGTCGACACCTATATTTGAAATGCCTATCGGCACATATATTTTAAATGCCTATCGGCAACTATATCTGATATGCCTATCGGCACCTATATCTGAAATGCCTATCGGCACCTATTTTTGAAATGCCTATCGGAAACTACATCTAAAATGCCTATCGGCACCTATTTTTAAAATGCCAATCGGTAAGTATATCTGAAATGCCTATCTGCACCTATATCTGAAATGCCTATCGGAACAAATTTTTTAAATGCCTATCGGAAACTACATCTGAAATGACTATCAGCACCTATATTTGAAATGCCTATCGGCAACCATATCTGAAATGCCTATCCACACCTATATTTGAAATACCTATCGGCTTCTATATCTGAAATGCCTATCGGCACCTATTTTTAAAATGCCAATCGGCAACTATATCTGAAATGCCTATCGGCACCTATATCTGAAATGCCTATCGGTACCTATTTTTGAAATGCCTATCGGAAACTACATCTGAAATGCCTATCAGCACCTATATTTGAAATGCCTATCGGCAACCACATCAGAAATACCTATCGGCACCTATATCTGAAATGCCTTTCGGCATTTATATCTGAAATGCCGGTCGACACCTATATTTGAAATGCCTATCGGCACATATATTTTAAATGCCTATCGGCAACTATATCTGATATGCCTATCGGCACCTATATCTGAAATGCCTATCGGCACCTATTTTTGAAATGCCTATCGGAAACTACATCTAAAATGCCTATCGGCACCTATTTTTAAAATGCCAATCGGTAAGTATATCAGAAATGCCTATCGGCACCTATATCTGAAATGCCTATCGGAACCTATTTTTTAAATGCCTATCGGAAACTACATCTGAAATGACTATCAGCACCTATATTTGAAATGCCTATCGGCAAATATATCTGAAATGCCTATCCACACCTATATTTGAAATACCTATCAGCTTCTATATCTGAAATGCCTATCGGCACCTATTTTTAAAATGCCAATCGGCAACTATATCTGAAATGCCTATCGGCACCTATATCTGAAATGCCTATCGGTACCTATTTTTGAAATGCCTATCGGAAACTACATCTGAAATGCCTATCAGCACCTATATTTGAAATGCCTATCGGCAACCACATCAGAAATGCCTATCGGCACATATATCTAAAATGCCTATCGGAACCTATTTTTAAAATGCCTATCGGAAACTACATCTGAAATGACTATCAGCACCTCTATTTGAAATGCCTATCGGCAACCATATCTGAAATGCCTATCCACACCTATATTTGAAATACCTATCGGCTTCTATATCTGAAATGCCTATCGGCACCTATTTTTAAAATGCCAATCGGCAACTATATCTGAAATGCCTATCGGCACCTATATCTGAAATGCCTATCGGTACCTATTTTTGAAATGCCTATCGGAAACTACATCTGAAATGCCTATCAGCACCTATATTTGAAATGCCTATCGGCAAACACATCAGAAATGCCTATCGGCACCTATATCTGAAATGCCTTTCGGCATTTATATCTGAAATGCCGGTCGACACCTATATTTGAAATGCCTATCGGCACATATATTTTAAATGTCTATCGGCAACTATATCTGATATGCCTATCGGCACCTATATCTGAAATGCCTATCGGCACCTAGTTTTGAAATGCCTATCGGAAACTACATCTAAAATGCCTATCGGCACCTATTTTTAAAATGCCAATCGGTAAGTTTATCTGAAATGCCTATCGGCACCTATATCTGAAATGCCTATCGGAACCTATTTTTGAAATGCCTATCGGAAACTACATCTGAAATGACTATCAGTACCTATATTTGAAATGCCTATCGGCAACCATATCTGAAATGCCTATCCACACCTATATTTGAAATACCTATTGGCTTCTATATCTGAAATGCCTATCGGCACCTATTTTTAAAATGCCAATCGGCAACTATATCTGAAATGCCTATCGGCACCTATATCTGAAATGCCTATCGGTACCTATTTTTGAAATGCCTATCGGAAACTACATCTGAAATGCCTATCAGCACCTATATTTGAAATGCCTATCGGCAACCACATCAGAAATGCCTATCGGCACCTATATCTGAAATGCCTTTCGGCATTTATATCTGAAATGCCGGTCGACACTTATATTTGAAATGCTTATCGGCACATATATTTTAAAAGCCTATCGGCAACTATATCTGATATGCCTATCGGCACCTATATCTGAAATGCCTATCGGCACCTATTTTTAAAATGCCTATCGGAAACTACATCTAAAATGCCTATCGGCACCTATTTTTAAAATGCCAATCGGTAAGTATATCTGAAATGCCTATCTGCACCTATATCTGAAATGCCTATCGGAACCTATTTTTGAAATGCCTATCGGAAACTACATCTGAAATGACTATCAGCACCTATATTTGAAATGCCTATCGGCAACTATATCTGAAATGCCTATCCACACCTATATTTGAAATACCTATCGGCTTCTATATCTGAAATGCCTATCGGCACCTATTTTTAAAATGCCAATCGGCAACTATATCTGAAATGCCTATCGGCACCTATATCTGAAATGCCTATCGGTACCTATTTTTGAAATGCCTATCGGAAACTACATCTGAAATGCCTATCAGCACCTATATTTGAAATGCCTATCGGCAACCACATCAGAAATGCCTATCGGCAACTATATCTGAAATGCCTTTCGGCATTTATATCTGAAATGCCGGTCGACACCTATATTTGAAATGCCTATCGGCACATATATTTTAAATGCCTATCGGCAACTATATCTGATATGCCTATCGGCACCTATATCTGAAATGCCTATCGGCACCTATTTTTGAAATGCCTATCGGAAACTAAATCTAAAATGCCTATCGGCACCTATTTTTAAAATGCCAATCGGTAAGTATATCTGAAATGCCTATCGGCACCTATATCTGAAATGCCTATCGGAACCTATTTTTGAAATGCCTATCGGAAACTACATCTGAAATGACTATCAGCGCCTATATTTGAAATGCCTATCGGCAACCATATCTGAAATGCCTATCCACACCTATATTTGAAATACCTATCGGCTTCTATATCTGAAATGCCTATCGGCACCTATTTTTAAAATGCCAATCGGCAACTATATCTGAAATGCCTATCGGCACCTATATCTGAAATGCCTATCGGTACCTATTTTTGAAATGCCTATCGGAAACTACATCTAAAATGCCTATCAGCACCTATATTTGAAATGCCTATCGGCAACCACATCAGAAATGCCTATCGGCACCTATATCTGAAATGCCTTTCTGCATTTATATCTGAAATGCCGGTCGACACCTATATTTGAAATGCCTATCGGCACATATATTTTAAATGCCTATCGGCAACTATATCTGATATGCCTATCGGCACCTATATCTGAAATACCTATCGGCACCTATTTTTGAAATGCCTATCGGAAACTACATCTAAAATGCCTATCGGCACCTATTTTTAAAATGCCAATCGGTAAGTATATCTGAAATGCCTATCGGTACCTATATCTAAAATGCCTATCGGAACCTATTTTTGAAATGCCTATCGGAAACTACATCTGAAATGACTATCAGCACCTATATTTGAAATGCCTATCGGCAACCATATCTGAAATGCCTATCCACACCTATATTTGAAATACCTATCGGCTTCTATATCTGAAATGCCTATCGGCACCTATTTTTAAAATGCCAATCGGCAACTATATCTGAAATGCCTATCGGCACCTATATCTGAAATGCCTATCGGTACCTATTTTTGAAATGCCTATCGGAAACTACATCTGAAATGCCTATCAGCACCTATATTTGAAATGATTATCGGCAACCACATCAGAAATGCCTATCGGCACCTATATCTGAAATGCCGGTCGACACCTATATTTGAAATGCCTATCGGCACATATATTTTAAATGCCTATCGGCAACTATATCTGATATGCCTATCGGCACCTATTTTTGAAATGCCTATCGGAAACTACATCTAAAATGCCTATCGGCACCTATTTTTAAAATGCCAATCGGTAAGTATATCTGAAATGCCTATCGGCACCTATTTTTGAAATGCCTATCGGAAACTACATCTAAAATGCCTATCGGCACCTATTTTTAAAATGCCAATCGGTAAGTATATCTGAAATGCCTATCGGCACCTATATCTGAAATGCCTATCGGAACCTATTTTTGAAATGCCTATCGGAAACTACATCTGAAATGACTATCAGCACCTATATTTGAAATGCCTATCGGCAACCATATCTGAAATGCCTATCCACACCTATATTTGAAATACCTATCGGCTTCTATATCTGAAATGCCTATCGGCACCTCTTTTCAAAATGCCAATCGGCAACTATATCTGAAATGCCTATCGGCACCTATATCTGAAATGCTTATCGGTACCTATTTTTGAAATGCCTATCGGAAACTACATCTGAAATGCCTATCAGCACCTATATTTGAAATGCCTATCGGCAACCACATCAGAAATGCCTATCGGCACCTATATCTGAAATGCCTTTCGGCATTTATATCTGAAATGCCGGTCGACACCTATATTTGAAATGCCTATCAAGACATATATTTTAAATGCCTATCGGCACCTATATCTGAAATGCCTATCGGCACCTATTTTTAAAATGCCAATCGGAAAGTATATCTTAAATGCCTATCGGCACCTATATCTGAATGCCTATCGGAACCTATTTTTGAAATGCCTATCGGAAACTACATCTGAAATGACTATCAGCACCTATATTTGAAATGCCTATCGGCAACCATATCTGAAATGCCTATCCACACCTATATTTGAAATACCTATCGGCTTCTATATCTGAAATGCCTATCGGCACCTCTTTTTAAAATGCCAATCGGCAACTATATCTAAAATGCCTATCGGCACCTATATCTGAAATGCCTATCGGTACCTATTTTTGAAATGCCTAACGGAAACTACATCTGAAATGCCTATCAGCACCTATATTTGAAATACCTATCGGCAACCACATCAGAAATGCCTATTGGCACCTATATCTGAAATGCCTTTCGGCATTTTTATCTGAAATGCCGGTCGACACCTATATTTGAAATGCCTATCGGCACATATATTTTAAATGCCTATCGGCAACTATATCTGATATGCCTATCGGCACCTATATCTGAAATGCCTATCGGCACCTATTTTTGAAATGCCTATCGGAAACTACATCTAAAATGCCTATCGGCACCTATTTTTAAAATGCCAATCGGTAAGTATATCTGAAATGCCTATCTGCACCTATATCTGAAATGCCTATCGGAACAAATTTTTTAAATGCCTATCGGAAACTACATCTGAAATGACTATCAGCACCTATATTTGAAATGCCTATCGGCAACCATATCTGAAATGCCTATCCACACCTATATTTGAAATACCTATCGGCTTCTATATCTGAAATGCCTATCGGCACCTATTTTTAAAATGCCAATCGGCAACTATATCTGAAATGCCTATCGGCACCTATATCTGAAATGCCTATCGGTACCTATTTTTGAAATGCCTATCGGAAACTACATCTGAAATGCCTATCAGCACCTATATTTGAAATGCCTATCGGCAACCACATCAGAAATACCTATCGGCACCTATATCTGAAATGCCTTTCGGCATTTATATCTGAAATGCCGGTCGACACCTATATTTGAAATGCCTATCGGCACATATATTTTAAATGCCTATCGGCAACTATATCTGATATGCCTATCGGCACCTATATCTGAAATGCCTATCGGCACCTATTTTTGAAATGCCTATCGGAAACTACATCTAATATGCCTATCGGCACCTATTTTTAAAATGCCAATCGGTAAGTATATCAGAAATGCCTATCGGCACCTATATCTGAAATGCCTATCGGAACCTATTTTTTAAATGCCTATCGGAAACTACATCTGAAATGACTATCAGCACCTATATTTGAAATGCCTATCGGCAACCATATCTGAAATGCCTATCCACACCTATATTTGAAATACCTATCAGCTTCTATATCTGAAATGCCTATCGGCACCTATTTTTAAAATGCCAATCGGCAACTATATCTGAAATGCCTATCGGCACCTATATCTGAAATGCCTATCGGTACCTATTTTTGAAATGCCTATCGGAAACTACATCTGAAATGCCTATCAGCACCTATATTTGAAATGCCTATCGGCAACCACATCAGAAATGCCTATCGGCACCTATATCTAAAATGCCTTTCGGCATTTATATCTGAAATGCCGGTCGACACCTATATTTGAAATGCCTATCGGCACATATATTTTAAATGCCTATCGGCAACTATATCTGATATGCCAATCGGCACCTATATCTGAAATTCCTATCGGCACCTATTTTTGAAATGCCTATCGGAAACTACATCTAAAATGCCTATCGGCACCTATTTTTAAAATGCCAATCGGTAAGTATATCTGAAATGCCTATCGGCACATATATCTAAAATGCCTATCGGAACCTATTTTTAAAATGCCTATCGGAAACTACATCTGAAATGACTATCAGCACCTCTATTTGAAATGCCTATCGGCAACCATATCTGAAATGCCTATCCACACCTATATTTGAAATACCTATCGGCTTCTATATCTGAAATGCCTATCGGCACCTATTTTTAAAATGCCAATCGGCAACTATATCTGAAATGCCTATCGGCACCTATATCTGAAATGCCTATCGGTACCTATTTTTGAAATGCCTATCGGAAACTACATCTGAAATGCCTATCAGCACCTATATTTGAAATGCCTATCGGCAAACACATCAGAAATGCCTATCGGCACCTATATCTGAAATGCCTTTCGGCATTTATATCTGAAATGCCGGTCGACACCTATATTTGAAATGCCTATCGGCACATATATTTTAAATGCCTATCGGCAACTATATCTGATATGCCTATCGGCACCTATATCTGAAATGCCTATCGGCACCTAGTTTTGAAATGCCTATCGGAAACTACATCTAAAATGCCTATCGGCACCTATTTTTAAAATGCCAATCGGTAAGTTTATCTGAAATGCCTATCGGCACCTATATCTGAAATGCCTATCGGAACCTATTTTTGAAATGCCTATCGGAAACTACATCTGAAATGACTATCAGTACCTATATTTGAAATGCCTATCGGCAACCATATCTGAAATGCCTATCCACACCTATATTTGAAATACCTATCGGCTTCTATATCTGAAATGCCTATCGGCACCTATTTTTAAAATGCCAATCGGCAACTATATCTGAAATGCCTATCGGCACCTATATCTGAAATGCCTATCGGTACCTATTTTTGAAATGCCTATCGGAAACTACATCTGAAATGCCTATCAGCACCTATATTTGAAATGCCTATCGGCAACCACATCAGAAATGCCTATCGGCACCTATATCTGAAATGCCTTTCGGCATTTATATCTGAAATGCCGGTCGACATTTATATTTGAAATGCCTATCGGCACATATATTTTAAATGCCTATCGGCAACTATATCTGATATGCCTATCGGCACCTATATCTGAAATGCCTATCGGCACCTATTTTTGAAATGCCTATCGGAAACTACATCTAAAATGCCTATCGGCACCTATTTTTAAAATGCCAATCGGTAAGTATATCTGAAATGCCTATCGGCACCTATATCTGAAATGCCTATCGGAACCTATTTTTGAAATGCCTATCGGAAACTACATCTGAAATGACTATCAGCACCTATATTTGAAATGGCCATCGGCAACCATATCTGAAATGCCTATCCACACCTATATTTGAAATACCTATCGGCTTCTATATCTGAAATGCCTATCGGCACCTATTTTTAAAATGCCAATCGGCAACTATATGTGAAATGCCTATCGGCACCTATATCTGAAATGCCTATCGGTACCTATTTTTGAAATGCCTATCGGAAACTACATCTGAAATGCCTATCAGCTCCTATATTTGAAATGCCTATCGGCAACCACATCAGAAATGCCTATCGGCACCTATATCTGAAATGCCTTTCGGCATTTATATCTGGGAGTTCGATTTGAACCGTTGTACAGTGCGGACGTGCTTGTGACAGTCAGTGAGTGAATTACATAAGTGATAAATTCTAATAGTTTATTTTATTTTATTTCCTATAATAAATACCGTGCTACGAATTGTAATAAATTAATTATAATAGTAGAAATTCCAAAACCGTTGGTAAGTCCTTTTTACTGCTGCATCTTCCTCCTTCTGTCCGCTATAACCTGAAACAAAAATAATATTATTATTATCATCATACTCCACCAGAAACATGCAAAGCATTTTTCACAACCCCATAAAATAATAAACAAATGAATATCCAAAATCGCGAAACCTCTGAATACAGGGGTTTCGAACAAAGTATACCCAACATGAATTCTCCAAATGCATCGGCCAGCACTTCTGACTACAGAAGTATTGACCAAAGTACAAACAAAAACCAACCAAGCCTATTCTCAACCGTTGTAAAAGAATCGAATAACGCAATATTTCCAACAAAGGATCAAGCAATCATACTAACATCAATAGAAGGCCTAAAAATATCTGAATATTTATTAGCTCTGAGCGCTATCGTCACACCGAAAAACATAACCTTTGCTTCCCGAATTTCAAACAATAGAGTTTGTGTTTATTTTAAAAGCAAAGAAATTGTGGACTCACTTGTAGAAAACCATAAGTCTATTACCATAAACAACTACAAGGTTGACATTCGCAAACTAATCACGCCCGCACAAAGGATAATCTTATCAAGTGTATGTCCTTCGATACCACATACAGTGATAGAAGAGGTATTGAAAAGAACTAACCTAAAAATTGTTTCACCGATCACATTTGTAAGGGCAGGAGTAAAAGAAGATTCTTTGAACCACGTATTCAGCTTTAGAAGACAGGTTTACATAACACCAGATGACAACCAAACAGTACCCGAAACACTAATTGTACATCATGATGGAACTAACTACAGAATTTTCCTAGCTACCGACTCCGGAAACTGTTTCATTTGTAAGAAATCTGGCCACATTGCTGATCAGTGTCCTGAAAAAGAAGATAGAACTGAAACACTACAGAACATCCGTGGTGTAAAACGCACAGCTCCACCTAGTACTACCACGGGAACCACTGAAAGTGCAAATAACCAAATTGTTGAAAACGAAGAATCAAGCGATGGCTCTATTGATCCAACACCACCCATTCAACACACCTTTAGACAGCCACCAACTCCACAACCAGACCAAAGATCACAACCAAAACGCAATACTCGCAAAAAGACACCAAAAAAACAACGAAGAGATAGCACCTCCAGTACCAGTTCCATAAATTCCGCCGCCACGAATGATAAATCTGATAGAGACATATATGACGCCACGGAGCAAATAAAAAATCAAATAGACAGCAACAAATCACTTATTCTCAACCACGATGAACTGACAGACTTTCTTATAAATACCCGCGGATCACCTGATGTCCTGGATATTTCGCTAAACTATACCAACAAAATAAGTGAACTTATCGAAACGCTATACATAGTTTACCCACTAATAGGAAACCCGACTATCAAAAGAAGAATAACAAAAATTATAGCTAAATTAAAAAGAGAATCCCAATCAAAGTGTGACACATCTGAAAATGATACCGAAGGTTCAAAAACGAACTTTTCACAAAACACAAGATAATAATGGATACAGTAATGATACAATGGAATTGCAACAGGTTTTTCACCCGTTTGCCCTTTATCAAATTATTAATCAATGAAACACAGCCCATTTGTCTAGCTCTCCAGGAAACTCACTTTAAAGAAAAACACAGTGTAAACATAAAGGGATATTCTGTGTATAGAAAAGACAGAATAAACAATACACATGCGAGCGGTGGCGTAGCCCTACTAATACGCAACGATATCCAATGCAAAGAAATAAATTTAAGGACAGAATGTGAAGCTATGGCAGTTCAAATACAGTATCCTACATCTCTCACCATATGTAACATATATATTCCTCCTAATAAAACTGTACCAATTGACGCTCTGGAAGACATACTCACGCAACTACCAACACCTTTTCTGATAGCTGGAGATTTTAACAGCCATAACAGACTATGGGGCTCCACAAACACCGATGCTAAAGGAAAAATCATAGAAAATTTATTAGAATCAGACAATATAAATCTTCTAAACACCGGTGAACCAACACATCTGAACATAGCAACAGGGACTCTGACGGCAATAGACCTAAGTTTTTGCCATTCTAGAATAGCGAGCTCATTCTCCTGGGAAGTTTTATCACACACTTATGGAAGCGACCATTTCCCAATCAAAATCACAGACTTAAGTAAGAACATGTCAACTTTTCAGCATCATCTCCCGCCTAAGTGGCGCCTCAAAACAGCCGACTGGGACTTATATGCACAAATGCTCGACAAGCCCAGAAAGGATATACAACAAAACGATGAGGTAAACATATTGATACAAGAACTGACAGATGAAATCATTGAGGCAGCAAAAACTTCTATAGGTATTAAAAAAACACCCAGACGCCACAAAAACGTACCGTGGTGGAACCAAATGTGCGAAACTGCAATTAAAGAAAACAAAAAAGCATTAAACAAATACAGAAAAAACAAAAATATCACAAACCTCATTGAGCTTAAAAAACACAGAGCTATAGCACAAAGGATCGTTAAAGAAAGTAAACAAAGATCGTGGGAAAACTACGTCAATTCTATGACAAGTGATACGCCGACAACCGATGTCTGGAATAAAATTAACAAAATTAAAGGAATCAATACGTACAGCAAAATAAACGCAATTAATAATGATGGAAGACCAATAAACTTACCTGAAGACATCGCAAACTGTTTTACTAACCATTTTGAGAAGCAGTCAAGCGATAATCAATACACTCAATGTTTTTTAAATCACAAAGAAAATATAGAAAAAAGCGAACTGATAATAGAAAATAAAAATGACTTAGAAATAAATACACCCTTTACGGAATGGGAAATAAATGCCGTAATAGAGAGCCTCCCCAAAAACAAAACCCCTGGTCCAGATAATATAACAAACGAAATGATCCAGAACCTCCCAACATCCGCCAAATTATATTTGCTAAAGATTTTCAACCATATTTGGAATACAAATACATTTCCGGAGCTATGGAAAAAAGCAATCATAATACCCATACACAAAACAAACAAACCAAAAAATGACGTAAACAGCTACAGACCTATTTCTCTTACCTGTTGCGTGTGCAATACAATGGAGAAAATGATAAATAAAAGACTAAACTGGTACTTAGAATCAAATCATATCATAGACAACAGCCAATACGGATTTCGGCAAAATCGCTCTACGAACGATCCACTTACATTATTAAATACGGAAATACAACAAGCGTTTCGGAACAAACAAAAGCTCACCGCGATCTTTTTTGATTTGGAAAAAGCGTATGATACTACTTGGAGACGTAATATTCTAAATAATCTAGCAAAATCTGGACTAGAAGGTAATATCATGCACTTCATACAAAATTTTCTACTAGACAGAACATTTCAAACAAAAATAGGCTCTACATATTCTAGATCAGCACTTTTATGCAATGGGATTCCTCAAGGTTCGACATTGAGTACCACGCTCTTCAACATAGCCATTAATAACATAAGTAACTTCGTCACAAAACCCGTCAAAATATGTCTATATGCTGACGATTTAGTAGTGTACCATTCAAGCAACAGTGACTCTTTAACAACAAAATTGCTACAGAAGTGCGTTGACAGCCTAAGTAAATGGACAAATATGACAGGTTTTAAATATTCAACAACTAAAACAAAAATTATGCAATTTACTAAGACCAGAAGAACAGAAAAACGGATAAAACTAAAAATAAATAATACTATTATAGAACAAGTAAATACAATAAAGTATCTAGGAATACTGTTCGACCAAAACTTAAAATGGAAACAACATATAATCCAATTAAAAAACGACTGTTTAAAAAGATTAAATATAATTAAAGCTGTAGCGCATACCGAGTGGGGAGCGGATAAAAAAATATTGCTTATGATATACAAAGCACTTGTCAGATCAAAAATAGACTATGGATGTATAGTTTATGGAAATGCTAAGAAAGGTATATTGAAAATATTGGACAGTGTGCATAACACAGCTATCCGTCTATCAATCGGAGCATTTCGTACGAGCCCAGTCATCAGCATGATGGCCGAAAGTGGCGAACCACCCCTATGCATAAGGCGCGACCAATTAACAATGATCTATCTAAACAAAATATCTGCACAACCAGACCATCCCTTATACAAATATCTTGTTTCTTCAAATAGAAGTAGGTCTCCTGTATACGACACACTCCGCACAATATCAAATAGTCTCAATATCCATAACATAAAAATAACCTGTCCCATTACCTACGGAAATATCCCACCATGGAAAATACCCAAACCCAATGTAAACCTAAATCTAACTACTTACCATAAAGAAGCAACACATCCGATGGAATATAAATCTATGTATAATAACATATGTGACAATTATATTGACTGTATACATCTATACACCGACGCGTCAAAAGTGGACAATAGTACAGTGGGAGCAGCGTTTATTTGTGACAGCGAGTGCCGTATGTATAGACTACCACCCGAAAGTAGCGTCTACACAGGCGAAATGTACGCCATTTTGCAGGCATTAAAATATATTGAAGAACATCCAGGAACCAGCTTTGTCATCAACTCCGATAGCCTTAGTATGCTAACTAGCATAATGGCGATTTTTTCTCAACATCCTTATATCATCCAAATACATGAATCTCTTCACAGAATCGACATCCAAAAAAAGACAGTTAAATTCCTCTGGATACCAAGCCATATTGGAATAGCCGGCAACGAAAAAGCAGACAATGCAGCTAAAATAGCAACTTCAACCGACATGAACATATTCGCAATATCTATAAACACCTTCCAAGACAAAAGCGTTACAATAAAAGAAAAAACGAAAATAAAATTTCAAACGGAATGGGCAGCAACTACTAACAACAAGCTAAGAGAAATCAAGGAAGACATTAAACCTCGGAAAAATAACACTAACAGACGAGACGACTGTATTACCACACGCCTAAGAATTGGACATACCAAAGAAACACATAAATACATCCTTGAAAGAATCCAACAGGAACAATGTGAAGCATGCAACGTACCTATCACAGTAAAACACATCCTAGTAGACTGCAGAAAATATGTAATGCAAAGAACAGAAAATAAAATACCACGTACCTTACAAGAAGCTATTGGCAGCGACGAATCCACCATCCTCAAAGTCTTGAAGTACCTGAAAGATATAAATTTGTATAATAAGATGTAAATATAAGGTATATGTATTTGTGTAATGTGTATTGTAAAATATGAATTGTATAATGTATAATGTGTATTGTGTAATGTATATTGTATATCCACATACTTACCAGTACTTACCTGTATATTGTAACACACTGTATATTATGGTGTTAGTGACAATCAGTCGAAACACCCATTTATTCTTTTAAATAAAAAAAAAAAAAAAAATTTATATCTGAAATGCCGGTCGACACCTATATTTGCAATGCCTATCGGCACATATATTTTAAATGCCTATCGGCAACTATATCTGATATGCCTATCGGCACCTATATCTGAAATGACTATCGGCACCTATTTTTGAAATGCCTATCGGAAACTACATCTAAAATGCCATTCGGCACCTATTTTTAAAATGCCAATCGGTAAGTTTATCTGAAATGCCTATCGGCACCTATATCTGAAATGCCTATCGGAACCTATTTTTGAAATGCCTATCGGAAACTACATCTGAAATGACTATCAGCACCTATATTTGAAATGCCTATCGGCAACCATATCTGAAATGCCTATCCACACCTATATTTGAAATACCTATCGGCTTCTATATCTGAAATGCCTATCGGCACCTATTTTTAAAATGCCTATCGGCAACTATATCTGAAATGCCTATCGGCACCTATATCTGAAATGCCTATCGGTACCTATTTTTGAAATGCCTATCGGAAACTACATCTGAAATGCCTATCAGCACCTATATTTGAAATGCCTATCGGCAACCACATCAGAAATGCCTATCGGCACCTATATCTGAAATGCCTTTCGGCATTTATATCTGAAATGCCGGTCGACACCTATATTTGAAATGCCTATCGGCACATATATTTTAAATGCCTATCGGCAACTATATCTGATATGCCTATCGGCACCTATATCTGAAATGCCTATCGACACCTATTTTTGAAATGCCTATCGGAAACTACATCTAAAATGCCTATCAACACCTATTTTTAAAATGCCAATCGGTAAGTATATCTGAAATGCCTATCGGCACCTATATCTGAAATGCCTATCGGAACCTATTTTTGAAATGCCTATCGGAAACTACATCTGAAATGACTATCAGCACCTATATTTGAAATGCCTATCGGCAACCATATCTGAAATGCCTATCCACACCTATATTTGAAATACCTATCGGCTTCTATATCTGAAATGCCTATCGGCACCTATTTTTAAAATGCCAATCGGCAACTATATCTGAAATGCCTATCGGCACCTATATCTGAAATGCCAATCGGTACCTATTTTTGAAATGCCTATCGGAAACTACATCTGAAATGCCTATCAGCACCTATATTTGTAATGCCTATCGGCAACCACATCAGAAATGCCTATCGGCACCTATATCTGAAATGCCTTTCGGCATTTATATCTGAAATGCCGGTCGACACCTATATTTAAAATGCCTATCGGCACATATATTTTAAATGCCTATCGGCAACTATATCTGATATGCCTATCGGCACCTATATCTGAAATGCCTATCGGCACCTATTTTTGAAATGCCTATCGGAAACTACATCTAAAATGCCTATCGGCACCTATTTTTAAAATGCCAATCGGTAAGTATATCTGAAATGCCTATCGGCACCTATATCTGAAATGCCTATCGGAACCTATTTTTGAAATGCCTATCGGAAACTACATCTGAAATGACTATCAGCACCTATATTTGAAATGCCTATCGGCAACCATATCTGAAATGCCTATCCACACCTATATTTGAAATACCTATCGGCTTCTATATCTGAAATGCCTATCGGCACCTATTTTTAAAATGCCAATCGGCAACTATATCTGAAATGCCTATCGGCACCTATATCTGAAATGCCTATCGGTACCTATTTTTGAAATGCCTATCGGAAACTACATCTGAAAAGCCTATCAGCACCTATATTTGAAATGCCTATCGGCAACCACATCAGAAATGCCTATCGGCACCTATATCTGAAATGCCTTTCGGCATTTATATCTGAAATGCCGGTCGACACCTATATTTGAAATGCCTATCGGCACATATATTTTAAATGCCTATCGGCAACTATATCTGATATGCCTATCGGCACCTATATCTGAAATGCCTATCGGCACCTATTTTTGAAATGCCTATCGGAAACTACATCTAAAATGCCTATCGGCACCTATTTTTAAAATGCCAATCGGTAAGTATATCTGAAATGCCTATCGGCACCTTTATCTGAAATGCCTATCGGAACCTATTTTTCAAATGCCTATCGGAAACTACATCTAAAATGACTATCAGCACCTATATTTGAAATGCCTATCGGCAACCATATCTGAAATGCCTATCCACACCTATATTTGAAATACCTATCGGCTTCTATATCTGAAATGCCTATCGGCACCTATTTTTAAAATGTCAATCGGCAACTATATCTGAAATGCCTATCGGCACCTATATCTGAAATGCCTATCGGTACCTATTTTTGAAATGCCTATCGGAAACTACATCTGAAATGCCTATCAGCACCTATATTTGAAATGCCTATCGGCAACCACATCAGAAATGCCTATCGGCACCTATATCTGAAATGCCTTTCGGCATTTATATCTGAAATGCCGGTCGACACCTATATTTGAAATGCCTACCGGCACATATATTTTAAATGCCTATCGGCAACTATATCTGATATGCCTATCGGCACCTATATCTGAAATGCCTACCGGCACCTATTTTTGAAATGCCTATCGGAAACTATATCTAAAATGCCTATCGGCACCTATTTTTAAAATGCCATTGGGTAAGTATATCTGAAATGCCTATCGGCACCTTTATCTGAAATGCCTATCGGAACCTATTTTTGAAATGCCTATCGGAAACTACATCTGAAATGACTATCAGCACCTATATTTGAAATGCCTATCGGCAACCATATCTGAAATGCCTATCCACACCTATATTTAAAATACCTATCGGCTTCTATATCTGAAATGCCTATCGGCACCTATTTTTAAAATGCCAATCGGCAACTATATCTGAAATGCCTATCGGCACCTATATCTGAAATGCCTATCGGTACCTATTTTTGAAATGCCTATCGGAAACTACATCTGAAATGCCTATCAGCACCTATATTTGAAATGCCTATCGGCAACCATATCTGAAATGCCTATCCACACCTATATTTGAAATTCCTATCGGCTTCTATATCTGAAATGCCTATCGGCACCTATTTTTAAAATGCCAATCGGCAACTATATCTGAAATGCCTATCAGCACCTATATCTGAAATGCCTATCGGTACCTATTTTTGAAATGCCTATCGGAAACTACATCTGAAATGCCTATCAGCACCTATATTTGAAATGCCTATCGGCAACCACATCAGAAATGCCTATCGGCACCTATATCTGAAATGCCTTTCGGCATTTATATCTGAAATGCCGGTCGACACCTATATTTGAAATGCCTATCGGCACATATATTTTAAATGCCTATCGGCAACTATATCTGATATGCCTATCGGCACCTATATCTGAAATGCCTATCGGCACCTATTTTTGAAATGCCTATCGGAAACTACATCTAAAATGCCTATCGGCACCTATTTTTAAAATGCCAATCGGAAAGTATATCTGAAATGCCTATCGGCACCTATATCTGAAATGCCTATCGGAACCTATTTTTGAAATGCCTATCGGAAACTACATCTGAAATGACTATCAGCACCTATATTTGAAATGCCTATCGGCAACCATATCTGAAATGCCTATCCACACCTATATTTGAAATACCTATCGGCTTCTATATCTGAAATGCCTATCGGCACCTATTTTTAAAATGCCAATCGGCAACTATATCTGAAATGCCTATCGGCACCTATATCTGAAATGCCTATCGGTACCTATTATTTTTGAAATGCCTATCGGAAACTACATCTGAAATGCCTATCAGCACCTATATTTGAAATGCCTATCGGCAACCACATCAGAAATGCCTATCGGCACCTATATCTGAAATGCCTTTCGGCATTTATATCTGAAATGCCGGTCGACACCTATATTTGAAATGCCTATCGGCACATATATTTTAAATACCTATCGGCAACTATATCTGATATGCCTATCGGCACCTATATCTGAAATGCCTATCGGCACCTATTTTTGAAATGCCTATCGGAAACTACATCTAAAATGCCTATCGGCACCTATTTTTAAAATGCCAATCGGTAAGTATATCTGAAATGCCTATCGGCACCTATATCTGAAATACCTATCGGAACCTATTTTTGAAATGCCTATCGGAAACTACATCTGAAATGACTATCAGCACCTATATTTGAAATGCCTATCGGCAAACATATCTGAAATGCCTATCCACACCTATATTTGAAATACCTATCGGCTTCTATATATGAAATGCCTATCGGCACCTATTTTTAAAATGCCAATCGGCAACTATATCTGAAATGCCTATCGGCACCTATATCTGAAATGCCTATCGGTACCTATTTTTGAAATGCCTATCGGAAACTACATCTGAAATGCCTATCAGCACCTATATTTGAAATGCCTATCGGCAACCACATCAGAAATGCCTATCGGCACCTATATCTGAAATGCCTTTCGGCATTTAAATCTGAAATGCCGGTCGACACCTATATTTGAAATGCCTATCGGCACATATATTTTAAATGCCTATCGGCAACTATATCTGATATGCCTATCGGCACCTATATCTGAAATGCCTATCGGCACTTATATTTTTGAAATGCCTATCGGAAACTACATCTAAAATGCCTATCGGCACCTATTTTTAAAATGCCAATCGGTAAGTATATCTGAAATGCCTATCATCACCTATATCTGAAATGCCTGTCGGAACCTATTTTTGAAATGCCTATCGGAAACTACATCTGAAATGACTATCAGCACCTATATTTGAAATGCCTATCGGCAACCATATCTGAAATGCCTATCCACACCTATATTTGAAATACCTATCGGCTTCTATATCTGAAATGCCTATCGGCACCTATTTTTAAAATGCCAATCGGCAACTATATCTGAAATGCCTATCGGCACCTATATCTGAAATGCCTATCGGTACCTATTTTTGAAATGCCTATCGGAAACTACATCTGAAATGCCTATCAGCACCTATATTTGAAATGCCTATCGGCAACCACATCAGAAATGCCTATCGGCACCTATATCTGAAATGCCTTTCGGCATTTATATCTGAAATGCCGGTCGACACCTATATTTGAAATGCCTATCGGCACATATATTTTAAATGCCTATCAGCAACTATATCTGATATGCCTATCGGCACCTATATCTGAAATGCCTATCGGCACCTATTTTTGAAATGCCTATCGGAAACTACATCTAAAATGCCTATCGGCACCTATTTTTAAAATGCCAATCGGTAAGTATATCTGAAATGCCTATCGGCACCTTTATCTGAAATGCCTATCGGAACCTATTTTTGAAATGCCTATCGGAAACTACATCTAAAATGACTATCAGCACCTATATTTGAAATGCCTATCGGCAACCATATCTGAAATGCCTATCCACACCTATATTTGAAATACCTATCGGCTTCTATATCTGAAATGCCTATCGGCACCTATTTTTAAAATGTCAATCGGCAACTATATCTGAAATGCCTATCGGCACCTATATCTGAAATGCCTATCGGTACCTATTTTTGAAATGCCTATCGGAAACTACATCTGAAATGCCTATCAGCACCTATATTTGAAATGCCTATCGGCAACCACATCAGAAATGCCTATCGGCACCTATATCTGAAATGCCTTTCGGCATTTATATCTGAAATGCCGGTCGACACCTATATTTGAAATGCCTACCGGCACATATATTTTAAATGCCTATCGGCAACTATATCTGATATGCCTATCGGCACCTATATCTGAAATGCCTATCGGCACCTATTTTTGAGATGCCTATCGGAAACTATATCTAAAATGCCTATCGGCACCTATTTTTAAAATGCCATTGGGTAAGTATATCTGAAATGCCTATCGGCACCTTTATCTGAAATGCCTATCGGAACCTATTTTTGAAATGCCTATCGGAAACTACATCTGAAATGACTATCAGCACCTATATTTGAAATGCCTATCGGCAACCATATCTGAAATGCCTATCCACACCTATATTTAAAATACCTATCGGCTTCTATATCTGAAATGCCTATCGGCACCTATTTTTAAAATGCCAATCGGCAACTATATCTGAAATGCCTATCGGCACCTATATCTGAAATGCCTATCGGTACCTATTTTTGAAATGCCTATCGGAAACTACATCTGAAATGCCTATCAGCACCTATATTTGAAATGCCTATCGGCAACCATATCTGAAATGCCTATCCACACCTATATTTGAAATTCCTATCGGCTTCTATATCTGCAATGCCTATCGGCACCTATTTTTAAAATGCCAATCGGCAACTATATCTGAAATGCCTATCAGCACCTATATCTGAAATGCCTATCGGTACCTATTTTTGAAATGCCTATCGGAAACTACATCTGAAATGCCTATCAGCACCTATATTTGAAATGCCTATCGGCAACCACATCAGAAATGCCTATCGGCACCTATATCTGAAATGCCTTTCGGCATTTATATCTGAAATGCCGGTCGACACCTATATTTGAAATGCCTATCGGCACATATATTTTAAATGCCTATCGGCAACTATATCTGATATGCCTATCGGCACCTATATCTGAAATGCCTATCGGCACCTATTTTTGAAATGCCTATCGGAAACTACATCTAAAATGCCTATCGGCACCTATTTTTAAAATGCCAATCGGAAAGTATATCTGAAATGCCTATCGGCACCTATATCTGAAATGCCTATCGGAACCTATTTTTGAAATGCCTATCGGAAACTACATCTGAAATGACTATCAGCACCTATATTTGAAATGCCTATCGGCAACCATATCTGAAATGCCTATCCACACCTATATTTGAAATACCTATCGGCTTCTATATCTGAAATGCCTATCGGCACCTATTTTTAAAATGCCAATCGGCAACTATATCTGAAATGCCTATCGGCACCTATATCTGAAATGCCTATCGGTACCTATTATTTTTGAAATGCCTATCGGAAACTACATCTGAAATGCCTATCAGCACCTATATTTGAAATGCCTATCGGCAACCACATCAGAAATGCCTATCGGCACCTATATCTGAAATGCCTTTCGGCATTTATATCTGAAATGCCGGTCGACACCTATATTTGAAATGCCTATCGGCACATATATTTTAAATACCTATCGGCAACTATATCTGATATGCCTATCGGCACCTATATCTGAAATGCCTATCGGCACCTATTTTTGAAATGCCTATCGGAAACTACATCTAAAATGCCTATCGGCACCTATTTTTAAAATGCCAATCGGTAAGTATATCTGAAATGCCTATCGGCACCTATATCTGAAATACCTATCGGAACCTATTTTTGAAATGCCTATCGGAAACTACATCTGAAATGACTATCAGCACCTATATTTGAAATGCCTATCGGCAAACATATCTGAAATGCCTATCCACACCTATATTTGAAATACCTATCGGCTTCTATATATGAAATGCCTATCGGCACCTATTTTTAAAATGCCAATCGGCAACTATATCTGAAATGCCTATCGGCACCTATATCTGAAATGCCTATCGGTACCTATTTTTGAAATGCCTATCGGAAACTACATCTGAAATGCCTATCAGCACCTATATTTGAAATGCCTATCGGCAACCACATCAGAAATGCCTATCGGCACCTATATCTGAAATGCCTTTCGGCATTTAAATCTGAAATGCCGGTCGACACCTATATTTGAAATGCCTATCGGCACATATATTTTAAATGCCTATCGGCAACTATATCTGATATGCCTATCGGCACCTATATCTGAAATGCCTATCGGCACTTATATTTTTGAAATGCCTATCGGAAACTACATCTAAAATGCCTATCGGCACCTATTTTTAAAATGCCAATCGGTAAGTATATCTGAAATGCCTATCATCACCTATATCTGAAATGCCTGTCGGAACCTATTTTTGAAATGCCTATCGGAAACTACATCTGAAATGACTATCAGCACCTATATTTGAAATGCCTATCGGCAACCATATCTGAAATGCCTATCCACACCTATATTTGAAATACCTATCGGCTTCTATATCTGAAATGCCTATCGGCACCTATTTTTAAAATGCCAATCGGCAACTATATCTGAAATACCTATCGGCACCTATATCTGAAATGCCTATCGGTACCTATTTTTGAAATGCCTATCGGAAACTACATCTGAAATGCCTATCAGCACCTATATTTGAAATGCCTATCGGCAACCACATCAGAAATGCCTATCGGCACCTATATCTGAAATGCCTTTCGGCATTTATATCTGAAATGCCGGTCGACACCTATATTTGAAATGCCTATCGGCACATATATTTTAAATGCCTATCGGCAACTATATCTGATATGCCTATCGGCACCTATATCTGAAATGCCTATCGGCACCTATTTTTGAAATGCCTATCGGAAACTACATCTTAAATGCCTATCGGCACCTATTTTTAAAATGCCAATCGGTAAGTATAACTGAAATGCCTATCGGCACCTATATCTGAAATGCCTATCGAAACCTATTTTTGAAATGCCTATCGGAAACTACATCTGAAATGACTATCAGTACCTATATTTGAAATGCCTATCGGCAACCATATCTGAAATGCCTATCCACACCTATATTTGAAATACCTATCGGCTTCTATATCTGAAATGCCTATCAGCACCTATTTTTAAAATGCCAATCGGCAACTATATATGAGATGCCTATCGGCACCTATATCTGAAATGCCTATCGGTACCTATTTTTGAAATGCCTATCGGAAACTACATCTGAAATGCCTATCAGCACCTATATTTGAAATGCGTATCGGCAACCACATCAGAAATGCCTATCGGCACCTATATCTGAAATGCCTTTCGGCATTTATATCTGAAATGCCGGTCGACACCTATATTTGAAATGCCTATCGGCACATATATTTTAAATGCCTATCGGCAACTATATCTGATATGCCTATCGGCACCTATATCTGAAATGCCTATCGGCACCTATTTTTGAAATGCCTATCGGAAACTACATCTAAAATGCCTATCGGCACCTATTTTTAAAATGCCAATCGGTAAGTATATCTGAAATGCCTATCGGCACCTATATCTGAAATGCCTATCGGTACCTATTTTTGAAATGCCTATCGGAAACTACATCTGAAATGACTATCAGCACCTATATTTGAAATGCCTATCGGCAACCATATCTGAAATGCCTATCCACACCTATATTTGAAATACCTATCGGCTTCTATATCTGAAATGCCTATCGGGACCTATTTTTAAAATGCCAATCGGCAACTATATCTGAAATGCCTATCGGCACCTATATCTGAAATGCCTATCGGTACCTATTTTTGAAATGCCTATCGGAAACTACATCTGAAATGTCTATCAGCACCTATATTTGAAATGCCTATCGGCAACCACATCAGAAATGCCTATCGGCACCTATATCTGAAATGCCTTTCGGCATTTATATCTGAAATGCCGGTCGACACCTATATTTGAAATGCCTATCGGCACATATATTTTAAATGCCTATCGGCAACTATATCTGATATGCCTATCGGCACCTATATCTGAAATGCCTATCGGCACCTATTTTTGAAATGCCTATCGGAAACTACATCTAAAATGCCTATCGGCACCTATTTTTAAAATGCCAATCGGTAAGTATATCTGAAATGCCTATCGGCATCTATATCTGAAATGCCTATCGGAACCTATTTTTGAAATGCCTATCGGAAACTACATCTGAAATGACTATCAGCACCTATATTTGAAATGCCTATCGGCAACCATATCTGAAATGCCTATCCACACCTATATTTGAAATACCTATCGACTTCTATATCTGAAATGCCTATCGGCACCTATTTTTAAAATGCCAATCGGCAACTATATCTGAAATGCCTATCGGCACCTATATCTGAAATGCCTATCGGTACCTATTTTTGAAATGCCTATCGGAAACTACATCTGAAATGCCTATCAGCACCTATATTTGAAATGCCTATCGGCAACCACATCAGAAATGCCTATCGGCACCTATATCTGAAATGCCTTTCGGCATTTATATCTGAAATGCCGGTCGACACCTATATTTGAAATGGCTATCGGCACATATATTTTAAATGCCTATCGGCAACTATATCTGATATGCCTATCGGCACCTATATCTGAAATGCCTATCGGCACCTATTTTTGAAATGCCTATCGGAAACTACATCTAAAATGCCTATCGGCACCTATTTTTGAAATGCCTTTCGGTGTGTATATCTGAAATGCCTATCGGCACCTATATCTGAAATGCCTATCGGAACCTATTTTTGAAATGCCTATCGGAAACTACATCTGAAATGACTATCAGCACCTATATTTGAAATGCCTATCGGCAACCATATCTGAAATGCCTATCCACACCTATATTTGAAATACCTATCGGCTTCTATATCTGAAATGCCTATCGGCACCTATTTTTAAAATGCCAATCGGCAACTATATCTGAAATGCCTATCGGCACCTATATCTGAAATGCCTATCGGTACCTATTTTTGAAATGCCTATCGGAAACTACATCTGAAATGCCTATCAGCACCTATATTTAAAATGCCAATCGGTAAGTATATCTGAAATGCCTATCGGCACCTATATCTGAAATGCCTATCGGAACCTATTTTTGAAATGCCTATCGGAAACTACATCTAAAATGACTATCAGCACCTATATTTGAAATGCCTATCGGCAACCATATCTGAAATGCCTATCCACACCTATATTTGAAATACCTATCGGCTTCTATATCTGAAATGCCTATCGGGACCTATTTTTAAAATGCCAATCGGCAACTATATCTGAGATGCCTATCGGCACCTATATCTGAAATGCCTATCGGTACCTATTTTTGAAATGACTATCGGAAACTACATCTGAAATGTCTATCAGCACCTATATTTGAAATGCGTATCGGCAACCACATCAGAAATGCCTATCGGCACCTATATCTGAAATGCCTTTCGGCATTTATATCTGAAATGCCGGTCGACACCTATATTTGAAATGCCTATCGGCACATATATTTTAAATGCCTATCGGCAACTATATCTGATATGCCTATCGGCACCTATATCTGAAATGCCTATCGGCACCTATTTTTGAAATGCCTATCGGAAACTACATCTAAAATGCCTATCGGCACCTATTTTTAAAATGCCAATCGGTAAGTATATCTGAAATGCCTATCGGCACCTATATCTGAAATGCCTATCGGAACCTATTTTTGAAATGCCTATCGGAAACTACATCTGAAATGACTATCAGCACCTATATTTGAAATGCCTATCGGCAACCATATCTGAAATGCCTATCCACACCTATATTTGAAATACCTATCGGCTTCTATATCTGAAATGCCTATCGGCACCTATTTTTAAAATGCCAATCGGCAACTATATCTGAAATGCCTATCGGCACCTATATCTGAAATGCCTATCGGTACATATTTTTGAAATGCCTATCGGAAACTACATATGAAATGCCTATCAGCACCTATATTTGAAATGCCTATCGGCAACCACATCAGAAATGCCTATCGGCACCTATATCTGAAATGCCTTTCGGCATTTATATCTGAAGTGCCGGTCAACACCTATATTTGAAATGCCTATCGGCACATATATTTTAAATGCCTATCGGCAACTATATCTGATATGCCTATCGGCACCTATATCTGAAATGCCTATCGGCACCTATTTTTGAAATGCCTATCGGAAACTACATCTAAAATGCCTAACCGCACCTATTTTAAAATGCCAATCGGTAAGTATATCTGAAATGCCTATCGGCACCTATATCTGAAATGCCTATCGGGACCTATTTTGGAAATGCCTATCGGAAACTACATCTGAAATGACTATCAGCACCTATATTTGAAATGCCTATCGGCAACCATATCTGAAATGCCTATCCACACCTATATTTGAAATACCTATCGGCTTCTATATCTGAAATGCCTATCGGCACCTATTTTTAAAATGCCAATCGGCAACTATATCTGAAATGCCTATCGGCACCTATATCTGAAATGCCTATCGGTACCTATTTTTGAAATGCCTATCTGAAACTACATCTGAAATGCCTATCAGCACCTATATTTGAAATGCCTATCGGCAACCACATCAGAAATGCCTATCGGCACCTATATCTGAAATGCCTTTCGGCATTTATATCTGAAATGCCGGGCGACACTTATATTTGAAATGCCTATCGGCACATATATTTTAAATGCCTATCGGCAACTATATCTGATATGCCTATCGGCACCTATATCTGAAATGCCTATCGGCACCTATTTTTGAAATGCCTATCGGAAACTACATCTAAAATGCCTATCGGCACCTATTTTTAAAATGCCAATCGGTAAGTATATCTGAAATGCCTATCGGCACCTATATCTGAAATGCCTATCGAAACCTATTTTTGAAATGCCTATCGGAAACTACATCTGAAATGACTATCAGCATCTATATTTGAAATGCCTATTGGCAACCATATCTGAAATGCCTATCCACACCTATATTTGAAATACCTATCGGCTTCTATATCTGAAATGCCTATCGGCACCTATTTTTTAAATGCCAATCGGCAACTATATCTGAAATGCCTAACGGCACCTATATCTGAAATGCCTATCGGTACCTATTTTTGAAATGCCTATCGGAAACTACATCTGAAATGCCTATCAGCACCTATATTTGAAATGCCTATCGGCAACCACATCAGAAATGCCTATCGGCACCTATATCTGAAATGCCTTTCGGCATTTATATCTGAAATGCCGGTCGACACCTATATTTGAAATGCCTATCGGCACATATATTTTAAATGCCTATTGGCAACTATATCTGATTTGCCTATCGGCACCTATATCTGAAATGCCTATCGGCACCTATTTTTGAGATGCCTATCGGAAACTACATCTAGAATGCCTATCGGCACCTATTTTTAAAGTGCCAATCGGTAAGTATATCTGAAATGCCTATCGGCACCTATATCTGAAATGCCTATCGGAACCTATTTTTGAAATTCCTATCGGAAACTACATCTGAAATGACTATCAGCACCTATATTTGAAATGCCTATCGGCAACCATATCTGAAATGCCTATCCACACCTATATTTGAAATACCTATCGGCTTCTATATCTGAAATGCCTATCGGCACCTATTTTTAAAATGCCAATCGGCAACTATATCTGAAATGCCTATCGGCACCTATATCTGAAATGCCTATCGGTACCTATTTTTGAAATGCCTATCGGAAACTACATCTGAAATGCCTATCAGCACCTATATTTGAAATGCCTATCGGCAACCACATCAGAAATGCCTATTGGCACCTATATCTGAAATGCCTTTCGGCATTTATATCTGAAATGCCGGTCGACACCTATATTTGAAATGCCTATCGGCATATATATTTTAAATGCCTATCGGCAACTATATCTGATATGCCTATCGGCACCTATTTCTGAAATGCCTATCGGCACCTATTTTTGAAATGCCTATCGGAAACTACATCTAAAATGCCTATCGGCACCTATTTTTAAAATGCCAATCGGTAAGTATATCTGAAATGCCTATCGGCACTTATATCTAAAATGCCTATCGGAACCTATTTTTGAAATGCCTATCGGAAACTACATCTGAAATGACTATCAGCACCTATATTTGAAATGCCTATCGGCAACGATATCTGAAATGCCTATCCACACCTATATTTGAAATACCTATCGGCTTCTATATCTGAAATGCCTATCGGCACCTATTTTTAAAATGCCAATCGGCAACTATATCTGAAATGCCTATCGGCACCTATATCTGAAATGCCTATCGGTACCTATTTTTAAAATGCCTATCGGAAACTACATCTGAAATGCTTATCAGCACCTATATTTGTATTGCCTATCGGCAACCACATCAGAAATGCCTATCGGCACCTATATCTGAAATGCCTTTCGGCATTTATATCTGAAATGCCGGTCGACACCTATATTTGAAATGCCTATCGGCACATATATTTTAAATGCCTATCGGCAACTATATCTGATATGCCTATCGGCACCTATATCTGAAATGCCTATCGGCACCTATTTTTGAAATGCCTATCGGAAACTACATCTAAAATGCCTATCGGCACCTATTTTTAAAATGCCAATCGGTAAGTATATCTCGAATGCCTATCGGCACCTATATCTGAAATGCCTATCGGAACCTATTTTTGAAATGCCTATCGGAAACTACATCTGAAATGACTATCAGCACCTATATTTGAAATGCCTATCGGCAACCATATCTGAAATGCCTATCCACACCTATATTTGAAATACCTATCGGCTTCTATATCTGAAATGCCTATCGGCACCTATTTTTAAAATGCCAATCGGCAACTATATCTGAAATGCCTATTGGCACCTATATCTGAAATGCCCATCGGTACCTATTTTTGAAATGCCTTTCGGAAACTACATCTGAAATGCCTATCAGCACCTATATTTGAAATGCCTATCGGCAACCACATCAGAAATGCCTATCGGCACCTATATCTGAAATGCCTTTCGGCATTTATATCTGAAATGCCGGTCGACACCTATATTTGAAATGCCTATCGGCACATATATTTTAAATGCCTATCGGCAACTATATCTGATATGCCTATCGCCACCTATATCTGAAATGCCTATCGGCACCTATTTTTGAAATGCCTTTCGGTGTGTATATCTGAAATGCCTATCGGCACCTATATCTGAAATGCCTATCGGAACCTATTTTTGAAATGCCTATCGGAAACTACATCTGAAATGACTATCAGCACCTATATTTGAAATGCCTATCGGCAACCATATCTGAAATGCCTATCCACACCTATATTTGAAATACCTATCGGCTTCTATATCTGAAATGCCTATCGGCACCTATTTTTAAAATGCCAATCGGCAACTATATCTGAAATGCCTATCGGCACCTATATCTGAAATGCCTATCGGTACCTATTTTTGAAATGCCTATCGGAAACT
The DNA here is from genome assembly GCA_034508555.1 of Venustoraphidia nigricollis. NCBI lineage: Eukaryota > Metazoa > Arthropoda > Insecta > Raphidioptera > Raphidiidae > Venustoraphidia > Venustoraphidia nigricollis. The sequence goes on along the minus strand of JAVRKA010000194.1, from coordinate 261,378 downwards.
ACATCTGAAATGCCTATCAGCACCTATATTTAAAATGCCAATCGGTAAGTATATCTGAAATGCCTATCGGCACCTATATCTGAAATGCCTATCGGAACCTATTTTTGAAATGCCTATCGGAAACTACATCTAAAATGACTATCAGCACCTATATTTGAAATGCCTATCGGCAACCATATCTGAAATGCCTATCCACACCTATATTTGAAATACCTATCGGCTTCTATATCTGAAATGCCTATCGGGACCTATTTTTAAAATGCCAATCGGCAACTATATCTGAGATGCCTATCGGCACCTATATCTGAAATGCCTATCGGTACCTATTTTTGAAATGACTATCGGAAACTACATCTGAAATGTCTATCAGCACCTATATTTGAAATGCGTATCGGCAACCACATCAGAAATGCCTATCGGCACCTATATCTGAAATGCCTTTCGGCATTTATATCTGAAATGCCGGTCGACACCTATATTTGAAATGCCTATCGGCACATATATTTTAAATGCCTATCGGCAACTATATCTGATATGCCTATCGGCACCTATATCTGAAATGCCTATCGGCACCTATTTTTGAAATGCCTATCGTAAACTACATCTAAAATGCCTATCGGCACCTATTTTTAAAATGCCAATCGGTAAGTATATCTGAAATGCCTATCGGCACCTATATCTGAAATGCCTATCGGAACCTATTTTTGAAATGCCTATCGGAAACTACATCTGAAATGACTATCAGCACCTATATTTGAAATGCCTATCGGCAACCATATCTGAAATGCCTATCCACACCTATATTTGAAATACCTATCGGCTTCTATATCTGAAATGCCTATCGGGACCTATTTTTAAAATGCCAATCGGCAACTATATCTGAAATGCCTATCGGCACCTATATCTGAAATGCCTATCGGTACCTATTTTTGAAATGCCTATCGGAAACTACATCTGAAATGTCTATCAGCACCTATATTTGAAATGCCTATCGGCAACCACATCAGAAATGCCAATCGGTACCTATATCTGAAATGCCTTTCGGCATTTATATCTGAAATGCCGGTCGACACCTATATTTGAAATGCCTATCGGCACATATATTTTAAATGCCTATCGGCAACTATATCTGATATGCCTATCGGCACCTATATCTGAAATGCCTATCGGCACCTATTTTTGAAATGCCTATCGGAAACTACATCTAAAATGCCTATCGGCACCTATTTTTAAAATGCCAATCGGTAAGTATATCTGAAATGCCTATCGGCATCTATATCTGAAACGCCTATCGGAACCTATTTTTGAAATGCCTATCGGAAACTACATCTGAAGTGACTATCAGCACCTATATTTGAAATGCCTATCGGCAACCATATCTGAAATGCCTATCCACACCTATATTTGAAATACCTATCGGCTTCTATATCTGAAATACCTATCGGCACCTATTTTTAAAATGCCAATCGGCAACTATATCTGAAATGCCTATCGGCACCTATATCTGAAATGCCTATCGGTACCTATTTTTGAAATGCCTATCGGAAACTACATCTGAAATGCCTATCAGCACCTATATTTGAAATGCCTATCGGCAACCACATCAGAAATGCCTATCGGCACCTATATCTGAAATGCCTTTCGGCATTTATATCTGAAATGCCGGTCGACACCTATATTTGAAATGCCTATCGGCACATATATTTTAAATGCCTATCGGCAACTATATCTGATATGCCTATCGGCACCTATATCTGAAATGCCTATCGGCACCTATTTTTGAAATGCCTATCGGAAACTACATCTAAAATGCCTATCGGCACCTATTTTTAAAATGCCAATCGGTGTGTATATCTGAAATGCCTATCGGCACCTATATCTGAAATGCCTATCGGAACCTATTTTTGAAATGCCTATCGGAAACTACATCTGAAATGACTATCAGCACCTATATTTGAAATGCCTATCGGCAACCATATCTGAAATGCCTATCCACACCTATATTTCAAATACCTATCGGCTTCTATATCTGAAATGCCTATCGGCACCTATTTTTAAAATGCCAATCGGCAACTATATCTGAAATGCCTATCGGCACCTATATCTGAAATGCCTATCGGTACCTATTTTTGAAATGCCTATCGGAAACTACATCTGAAATGCCTATCAGCACCTATATTTGAAATGCCTATCGGCAAACACATCAGAAATGCCTATCGGCACCTATATCTGAAATGCCTTTCGGCATTTATATCTGAAATGCCGGTCGACACCTATATTTGAAATGCCTATCGGCACATATATTTTAAATGGCTATCGGCAACTATATCTGATATGCCTATCGGCACCTATATCTGAAATGCCTATCAGCACCTATTTTTGAAATGCCTATCGGAAACTACATCTAAAATGCCTATCGGCACCTATTTTTAAAATGCCAATCGGTGTGTATATCTGAAATGCCTATCGGCACCTATATCTGAAATGCCTATCGGAACCTATTTTTTAAATGCCTATCGGAAACTACATCTGAAATGACTATCAGCACCTATATTTGAAATGCCTATCGGCAACCATATCTGAAATGCCTATCCACACCTATATTTGAAATACCTATCGGCTTCTATATCTGAAATGCCTATCGGCACCTATTTTTAAAATGCCAATCGGCAACTATATCTGAAATGCCTATCGGCACCTATATATGAAATGCCTATCGGTACCTATTTTTGAAATGCCTATCGGAAACTACATCTGAAATGCCTATCAGCACCTATATTTGAAATGCCTATCGGCAACCACATCAGAAATGCCTATCGGCACCTATATCTGAAATGCCTTTCGGCATTTATATCTGAAATGCCGGTCGACATCTATATTTGAAATGCCTATCGGCACATATATTTTAAATGCCTATCGGCAACTATATCTGATATGCCTATCGGCACCTATATCTGAAATGCCTATCAGCACCTATTTTTGAAATGCCTATCGGAAACTACATCTAAAATGCCTATCGGCACCTATTTTTAAAATGCCAATCGGTAAGTATATCTGAAATGCCTATCGGCACCTATATCTGAAATGCCTATCGGAACCTATTTTTGAAATGCCTATCGGAAACTACATCTGAAATGACTATCAGCACCTATATTTGAAATGCCTATCGGCAACCATATCTGAAATGCCTATCCACACCTATATTTGAAATACCTATCGGCTTCTATATCTGAAATGCCTATCGGCACCTATTTTTAAAATGCCAATCGGCAACTATATCTGAAATGCCTATCGGCACCTATATCTGAAATGCCTATCGGTACCTATTTTTGAAATGCCTATCGGAAACTACATCTGAAATGCTTATCAGCACCTATATTTGAAATGCCTATCGGCAACCACATCAGAAATGCCTATCGGCACCTATATCTGAAATGCCTTTCGGCATTTATATCTGAAATGCCGGTCGACACCTATATTTGAAATGCCTATCGGCACATATATTTTAAATGCCTATCGGCAACTATATCTGATATGCCTATCGGCACCTATATCTGAAATGCCTATCGGCACCTATTTTTGAAATGCCTATCGGAAACTACATCTAAAATGCCTATCGGCACCTATTTTTAAAATGCCAATCGGTAAGTATATCTGAAATAACTATCGGCACCTATATCTGAAATGCCTATCGGAACCTATTTTTGAAATGCCTATCGGAAACTACATCTGAAATGACTATCAGCGCCTATATTTGAAATGCCTATCGGCAACCATATCTGAAATGCCTATCCACACCTATATTTGAAATACCTATCGGCTTCTATATCTGAAATGCCTATCGGCACCTATTTTTAAAATGCCAATCGGCAACTATATCTGAAATGCCTATCGGCACCTATATCTGAAATGCCTATCGGTACCTATTTTTGAAATGCCTATCGGAAACTACATCTGAAATGCCTATCAGCACATATATTTGAAATGCCTATCGGCAACCACATCAGAAATGCCTATCGGCACCTATATCTGAAATGCCTTTCGGCATTTATATCTGAAATGCCGGTCGACACCTATATTTGAAATGCCTATCGGCACGTATATTTTAAATGCCTATCGGCAACTATATCAGATATGCCTATCGGCACATATATCTGAAATGCCTATCGGCACCTATTTTTGAAATGCCTATCGGAAACTACATCTAAAATGCCTATCGGCACCTATTTTTAAAATGCCAATCGGTAAGTATATCTGAAATGCCTATCGGCACCTATATCTGAAATGCCTATCGGAACCTATTTTTGAAATGCCTATCGGAAACTACATCTGAAATGACTATCAGCACCTATATTTGAAATGCCTATCGGCAACCATATCTGAAATGCCTATCCACACCTATATTTGAAATACCTATCGGCTTCTATATCTGAAATGCCTATCGGCACCTATTTTTAAAATGCCAATCGGCAACTATATCTGAAATGCCTATCGGCACCTATATCTGAAATGCCTATCGGTACCTATTTTTGAAATGCCTATCGGAAACTACATCTGAAATGCCTATCAGCACCTATATTTGAAATGCCTATCGGCAACCACATCAGAAATGCCTATCGGCACCTATATCTGAAATGCCTTTCGGCATTTTTATCTGAAATGCCGGTCGACACCTATATTTGAAATGCCTATCGGCACATATATTTTAAATGCCTATCGGCAACTATATCTGATATGCCTATCGGCACCTATATCTGAAATGCCTATCGGCACCTATTTTTGAAATGCCTATCGGAAACTACATCTAAAATGCCTATCGGCACCTATTTTTAAAATGTCAATCGGTAAGTATATCTGAAATGCCTATCGGCACCTATATCTGAAATGCCTATCGGAACCTATTTTTGAAATGCCTATCGGAAACTACATCTGAAATGACTATCAGCACCTATATTTGAAATGCCTATCGGCAACCATATCTGAAATGCCTATCCACACCTATATTTGAAATACCTATCGGCTTCTATATCTGAAATGCCTATCGGCACCTATTTTTAAAATGCCAATCGGCAACTATATCTGAAATGCCTATCGGCACCTATATCTGAAATGCCTATCGGTACATATTTTTGAAATGCCTATCGGAAACTACATATGAAATGCCTATCAGCACCTATATTTGAAATGCCTATCGGCAACCACATCAGAAATGCCTATCGGCACCTATATCTGAAATGCCTTTCGGCATTTATATCTGAAGTGCCGGTCAACACCTATATTTGAAATGCCTATCGGCACATATATTTTAAATGCCTATCGGCAACTATATCTGATATGCCTATCGGCACCTATATCTGAAATGCCTATCGGCACCTATTTTTGAAATGCCTATCGGAAACTACATCTAAAATGCCTAACGGCACCTATTTTAAAATGCCAATCGGTAAGTATATCTGAAATGCCTATCGGCACCTATATCTGAAATGCCTATCGGGACCTATTTTTGAAATGCCTATCGGAAACTACATCTGAAATGACTATCAGCACCTATATTTGAAATGCCTATCGGCAACCATATCTGAAATGCCTATCCACACCTATATTTGAAATACCTATCGGCTTCTATATCTGAAATGCCTATCGGCACCTATTTTTAAAATGCCAATCGGCAACTATATCTGAAATGCCTATCGGCACCTATATCTGAAATGCCTATCGGTACCTATTTTTGAAATGCCTATCTGAAACTACATCTGAAATGCCTATCAGCACCTATATTTGAAATGCCTATCGGCAACCACATCAGAAATGCCTATCGGCACCTATATCTGAAATGCCTTTCGGCATTTATATCTGAAATGCCGGTCGACACTTATATTTGAAATGCCTATCGGCACATATATTTTAAATGCCTATCGGCAACTATATCTGATATGCCTATCGGCACCTATATCTGAAATGCCTATCGGCACCTATTTTTGAAATGCCTATCGGAAACTACATCTAAAATGCCTATCGGCACCTATTTTTAAAATGCCAATCGGTAAGTATATCTGAAATGCCTATCGGCACCTATATCTGAAATGCCTATCGGAACCTATTTTTGAAATGCCTATCGGAAACTACATCTGAAATGACTATCAGCATCTATATTTGAAATGCCTATTGGCAACCATATCTGAAATGCCTATCCACACCTATATTTGAAATACCTATCGGCTTCTATATCTGAAATGCCTATCGGCACCTATTTTTTAAATGCCAATCGGCAACTATATCTGAAATGCCTAACGGCACCTATATCTGAAATGCCTATCGGTACCTATTTTTGAAATGCCTATCGGAAACTACATCTGAAATGCCTATCAGCACCTATATTTGAAATGCCTATCGGCACCCACATCAGAAATGCCTATCGGCACCTATATCTGAAATGCCTTTCGGCATTTATATCTGAAATGCCGGTCGACACCTATATTTGAAATGCCTATCGGCACATATATTTTAAATGCCTATTGGCAACTATATCTGATTTGCCTATCGGCACCTATATCTGAAATGCCTATCGGCACCTATTTTTGAGATGCCTATCGGAAACTACATCTAGAATGCCTATCGGCACCTATTTTTAAAGTGCCAATCGGTAAGTATATCTGAAATGCCTATCGGCACCTATATCTGAAATGCCTATCGGAACCTATTTTTGAAATACCTATCGGAAACTACATCTGAAATGACTATCAGCACCTATAATTGAAATGCCTATCGGCAACCATATCTGAAATGCCTATCCACACCTATATTTGAAATACCTATCGGCTTCTATATCTGAAATGCCTATCGGCACCTATTTTTAAAATGCCAATCGGCAACTATATCTGAAATGCCTATCGGCACCTATATCTGAAATGCCTATCGGTACCTATTTTTGAAATGCCTATCGGAAACTACATCTGAAATGCCTATCAGCACCTATATTTGAAATGCCTATCGGCAACCACATCAGAAATGCCTATCGGCACCTATATCTGAAATGCCTTTCGGCATTTATATCTGAAATGCCGGTCGACACCTATATTTGAAATGCCTATCGGCATATATATTTTAAATGCCTATCGGCAACTATATCTGATATGCCTATCGGCACCTATTTCTGAAATGCCTATCGGCACCTATTTTTGAAATGCCTATCGGAAACTACATCTAAAATGCCTATCGGCACCTATTTTTAAAATGCCAATCGGTAAGTATATCTGAAATGCCTATCGGCACCTATATCTAAAATGCCTATCGGAACCTATTTTTGAAATGCCTATCGGAAACTACATCTGAAATGACTATCAGCACCTATATTTGAAATGCCTATCGGCAACGATATCTGAAATGCCTATCCACACCTATATTTGAAATACCTATCGGCTTCTATATCTGAAATGCCTATCGGCACCTATTTTTAAAATGCCAATCGGCAACTATATCTGAAATGCCTATCGGCACCTATATCTGAAATGCCTATCGGTACCTATTTTTGAAATGCCTATCGGAAACTACATCTGAAATGCTTATCAGCACCTATATTTGTATTGCCTATCGGCAACCACATCAGAAATGCCTATCGGCACCTATATCTGAAATGCCTTTCGGCATTTATATCTGAAATGCCGGTCGACACCTATATTTGAAATGCCTATCGGCACATATATTTTAAATGCCTATCGGCAACTATATCTGATATGCCTATCGGCACCTATATCTGAAATGCCTATCGGCACCTATTTTTGAAATGCCTATCGGAAACTACATCTAAAATGCCTATCGGCACCTATTTTTAAAATGCCAATCGGTAAGTATATCTCGAATGCCTATCGGCACCTATATCTGAAATGCCTATCGGAACCTATTTTTGAAATGCCTATCGGAAACTACATCTGAAATGACTATCAGCACCTATATTTGAAATGCCTATCGGCAACCATATCTGAAATGCCTATCCACACCTATATTTGAAATACCTATCGGCTTCTATATCTGAAATGCCTATCGGCACCTATTTTTAAAATGCCAATCGGCAACTATATCTGAAATGCCTATTGGCACCTATATCTGAAATGCCCATCGGTACCTATTTTTGAAATGCCTATCGGAAACTACATCTGAAATGCCTATCAGCACCTATATTTGAAATGCCTATCGGCAACCACATCAGAAATGCCTATCGGCACCTATATCTGAAATGCCTTTCGGCATTTATATCTGAAATGCCGGTCGACACCTATATTTGAAATGCCTATCGGCACATATATTTTAAATGCCTATCGGCAACTATATCTGATATGCCTATCGCCACCTATATCTGAAATGCCTATCGGCACCTATTTTTGAAATGCCTATCGGAAACTACATCTAAAATGCCTATCGGCACCTATTTTTAAAATGCCAATCGGTAAGTATATCTGAAATGCCTATCGGCACCTATATCTGAAATGCCTATCGGAACCTATTTTTGAAATGCCTATCGGAAACTACATCTGAAATGACTATCAGCACCTATATTTGAAATGCCTATCGGCAACCATATCTAAAATGCCTATCCACACCTATATTTGAAATACCTATCGGCTTCTATATCTGAAATGCCTATCGGCACATATTTTTAAAATGCCAATCGGACATTATATCTGAAATGCCTATCGGCACCTATATCTGAAATGCCTATCGGTACCTATTTTTGAAATGCCTATCGAAAACTACATCTGAAATGCCTATCATCACCTATATTTGAAATGCCTATCGGCAACCACATCAGAAATGCCTATCGGCACCTATATCTGAAATGCCTTTCGGCATTTATATCTGAAATGCCGGTCGACACCTATATTTGAAATGCCTATCGGCACATATATTTTAAATGCCTATCGGCAACTATATCTGATATGCCTATCGGCACCTATATCTGAAATGCCTATCGGCACCTATTTTTGAAATGCCTATCGGAAACTAAATCTAAAATGCCTATCGGCACCTATTTTAAAATGCCAATCGGTAAGTATATCTGAAATGCCTATCGGCACCTATATCTGAAATGCCTATCGGGACCTATTTTTGAAATGCCTATCGGAAACTACATCTGAAATGACTATCAGCACCTATATTTGAAATGCCTATCGGCAACCATATCTGAAATGCCTATCCACACCTATATTTGAAATACCTATCGGCTTCTATATCTGAAATGCCTATCGGCACCTATTTTTAAAATGCCAATCGGCAACTATATCTGAAATGCCTATCGGCACCTATATCTGAAATGCCTATCGGTACCTATTTTTGAAATGCCTATCGGAAACTACATCTGAAATGCCTATCAGCACCTATATTTGAAATGCCTATCGGCAACCACATCAGAAATGCCTATCGGCACCTATATCTGAAATGCCTTTCGGCATTTATATCTGAAATGCCGGTCGACACTTATATTTGAAATGCCTATCAGCACATATATTTTAAATGCCTATCGGCAACTATATCTGATATGCCTATCGGCACCTATATCTGAAATGCCTATCGGCACCTATTTTAGAAATGCCTATCGGAAACTACATCTAAAATGCCTATCGGCACCTATTTTTAAAATGCCAATCGGTAAGTATATCTGAAATGCCTATCGGCACCTATATCTGAAATGCCTATCGGAACCTATTTTTGAAATGCCTATCGGAAACTACATCTGAAATGACTATCAGCACCTATATTTGAAATGCCTATTGGCAACCATATCTGAAATGCCTATCCACACCTATATTTGAAATACCTATCGGCTTCTATATCTGAAATGCCTATCGGCACCTATTTTTTAAATGCCAATCGGCAACTATATCTGAAATGCCTAACGGCACCTATATCTGAAATGCCTATCGGTACCTATGTTTGAAATGCCTATCGGAAACTACATCTGAAATGCCTATCAGCACCTATATTTGAAATGCCTATCGGCAACCACATCAGAAATGCCTATCGGCACCTATATCTGAAATGCCTTTCGGCATTTATATCTGAAATGCCGGTCGACACCTATATTTGAAATGCCTATCGGCACATTTATTTTAAATGCCTATTGGCAACTATATCTGGTTTGCCTATCGGCACCTATATCTGAAATGCCTATCGGCACCTATTTTTGAAATGCCTATCGGAAACTACATCTAAAATGCCTATCGGCACCTATTTTTAAAGTGCCAATCGGTAAGTATATCTGAAATGCCTATCGGCACCTATATCTGAAATGCCTATCGGAACCTATTTTTGAAATACCTATCGGAAACTACATCTGAAATGACTATCAGCACCTATATTTGAAATGCCTATCGGCAACCAAATCTAAAATGCCTATCCACACCTATATTTGAAATACCTATCGGCTTCTATATCTGAAATGCCTATCGGCACCTATTTTTAAAATGCCAATCGGCAACTATATCTGAAATGCCTATCGGCACCTATATCTGAAATGCCTATCGGTACCTATTTTTGAAATGCCTATCGGAAACTACATCTGAAATGCCTATCAGCACCTATATTTGAAATGCCTATCGGCAACCACATCAGAAATGCCTATCGGCACCTATATCTGAAATGCCTTTCGGCATTTATATCTGAAATGCCGGTCGACACATATATTTGAAATGCCTATCGGCACATATATTTTAAATGCCTATCGGCAACTATATCTGATATGCCTATCGGCACCTATATCTGAAATGCCTATCGGCACCTATTTTTGAAATGCCTATCGGAAACTACATCTAAAATGCCTATCGGCACCTATTTTTAAAATGCCAATCGGTAAGTATATCTGAAATGCCTATCGGCATCTATATCTGAAATGCCTACCGGAACCTATTTTTGAAATGCCTATCGGAATCTACATCTGAAATGACTATCAGCACCTATATTTGAAATGCCTATCGGCAACCATATCTGAAATGCCTATCCACACCTATATTTGAAATACCTATCGGCTTCTATATTTGAAATGCCTATCGGCACCTATTTTTAAAATGCCAATCGGCAACTATATCTGAAATGCCTATCGGCACCTATATCTGAAATGCCTATCGGTACCTATTTTTGAAATGCCTATCGGAAACTACATCTGAAATGCCTATCAGCACCTATATTTGAAATGCCTATCGGCAACCACATCAGAAATGCCTATCGGCACCTATATCTGAAATGCCTTTCGGCATTTATATCTGAAATGCCGGTCGACACCTATATTTGAAATGCCTATCGGCACATATGTTTTAAATGCCTATCGGCAACTATATCTGATATGCCTATCGGCACCTATATCTGAAATGCCTATCGGCACCTATTTTTGAAATGCCTATCGGAAACTACATCTAAAATGCCTATCGGCACCTATTTTTAAAATGCCAATCGGTGTGTATATCTGAAATGCCTATCGGCACCTATATCTGAAATGCCTATCGGAACCTATTTTTGAAATGCCTATCGGAAACTACATCTGAAATGACTATCAGCACCTATATTTGAAATGCCTATCGGCAACCATATCTGAAATGCCTATCCACACCTATATTTGAAATACCTATCGGCTTCTATATCTGAAATGCCTATCGGCACCTATTTTTAAAATGCCAATCGGCAACTATATCTGAAATGCCTATCGGCACCTATATCTGAAATGCCTATCGGTACCTATTTTTGAAATGCCTATCGGAAACTACATCTGAAATGCCTATCAGCACCTATATTTGAAATGCCTATCGGCAACCACATCAGAAATGCCTATCGGCGCCTATATCTGAAATGCCTTTCGGCATTTATATCTGAAATGCCGGTCGACACCTATATTTGAAATGCCTATCGGCACATATATTTTAAATGCCTATCGGCAACTATATCTGATATGCCTATCGGCACCTATATCTGAAATGCCTATCAGCACCTATTTTTGAAATGCCTATCGGAAACTACATCTAAAATGCCTATCGGCACCTATTTTTAAAATGCCAATCGGTAAGTATATCTGAAATGCCTATCGGCACCTATATCTGAAATGCCTATCGTAACCTATTTTTGAAATGCCTATCGGAAACTACATCTGAAATGACTATCAGCACCTATATTTGAAATGCCTATCGGCAACCATATCTGAAATGCCTATCCACACCTATATTTGAAATACCTATCGGCTTCTATATCTGAAATGCCTATCGGCACCTATTTTTAAAATGCCAATCGGCAACTATATCTGAAATGCCTATCGGCACCTATATCTGAAATGCCTATCGGTACCTATTTTTGAAATGCCTATCGGAAACTACATCTGAAATGCCTATCAGCACCTATATTTGAAATGCCTATCGGCAACCACATCAGAAATGCCTATCGGCACCTATATCTGAAATGCCTTTCGGCATTTATATCTGAAATGCCGGTCGACACCTATATTTGAAATGCCTATCGGCACATATATTTTAAATGCCTATCGGCAACTATATCTGATATGCCTATCGGCACCTATATCTGAAATGCCTATCGGCACCTATTTTTGAAATGCCTATCGGAAACTACATCTAAAATGCCTATCGGCACCTATTTTTAAAATGCCAATCGGTAAGTATATCTGAAATGCCTATCGGCACCTATATCTGAAATGCCTATCGGAACCTATTTTTGAAATGCCTATCGGAAACTACATCTGAAATGACTATCAGCACCTATATTTGAAATGCCTATCGGCAACCATATCTGAAGTGCCTATCCACACCTATATTTGAAATACCTATCGGCTTCTATATCTGAAATGCCTATCGGCACCTATTTTTAAAATGCCAATCGGCAACTATATCTGAAATGCCTATCGGCACCTATTTCTGAAATGCCTATCGGTACCTATTTTTGAAATGCCTATCGGAAACTACATCTGAAATGCCTATCAGCACATATATTTGAAATGCCTATCGGCAACCACATCAGAAATGCCTATCGGCACCTATATCTGAAATGCCTTTCGGCATTTATATCTGAAATGCCGGTCGACACCTATATTTGAAATGCCTATCGGCACATATATTTTAAATGCCTATCGGCAACTATATCAGATATGCCTATCGGCACATATATCTGAAATGCCTATCGGCACCTATTTTTGAAATGCCTATCGGAAACAACATCTAAAATGCCTATCGGCACCTATTTTTAAAATGCCAATCGGTAAGTATATCTGAAATGCCTATCGGCACCTATATCTGAAATGCCTATCGGAACCTATTTTTGAAATGCCTATCGGAAACTACATCTGAAATGACTATCAGCACCTATATTTGAAATGCCTATTGGCAACCATATCTGAAATGCCTATCCACACCTATATTTGAAATACCTATCGGCTTCTATATCTGAAATGCCTATCGGCACCTATTTTTTAAATGCCAATCGGCAACTATATCTGAAATGCCTAACGGCACCTATATCTGAAATGCCTATCGGTACCTATGTTTGAAATGCCTATCGGAAACTACATCTGAAATGCCTATCAGCACCTATATTTGAAATGCCTATCGGCAACCACATCAGAAATGCCTATCGGCACCTATATCTGAAATGCCTTTCGGCATTTATATCTGAAATGCCGGTCGACACCTATATTTGAAATGCCTATCGGCACATTTATTTTAAATGCCTATTGGCAACTATATCTGATTTGCCTATCGGCACCTATATCTGAAATGCCTATCGGCACCTATTTTTGAAATGCCTATCGGAAACTACATCAAAAATGCCTATCGGCACCTATTTTTAAAGTGCCAATCGGTAAGTATATCTGAAATGCCTATCGGCACCTATATCTGAAATGCCTATCGGAACCTATTTTTGAAATACCTATCGGAAACTACATCTGAAATGACTATCAGCACCTATATTTGAAATGCCTATCGGCAACCATATCTGAAATGCCTATCCACACCTATATTTGAAATACCTATCGGCTTCTATATCTGAAATGCCTATCGGCACCTATTTTTAAAATGCCAATCGGCAACTATATCTGAAATGCCTATCGGCACCTATATCTGAAATGCCTATCGGTACCTATTTTTGAAATGCCTATCGGAAACTACATCTGAAATGCCTATCAGCACCTATATTTGAAATGCCTATCGGCAACCACATCAGAAATGCCTATCGGCACCTATATCTGAAATGCCTTTCGGCATTTATATCTGAAATGCCGGTCGACACATATATTTGAAATGCCTATCGGCACATATATTTTAAATGCCTATCGGCAACTATATCTGATATGCCTATCGGCACCTATATCTGAAATGCCTATCGGCACCTATTTTTGAAATGCCTATCGGAAACTACATCTAAAATGCCTATCGGCACCTATTTTTAAAATGCCAATCGGTAAGTATATCTGTAATGCCTATCGGCATCTATATCTGAAATGCCTATCGGAACCTATTTTTGAAATGCCTATCGGAATCTACATCTGAAATGACTATCAGCACCTATATTTGAAATGCCTATCGGCAACCATATCTGAAATGCCTATCCACACCTATATTTGAAATACCTATCGGCTTCTATATTTGAAATGCCTATCGGCACCTATTTTTAAAATGCCAATCGGCAACTATATCTGAAATGCCTATCGGCACCTATATCTGAAATGCCTATCGGTACCTATTTTTGAAATGCCTATCGGAAACTACATCTGAAATGCCTATCAGCACCTATATTTGAAATGCCTATCGGCAACCACATCAGAAATGCCTATCGGCACCTATATCTGAAATGCCTTTCGGCATTTATATCTGAAATGCCGGTCGACACCTATATTTGAAATGCCTATCGGCACATATGTTTTAAATGCCTATCGGCAACTATATCTGATATGCCTATCGGCACCTATATCTGAAATGCCTATCGGCACCTATTTTTGAAATGCCTATCGGAAACTACATCTAAAATGCCTATCGGCACCTATTTTTAAAATGCCAATCGGTAAGTATATCTCGAATGCCTATCGGCACCTATATCTGAAATGCCTATCGGAACCTATTTTTGAAATGCCTATCGGAAACTACATCTGAAATGACTATCAGCACCTATATTTGAAATGCCTATCGGCAACCATATCTGAAATGCCTATCCACACCTATATTTGAAATACCTATCGGCTTCTATATCTGAAATGCCTATCGGCACCTATTTTTAAAATGCCAATCGGCAACTATATCTGAAATGCCTATTGGCACCTATATCTGAAATGCCCATCGGTACCTATTTTTGAAATGCCTATCGGAAACTACATCTGAAATGCCTATCAGCACCTATATTTGAAATGCCTATCGGCAACCTCATCAGAAATGCCTATCGGCACCTATATCTGAAATGCCTTTCGGCATTTATATCTGAAATGCCGGTCGACACCTATATTTGAAATGCCTATCGGCACATATATTTTAAATGCCTATCGGCAACTATATCTGATATGCCTATCGGCACCTATATTTGAAATGCCTATCGGCACCTATTTTTGAAATGCCTATCGGAAACTACATCTAAAATGCCGATCGGCACCTAATTTTAAAATGCCAATCGGTAAGTATATCTGAAATGCCTATCGGCACCTATATCTGAAATGCCTATCGGAACCTATTTTTGAAATGCCCATCGGAAACTACATCTGAAATGACTATCAGCACCTATATTTGAAATGCCTATCGGCAACCATATCTGAAATGCCTATCCACACCTATATTTGAAATACCTATCGGCTTCTATATCTGAAATGCCTATCGGCAACTATTTTTAAAATGCCAATCGGCAACTATATCTGAAATGCCTATCGGCACCTATATCTGAAATGCCTATCGGTACCTATTTTTGAAATGCCTATCGGAAACTACATCTGAAATGCCTATCAGCACCTATATTTGAAATGCCTATCGGCAACCACATCAGAAATGCCTATCGGCACCTATATCTGAAATGCCTTTCGGCATTTATATCTGAAATGCCGGTCGACACCTATATTTGAAATGCCTATCGGCACATATATTTTAAATGCCTATCGGCAACTATATCTGATATGCCTATCGCCACCTATATCTGAAATGCCTATCGGCACCTATTTTTGAAATGCCTATCGGAAACTACATCTAAAATGCCTATCGGCACCTATTTTTAAAATGCCAATCGGTAAGTATATCTGAAATGCCTATCGGCACCTATATCTGAAATGCCTATCGGAACCTATTTTTGAAATGCCTATCGGAAACTACATCTGAAATGACTATCAGCACCTATATTTGAAATGCCTATCGGCAACCATATCTAAAATGCCTATCCACACCTATATTTGAAATACCTATCGGCTTCTATATCTGAAATGCCTATCGGCACCTATTTTTAAAATGCCAATCGGACATTATATCTGAAATGCCTATCGGCACCTATATCTGAAATGCCTATCGGTACCTATTTTTGAAATGCCTATCGAAAACTACATCTGAAATGCCTATCATCACCTATATTTGAAATGCCTATCGGCAACCACATCAGAAATGCCTATCGGCACCTATATCTGAAATGCCTTTCGGCATTTATATCTGAAATGCCGGTCGACACCTTTATTTGAAATGCCTATCGGCACATATATTTTAAATGCCTATCGGCAACTATATCTGATATGCCTATCGGCACCTATATCTGAAATGCCTATCGGCACCTATTTTTGAAATGCCTATCGGAAACTACATCTAAAATGCCTATCGGCACCTATTTTAAAATGCCAATCGGTAAGTATATCTGAAATGCCTATCGGCACCTATATCTGAAATGCCTATCGGGACCTATTTTTGAAATGCCTATCGGAAACTACATCTGAAATGACTATCAGCACCTATATTTGAAATGCCTATCGGCAACCATATCTGAAATGCCTATCCACACCTATATTTGAAATACCTATCGGCTTCTATATCTGAAATGCCTATCGGCACCTATTTTTAAAATGCCAATCGGCAACTATATCTGAAATGCCTATCGGCACCTATATCTGAAATGCCTATCGGTACCTATTTTTGAAATGCCTATCGGAAACTACATCTGAAATGCCTATCAGCACCTATATTTGAAATGCCTATCGGCAACCACATCAGAAATGCCTATCGGCACCTATATCTGAAATGCCTTTCGGCATTTATATCTGAAATGCCGGTCGACACTTATATTTGAAATGCCTATCAGCACATATATTTTAAATGCCTTTTGGCAACTATATCTGATATGCCTATCGGCACCTATATCTGAAATGCCTATCGGCACCTATTTTTGAAATGCCTATCGGAAACTACATCTAAAATGCCTATCGGCACCTATTTTTAAAATGCCAATCGGTAAGTATATCTGAAATGCCTATCGGCACCTATATCTGAAATGCCTATCGGAACCTATTTTTGAAATGCCTATCGGAAACTACATCTGAAATGACTATCAGCACCTATATTTGAAATGCCTATTGGCAACCATATCTGAAATGCCTATCCACACCTATATTTGAAATACCTATCGGCTTCTATATCTGAAATGCCTATCGGCACCTATTTTTTAAATGCCAATCGGCAACTATATCTGAAATGCCTAACGGCACCTATATCTGAAATGCCTATCGGTACCTATTTTTGAAATGCCTATCGGAAACTACATCTGAAATGCCTATCAGCACCTATATTTGAAATGCCTATCGGCAACCACATCAGAAATGCCTATCGGCACCTATATCTGAAATGCCTTTCGGCATTTATATCTGAAATGCCGGTCGACACCTATATTTGAAATGCCTATCGGCACATATATTTTAAATGCCTATCGGCAACTATATCTGATATGCCTATCGGCACCTATTTCTGAAATGCCTATCGGCACCTATTTTTGAAATGCCTATCGGAAACTACATCTAAAATGCCTATCGGCACCTATTTTTAAAATGCCAATCGGTAAGTATATCTGAAATGCCTATCGGCACCTATATCTAAAATGCCTATCGGAACCTATTTTTGAAATGCCTATCGGAAACTACATCTGAAATGACTATCAGCACCTATATTTGAAATGCCTATCGGCAACGATATCTGAAATGCCTATCCACACCTATATTTGAAATACCTATCGGCTTCTATATCTGAAATGCCTATCGGCACCTATTTTTAAAATGCCAATCGGCAACTATATCTGAAATTGCCTATCGGCACCTATATCTGAAATGCCTATCGGTACCTATTTTTGAAATGCCTATCGGAAACTACATCTGAAATGCTTATCAGCACCTATATTTGAAATGCCTATCGGCAACCACATCAGAAATGCCTATCGGCATCTATATCTGAAATGCCTTTCGGCATTTATATCTGAAATGCCGGTCGACACCTATATTTGAAATGCCTATCGGCACATATATTTTAAATGCCTATCGGCAACTATATCTGATATGCCTATCGGCACCTATATCTGAAATGCCTATCGGCACCTATTTTTGAAATGCCTATCGGAAACTACATCTAAAATGCCTATCGGCACCTATTTTTAAAATGCCAATCGGTAAGTATATCTGAAATGCCTATCGGCACCTATATCTAAAATGCCTATCGGAACCTATTTTTGAAATGCCTATCGGAAACTACATCTGAAATGACTATCAGCACCTATATTTGAAATGCCTATCGGCAACGATATCTGAAATGCCTATCCACACCTATATTTGAAATACCTATCGGCTTCTATATCTGAAATGCCTATCGGCACCTATTTTTAAAATGCCAATCGGCAACTATATCTGAAATTGCCTATCGGCACCTATATCTGAAATGCCTATCGGTACCTATTTTTGAAATGCCTATCGGAAACTACATCTGAAATGCTTATCAGCACCTATATTTGAAATGCCTATCGGCAACCACATCAGAAATGCCTATCGGCATCTATATCTGAAATGCCTTTCGGCATTTATATCTGAAATGCCGGTCGACACCTATATTTGAAATGCCTATCGGCACATATATTTTAAATGCCTATCGGCAACTATATCTGATATGCCTATCGGCACCTATATCTGAAATGCCTATCGGCACCTATTTTTGAAATGCCTATCGGAAACTACATCTAAAATGCCTATCGGCACCTATTTTTAAAATGCCAATCGGTAAGTATATCTGAAATGCCTATCGGCACCTATATCTAAAATGCCTATCGGAACCTATTTTTGAAATGCCTATCGGAAACTACATCTGAAATGACTATCAGCACCTATATTTGAAATGCCTATCGGCAACGATATCTGAAATGCCTATCCACACCTATATTTGAAATACCTATCGGCTTCTATATCTGAAATGCCTATCGGCACCTATTTTTAAAATGCCAATCGGCAACTATATCTGAAATTGCCTATCGGCACCTATATCTGAAATGCCTATCGGTACCTATTTTTGAAATGCCTATCGGAAACTACATCTGAAATGCTTATCAGCACCTATATTTGAAATGCCTATCGGCAACCACATCAGAAATGCCTATCGGCATCTATATCTGAAATGCCTTTCGGCATTTATATCTGAAATGCCGGTCGACACCTATATTTGAAATGCCTATCGGCACATATATTTTAAATGCCTATCGGCAACTATATCTGATATGCCTATCGGCACCTATATCTGAAATGCCTATCGGCACCTATTTTTGAAATGCCTATCGGAAACTACATCTAAAATGCCTATCGGCACCTATTTTTAAAATGCCAATCGGTAAGTATATCTCGAATGCCTATCGGCACCTATATCTGAAATGCCGATCGGAACCTATTTTTGAAATGCCTATCGGAAACTACATCTGAAATGACTATCAGCACCTATATTTGAAATGCCTATCGGCAACCATATCTGAAATGCCTATCCACACCTATATTTGAAATACCTATCGGCTTCTATATCTGAAATGCCTATCGGCACCTATTTTTAAAATGCCAATCGGCAACTATATCTGAAATGCCTATTGGCACCTATATCTGAAATGCCTATCGGTACCTATTTTTGAAATGCCTATCGGAAACTACATCTGAAATGCCTATCAGCACCTATATTTGAAATGCCTATCGGCAACCACATCAGAAATGCCTATCGGCACCTATATCTGAAATGCCTTTCGGCATTTATATCTGAAATGCCGGTCGACACCTATATTTGAAATGCCTATCGGCACATATATTTTAAATGCCTATCGGCAACTATATCTGATATGCCTATCGGCACCTATATTTGAAATGCCTATCGGCACCTATTTTTGAAATGCCTATCGGAAACTACATCTAAAATGCCTATCGGCACCTATTTTAAAATGCCAATCGGTAAGTATATCTGAAATGCCTATCGGCACCTATATCTGAAATGCCTATCGGGACCTATTTTTGAAATGCCTATCGGAAACTACATCTGAAATGACTATCAGCACCTATATTTGAAATGCCTATCGGCAACTATATCTGAAATGCCTATCCACACCTATATTTGAAATACCTATCGGCTTCTATTGTAATGATTTGTTATATAAGAAAAGTTATAAATGATCGAACTGATTATGTACATTGCTCAATAAACGTTTAGACACTAAAGAGAACAGACCATAATTTACATGGCGCAGTCGGATTAAAATAGAAAAATTAAAGTTTTGAGAGAAAAAAATGCCTGATCAAGCACAGGTGCAACCGAATCCAGTACCAGTGGTACACAATTCTACGCAAAATATAAAAACTCCAGCAGAATTGTCATGGATCGGTAACATGGCAGACAATTGGAAATTCTTCATACAAAAATTTAAAATTTATTTAAGAGCCAGCAAAAGCGATAATGAACCTACAGAGTACCAAACAGCCCTACTCTTAAACATGATTGGGGATAGAGCGTTAAAAATTTATAACAATTTTTGTTTTGAAAATGAAGAAAGCAAAGAAAATATTCAACTAGTAACGAAGAAGTTTGAAGATTATTTTATGCCAGAGCTTAACGTCACATATGAACGACACAACTTTTTCTTACGTGATCAACGTGATGGAGAAACAATTGACAACTATGTCACGGATTTAAGAGATCTGAGCTCAACTTGTGAATTTGGTGAACTGACTGATGGACTCATAAAAGACAGGATCGTTCTAGGAATAACGGATCGAGCCATCAAGGATCGTCTTCTAAGGACCAAGGAGCTAACACTACAAAAAGCAGTAGAAGTTTGTCGAGCTGCAGAGCGTGCCAAGGTACAGTTAGAACATATTTGTTCCCCATCGACCAGCAATGATGCAGAATCGATCTATCGAGTATACCAAAACAAGCCCAAGAAAGATGCTGAAAAAGAAGAGGAAGCAAAGACATGTAGTAAGTGTGGGTATTCACATGCTAAAAACAAATGTCCAGCATACAAGAAAATGTGTATGAAATGTAAAAAGTATAATCATTTCGCTAGTCAGTGTAGATCAAAAAATATAAATACAATTGATGAAGATGACGAAACTGAATTTAAATTGTTAGGTGCTATAAATTCGAACAGTACGAACAATGATTGGTCAGTAAATTTAAAATTTGAAAATAATATAATTAAATTTAAGATAGATACCGGGGCTCAAGCTAATGTTTTACCCATTGATGTTTTCCAAAAATTGAAATTGAATATAGCTGATTTAGTAGAAACAAACATAAAATTATCGTCTTATGCAGGTCAAAATTTATTTGTAATTGGGAAATGTTCACTAAATGTAGAATACAAAGAAGTTTTTTACAATGTTGAATTTTTCATAATAAATACAATTGGTCCATGCATTTTAGGTTTGCAGTCTAGTATTGATTTAAATCTTATAAAACGAATTGATAATTTTGACCTTGATAATTCAATATTAAATAATTATGATGAGTTATTTAACGGATTAGGTTGTATTGAAGGAGAACACGAAATTAAATTAAAAGATAATTCTGAACCCGTAATTCATGCTTCTAGAAAAATTCCTTTAGCTTTGAAACCGATATTAAAAGAAAAACTAGATTTGTTAGAAACAATGGAAGTGGTTAAAAAAGTAGATTATCCGACGGTTTGGGTAAACTCTCTCGTTATTGTTCATAAACCTAATAAGGACATAAGGCTGTGCATAGATCCGAAAGATCTGAACAAATTTATTTTGAGGCAGCATTTTCAACTACCGACTTTTGATGAAATTGCAGCTAAATTGCACGGTGCAATTATTTTCAGTACTCTTGATACAAAAAATGGATTTTGGCACATAAAATTAACGAAAGAAAGTTCAGATCTATGCACATTCAACACGCCTTTTGGCAGATATAAATTTTTAAGACTACCGTATGGTCTAAGTTCAGCTTCAGAAATATTTCAACAAAAAATAAAACAAATTTTAGAAGACATAGAAGGTGTTGAAGTATATATAGATGATGTTATAATTTGGGGTAACAGTAGAGAACAACATGATCAAAGATTAAAATTAGTTTTAAATCGTTTAAAGCAGAAAAATATAAAATTAAATAAAGAAAAATGTAAAATTGGTATAAAAGAATTAAGTTATTTAGGACATAAAATCACTGATCAAGGAATCACAATTGATGAAGCGAAAATTAAAGCAATAAATGATATAGAAAAACCTGCAGACAGAAAAGCACTAGAAAGATTTTTAGGATTAATCACTTATGTTAGCAAATTTATTCCGAATGTGTCAACTATCACAGCACCACTACGCTCGTTATTAAAAAAAGATGTAGAATGGATTTGGTCAAACGAGCACGACAGTGCATTTGAAAATTTAAAGCAAATTTTAAAAAATAAACCAGTATTGCAATTTTTTAGCGAAACTGAACCAATAATAATTACAGTTGATGCCTCACGTGATGGTGTAGCAGCCGCACTTCTTCAAAAAAACCTTCCTGTGGCTTACGCGTCTAAAGCTCTCACCACCACTCAGCAAGGCTATGCCCAAATCGAAAAAGAAATGTTAGCAATACTATTTGGATGCGAAAGGTTTCACCAATATGTATATGGTAAAAGTTTTGTGGTGGAAACCGATCACATGCCTCTAGTTTCTATTGTTAAAAAACCGCTAAATGTTTGTCCCGCGCGTTTACAACGTATGTTGATAAAAATGCAACAGTATGATTATAAATTGATTTACAAACGTGGTAGTGAACTGTATATAGCTGACACACTCTCTAGATCTTTTGATAAACATTCAAATAATGATCACGAATTAGATTCATTTACAAATGAAATTGACGCACAACTATGTGCTATAGTTAAATATTTAGATGTAAGCGATAAGCAATTATTAAAATTACAGAACTTCACAAAATCTGATAGTGAATTATCTTTATTACAAGAATATATAAAACAAGGTTGGCCGACAAATAAAAATAAAATTCCAGACTTAATAAGGCCATATTGGAAAATCAGAGATGAGTTAAATTGTGGTGAAAATTTAATTTTTAAAGGTACATCTATTATAATACCAAAAATTATGAGACAAGAAATACTGAAACGTCTCCATTTTACTCATTGTGGTCGTACTAAAACTCAATTGAGAGCTAAAAATACAGTTTATTGGCCTAATTTAACTCATCAAATTAATCAAATGATTTCAAATTGTGAACCTTGTCTGATAAATGGTAAAAATAACCAAAAAGAAACATTAATTCCTCATAGTATTCCTGAATTGCCATGGGAAAAAGTTGGTGTTGATTTATTTCATTATAAAAATCATAACTATTTAATTGCAATAGATTACTATTCAAAATACATCGAAGTTAAAATGTTAGATAATACAGTTTCAGATTGCGTAATTACTAATTTAAAGAGAATTTTTAGTCAACATGGCATTCCAAAAATACTAATTTCAGACAATGGTCCACAGTTTTCATGTGATCAATTTAAAAATTTTGCAAGATTGTGGGAATTTAATCATATAACTTCAAGCCCTCATTTTCCACAATCAAATGGGATGGTAGAACGTGGAGTACAAATAATAAAAAATTTATTTAAAAAGTCAGAAATTGATAAAACTGACCCGTATTTATGTCTCTTAGAGTTAAGGAACACTCCAATTTCTGAATATCTACCGTCGCCTGCTGAACTACTTTTCAGTAGAAAACTGAGAGGTATAATACCTTCTGCCAAAAATAGCTTAAAACCAAAATTTAACAAAAAAGTTCGACTTGAACTAGAACGACGGCAAATGAAACAAAAATATTATTTTGATAAAAATGCTAAAAATTTGAAAGACCTTAAAATAAATGATGACGTTTTAATGAAACATCACAATAAATGGCTTCCGGCAAAAGTTATCAAAATAAATGCAAACCCTCGTTCTTATAAAGTAAAATTAAATAATTCAAATCAAATATTTGATAGAAACAGAATTTACTTAAAACCTTTTGTCACAAATAACAAAGATGATATTTATTATGAAAGTGAAGATGAAACTGAAACTAATATTAATTCTAATACAGGTGAAGAAAATTCTGATTCTAATAACTCCCCCACTTATAAAACCAAATATGGCAGACGTATTATTCCTCCCCAAAAATTAATGGTACAACCATTTAATAAAAATTATTATTAGTTTGAATTTGTATTTTTAGTAGAAAAAGAATTTATTTTTGTTAAAGAAAGGAGATGTAATGATTTGTTATATAAGAAAAGTTATAAATGATCGAACTGATTATGTACATTGCTCAATAAACGTTTAGACACTAAAGAGAACAGACCATAATTTACATCTATATCTGAAATGCCTATCGGCACCTATTTTTAAAATGCCAATCGGCAACTATATCTGAAATGCCTATCGGCACCTATATCTGAAATGCCTATCGGTACCTATTTTTGAAATGCCTATCGGAAACTACATCTGAAATGCCTATCAGCACCTATATTTGAAATGCCTATCGGCAACCACATCAGAAATGCCTATCGGAACCTATATCTGAAATGCCTTTCGGCATTTATATCTGAAATGCCGGTCGACACTTATATTTGAAATGCCTATCGGCACATATATTTTAAATGCCTATCGGCAACTATATCTGATATGCCTATCGGCACCTATGTCTGAAATGCCTATCGGCACCTATTTTTGAAATGCCTATCGGAAACTACATCTAAAATGCCTATCGGCACCTATTTTTAAAGTGCCAATCGGTAAGTATATCTGAAATGCCTATCGGCACCTATATCTGAAATGCCTATCGGAACCTATTTTTGAAATACCTATCGGAAACTACATCTGAAATGACTATCAGCACCTATATTTGAAATGCCTATCGGCAACCATATCTAAAATGCCTATCCACACCTATATTTAAAATACCTATCGGCTTCTATATCTGAAATGCCTATCGGCACCTATTTTTAAAATGCCAATCGGCAACTATATCTGAAATGCCTATCGGCACCTATATCTGAAATGCCTATCGGTACCTATTTTTGAAATGCCTATCGGAAACTACATCTGAAATGCCTATCAGCACCTATATTTGAAATGCCTATCGGCAACCACATCAGAAATGCCTATCGGCACCTATATCTGAAATGCCTTTCGGCATTTATATCTGAAATGCCGGTCGACACCTATATTTGAAATGCCTATCGGCACATATATTTTAAATGCCTATCGGCAACTATATCTGATATGCCTATCGGCACCTATTTCTGAAATGCCTATCGGCACCTATTTTTGAAATGCCTATCGGAAACTACATCTAAAATGCCTATCGGCACCTATTTTTAAAATGCCAATCGGTAAGTATATCTGAAATGCCTATCGGCACCTATATCTAAAATGCCTATCGGAACCTATTTTTGAAATGCCTATCGGAAACTACATCTGAAATGACTATCAGCACCTATATTTGAAATGCCTATCGGCAACGATATCTGAAATGCCTATCCACACCTATATTTGAAATACCTATCGGCTTCTATATCTGAAATGCCTATCGGCACCTATTTTTAAAATGCCAATCGGCAACTATATCTGAAATGCCTATCGGCACCTATATCTGTAAATGCCTATCGGTACCTATTTTTGAAATGCCTATCGGAAACTACATCTGAAATGCTTATCAGCACGTATATTTGAAATGCCTATCGGCAACCACATCAGAAATGCCTATCGGCACCTATATCTGAAATGCCTTTCGGCATTTATATCTGAAATGCCGGTCGACACCTATATTTGAAATGCCTATCGGCACATATATTTTAAATGCCTATCGGCAACTATATCTGATATGCCTATCGGCACCTATATCTGAAATGCCTATCGGCACCTATTTTTGAAATGCCTATCGGAAACTACATCTAAAATGCCTCTCGGCACCTATTTTTAAAATGCCAATCGGTAAGTATATCTCGAATGCCTATCGGCACCTATATCTGAAATGCCTATCGGAACCTATTTTTGAAATGCCTATCGGAAACTACATCTGAAATGACTATCAGCACCTATATTTGAAATGCCTATCGGCAACCACATCAGAAATGCCTATCGGCACCTATATCTGAAATGCCTTTCGGCATTTATATCTGAAATGCCGGTCGACACCTATATTTGAAATGCCTATCGGCACATATATTTTAAATGCCTATCGGCAACTATATCTGATATGCCTATCGGCACCTATATCTGAAATGCCTATCGGCACCTATTTTTGAAATGCCTATCGGAAACTACATCTAAAATGCCTATCGGCACCAATTTTAAAATGCCAATCGGTAAGTATATCTGAAATGCCTATCGGCACCTATATCTGAAATGCCTATCGGAACCTATTTTTGAAATGCCTATCGGAAACTACATCTGAAATGACTATCAGCACCTATATTTGAAATGCCTATCGGCAACCATATCTGAAATGCCTATCCACACCTATATTTGAAATACCTATCGGCTTCTATATCTGAAATGCCTATTGGCACCTATTTTTAAAATGCCAATCGGCAACTATATCTGAAATGCCTATCGGTACCTATATCTGAAATGCCTATCGGTACCTATTTTTGAAATGCCTATCGGAAACTACATCTGAAATGCCTATCAGCACCTATATTTGAAATGCCTATCGGCAACCACATCAGAAATGCCTATCGGCATTTATATCTGAAATGCCGGTCGACACCTATATTTGAAATGCCTATCGGCACATATATTTTAAATGCCTATCGGCAACTATATCTGATATGCCTATCGGCACCTATATCTGAAATGCCTATCGGCACCTATTTTTGAAATGCCTATCGGAAACTACATCTAAAATGCCTATCGGCACCTATTTTTAAAATGCCAATCGGTAAGTATATCTGAAATGCCTATCGGCACCTATAACTGAAATGCCTATCGGAACCTATTTTTGAAATGCCTATCGGAAACTACATCTGAAATGACTATCAGCACCTATATTTGAAATGCCTATCGGCAACCATATCTGGAATGCCTATCGGCACCTATTTTTAAAATGCGAATCGGCAACTATATCTGAAATGTCTATCGGCACCTATATCTGAAATGCCTATCGGCACCTATTTTTGAAATACCTATCGGAAACTACATCTGAAATGCCTATCAGCACCTATATTTGAAATGCCTATCGGCAACCATATCTGGAATGCCTTTCGGCACCTTTATTTAAAATGCCTATTGGCTTCCATATCTGAAATGCCTATCGGCACCTATTTTAAAAATGCGAATCGGCAACTATATCTGAAATGTCTATCGGCACCTATATCTGAAATGCCTATCGGCACCTATTTTTGAAATACCTATCGGAAACTACATCTGAAATGCCTATCAGCACCTATATTTGAAATGCCTATCGGCAACCATATCTGGAATGCCTATCGGCACCTATATTTGAAATGCCTATCGGCTTCTATATCTGAAATGCCTATCGGCACCTATTTTTAAAATGCGAATCGGCAACTATATCTGAAATGGCTATCGGCACCTATATCTGAAATGCCTATCGGCACCTATTTTTGAAATGCCAATCGGAAACAACATCTGAAATGCCTATCAGCACCTATATTTGAAATGCCTATCGGCAACCATATCTGGAATGCCTATCGGCACCTATATTTGAAATGCCTATCGGCTTCTATATCTGAAATGCCTATCGGCACCTATTTTTAAAATGCGAATCGGCAACTATATCTGAAATGCCTATCGGCACCTATATCTGAAATGCCTATCGGCACCTATTTTTTAAATGCCTATCGGAAATTACATCTGAAATGCCTATCAGCACCTATATTTGAAATGCCTATCGGCAACCATATCTAAAATGCCTATAGGCACCTATATTTGAAATGCCTATCGGCTTCAATATCTGAAATGCATATCGGCACCTATTTTTAAAATGCGAATCGGCAACTATATTTGAAATGCCTATCGGCACCTATTTTTGAAATGCCTATCGGAAACTACATCTGAAATGCCTATCTGCACCTATATTTGAAATGTGTATCGGCAACCATATCTGGAATATCTATCGGCACCAATATTTGAAATGCCTATCGGCTTCTCTATCTGAAATGCCTATCGGCACCTATTTTTAAAATGCGAATCGGCAAGTATATCTGAAATGGCTATCGGCACCTATATCTGAAATGCCTATCGGCACCTATTTTTGAAATGCCTATCGGAAACTACATCTGAAATGCCTATCAGCACATATATTTGAAATGCATATTGGCAACCATATCTGGAATGCCTATCGGCACCTATATTTGAAATGCCTATCGGCTTCTATATCTGAAATGCCTATCGGAAACTACATCTGAAATGCCTATTAGCACCTATATTTGAAAAGCCTATCGGCAACCATATCTGGAATGCCTATCGGCACCTATAATTGAAATGCCTATAGGCTTCTATATTTAAAATGCCTATCGGCACCTATTTTTAAAATGCGAATCGGCAACTATATCTGAAATGCCTATCGGCACCTATATCTGAAATGCCTATCAGCACCTCTATTTGAAATGCCTATCGGCAACCATATCTGAATTACCTGTCGACACCTATATTTGAAATACCTATCGGCTTCTATTTCTGAAATGCCTATCGGCACCTATTTTTAAAATGCCAATCGGCAACTATATCTGAAATGCCTATCGGCACCTATATTTGAAATGCCTATCGGCTTCTATATCTGAAATGCCTATCGTCACCTATTTTTAAAATGCGAATCGGCAACTATATTTGAAATGCCTATCGGCACCTATTTTTGAAATGCCTATCGGAAACTACATCTGAAATGCCTATCTGCACCTATATTTGAAATGTGTATCGGCAACCATATCTGGAATATCTATCGGCACCAATATTTGAAATGCCTATCGGCTTCTATATCTGAAATGCCTATCGGCACCTATTTTTAAAATGCGAATCGGCAAGTATATCTGAAATGGCTATCGGCACCTATATCTGAAATGCCTATCGGAACCTATTTTTGAAATGCCTATCGGAAACTACATCTGAAATGCCTATCAGCACCTACATTTGAAATGCCTATCGGCAAGCATATGTGGAATGCCTATCGGCACTTATATTTGAAATGCCTATCGGCTTCTATATCTGAAATGCCTATCGGCACCTATTTTTAAAATGCGAATCGGCAACTATATCTGAAATGCCTATCAGCACATATTTTTGAAATGCCTATCGGAAACTAAATCGGAAATGCCTATCTGCACCTATATTTGAAATGCCTATCGGCAACTATATCTGGAATATCTACCGGCACCTATATTTGAAATGCCTATCGGCCTTTATATCTGAAATTCCTATCGGCACCTATTTTTAAAATGCCAATCGGCAACTATATATGAAATGCCTATCGGCACCTATATCTGAAATGCCTATCGGCACCTATTTTTGAAATGCCTATCCGCTACTATATCTGAAATGCCTATCGGCACCTATTTTTAAAATGCGAATCGGCAACTATATCTGAAATGCTTATCGTCACCTATATCTGAATTGCCAATCGGCACCTATTTTTGAAATGCCTATCGGAAACTACATATGAAATTCCTATCAGCACCTATATTTGAAATGCCTATCGGCTTCTATATCTGAAATGCCTATCGTCACCTATTTTTAAAATGCGAATCGGCAACTATATTTGAAATGCCTATCGGCACCTATTTTTGAAATGCCTATCGGAAACTACATCTGAAATGCCTATCTGCACCTATATTTGAAATGTGTATCGGCAACCATATCTGGAATATCTATCGGCACCAATATTTGAAATGCCTATCGGCTTCTATATCTGAAATGCCTATCGGCACCTATTTTTAAAATGCGAATCGGCAAGTATATCTGAAATGGCTATCGGCACCTATATCTGAAATGCCTATCGGAACCTATTTTTGAAATGCCTATCGGAAACTACATCTGAAATGCCTATCAGCACCTATATTTGAAATGCCTATCGGCAAGCATATGTGGAATGCCTATCGGCACCTATATTTGAAATGCCTATCGGCTTCTATATCTGAAATGCCTATCGGCACCTATTTTTGAAATGCGAATCGGCAACTATATCTGAAATGCCTATCAGCACATATTTTTGAAATGCCTATCGGAAACTACATCGGAAATGCCTATCTGCACCTATATTTGAAATGCCTATCGGCAACTATATCTGGAATATCTATCGGCACCTATATTTGAAATGCCTATCGGCCTTTATATCTGAAATTCCTATCGGCACCTATTTTTAAAATGCCAATCGGCAACTATATATGAAATGCCTATCGGCACCTATATCTGAAATGCCTATCGGCACCTATTTTTGAAATGCCTATCCGCTACTATATCTGAAATGCCTATCGGCACCTATTTTTAAAATGCGAATCGGCAACTATATCTGAAATGCTTATCGTCACCTATATCTGAATTGCCAATCGGCACCTATTTTTGAAATGCCTATCGGAAACTACATATGAAATTCCTATCAGCACCTATATTTGAAATGCCTATCGGCAACCATATCTGGAATGCCTATCGGCACCTATATTTGAAATGCCTATCGGCTTCTATATCTGAAATGCCTATCGGCACCTATTTTTAAAATGCAAATCGGCGACTATATCTGAAATGCCTATCGGCACCTATATCTGAAATGCCTATCGGCACTTATTTTTGAAATGCCTATCGGAAACTACATCTGAAATGCCTATCAGCACCTATATTTGAAATGCCTATCGGATAACCATATCTGGAATGCCTATCGGCACCTATATTTGAAATGCCTATCGGCTTCTATATCTGAAATGCCTATCGGCACCTATTTTTTAAATGCGAATCGGCAACTATATCTAAAATGCCTATCGGCACCTATATCTGAAATGCCTATCGGCACCTATTTTTGAAATGCCTATCGGAAACTACATCTGAAATGCCTATCGGCACCTATTTTTAAAATGCCAATCGGCAACTATATCTGAAATGCCTATCGGCACCTATTTTTGAAATGCCTATCGGCTTCTTTATCTGAAATGCCTATCGGCACCTATTTTCTAAATGCGAATCGGTAACTATATCTGAAATGCCTATCGGCACCTATATCTGAAATGCCTATCGGCACCTATTTTTTAAATGCCTATCGGAAACTACATCTGAAATGCCTATCAGCACCTATATTTGAAATGCCTATCGGCAACCATATCTGGAATGCCTATCGGCACCTATATTTGAAATGCCTATCGGCTTCTATATCTGAAATGCCTATCGGCACCTATTTTTAAAATGCGAATCGGCAACTATATCTGAAATGGCTATCGGCACCTATATCTGAAATGCCTATCGGCACCTATTTTTGAAATGCCTATCGGAAACTACATCTGAAATGCCTATTAGCACCTATATTTGAAAAGCCTATCGGCAACCATATCTGGAATGCCTATCGGCACCTATATTTGAAATGCCTATCGGCTTCTATATCTGAAATGCATATCGGCACCTATTTTTAAAATGCGAATCGGCAACTATATCTGAAATGCCTATCGGCACCTATTTTTGAAATGCCTACCGGAAACTACATCTGAAATGCCTATCTGCACCTATATTTGAAATGCGTATCGGCAACCATATCTGGAATATCTATCGGCACCTATATTTGAAATGCCTATCGCCTTCTATATCTGAAATGCCTATCGGCACCTATTTTTAAAATGCGAATCGGCAACTATATCTGAAATGGCTATCGGCACCTATATCTGAAATGCCTATCAGCACCTATTTTTTAAATGCCTATTGGAAACTACATCTGAAATGCCTATCAGCACTTATATTTGAAATGCCTATCGGCAACCATATCTGGAATGCCTATCGGCACCTATATTCGAAATGCCTATCGGCTTCTATATCTGAAATGCCTATCGGAAACTACATCTGAAATGCCTATCAGCACCTATATTTGAAAAGCCTATCGGCAACCATATCTGGAATGCCTATCGGCACTTATATTTGAAATGCCTATCGGCTTCTATATCTGAAATGCCTATCGGCACCTATTTTTAAAATGCGAATCGGCAACTATATCTGAAATGTCTATCGGCACCTATTTTTGAAATGCCTATCGGAAATTACATCTGAAATGCCTATCTGCACCTATATTAGAAATGCCTATCGGCAAACATATCTGGAATATCTATCGGCACCTATATTTAAAATGCCTATCGGCTTCTATATCTAAAATGCCTACCGGCACCTATTTCTAAAATGCCAATCGGCAACTATATCTGAAATGCCTATCGGCACCTATATCTGAAATGCCTATCAGCACCTATATTTGAAATGCCTTTTGGCAACCAAATAAGAAATGCCTATCGGCACCTATATCTGAAATGTCTTTCGGCATTTATATCTGAAATGCCTAGCGGCACCTATATTTGAAGTGCCTATCGGCACCTATTTTGGAAATGCCTGTCGGAAACTACATCTGAAATGCCTATCAGCACCTATATTTGAAATGCCTATCGGCAACCATATCTGAAATGCCTATCGACACCTATATTTGAAATACCTATCGGCTTCTATATCTGAAATGCTTATCGGCACCTATTTTTTAAATGTGAATCGGCAACTAGATCTGAAATGCCTATCGGCACCTATATCTGAAATGCCTATCGGCACCTATTTTTGAAATACCTATTGAAAACTACATTTAAAATGCCTATCAGCACCTATATTTGAAATGCCTATCGGCAACTATATCTGGAATGCCTATCGGCACCTATATTTGAAATGCCTATCGGCTTCTCTATCTGAAATGCCTATCGGCATCTATTTTTAAAATGCGAATCGGCAACTATATCTGAAATGCCTATCGGCACCTATATCTGAAATGCCTATCGGCACCTATTTTTGAAATGCCTATCGGAAACTACATCTGAAATGCCTATCAGCACCTATATTTGAAATGCCTATCGGCAACCATATCTGGAATGCCTATCGGCATCTATATTTGAATTGCCTATCGGCTTCTATATCTAAAATGCCTATCGGCACCTATTTTTAAAATGCCAATCAACAACTTTATCTGAAATGCCTATCGGCACCTATATCTGAAATGCCTATCGGCACCTATTTTTAAAATGCCAATCGGCAACTATATCTGAAATGCCTATCGGCACCTATATCTAAAATGCCTATCGGCACCTATTTTTGAAATGCCTATGGGCACCTATATTTGGAATGCCTATCGGCACCTATATTTTAAATGCTTATCGGCAACTATATCTGATATGCCTATCAGCACTTTTATTTGAAATGCCTATCGGCACCTATTTTGGAAATGCCTATCGGAAACTACATCGGAAATGCCTATCGGCACCTATTTTTAAAATGCCAATCGGCAACTATATCTGAAATGCCTATCGGCACCTATTTAAAATGCCTATCGGCACTTATTTTTGAAATGCCTATCGGAAACTACATCTGAAATGCCTATCAGCACCTATATTTGAAATGCCTATCGGCAACCATATCTGGAATGCTTATCGGCACCTATTTTTAAAATATCTATCGGATACTACATCTGAAATGCCTATCAGCACCTATGTTTGAAATGCCTATCGGCAACCATATCTAGAATGCCTTTCGGCACCTTTATTTGAAATGCCTATTGGCTTCCATATCTGAAATGCCTATCGGCACCTATTATTATAATGCGAATCGGCAACTATATCTGAAATGTCTAGCGGCACCTATATCTGAAATGCCTATCGGCACCTATTTTTGAAATGCCTATCGGAAACTACATCTGAAATGCCTATCAGCACCTATATTTGAAATGCCTATCGGCAACCATATCTGGAATGCCTATCGGCGCCTATATTTGAAATGCCTATCGGCTTCTATATCTGAAATGCCTATCGGCACCTATTTTTAAAATGCGAATCGGCAACTATATCTGAAATGGCTATCGGCACCTATATCTGAAATGCCTATCGGCACCTATTTTTGAAATGCCTATCGGAAACTACATCTGAAATGCCTATCAGCACCTATATTTGAAATGCCTATCAGCAACCATATCTAGAATGCCTATCGGCACCTATATATGAAATGCCTATCGGCTTCTATATCTGAAATGCCTATCGGAAACTACATCTGAAATGCCTATTAGCACCTATATTTGAAAAGCCTATCGGCAACCATATCTGGAATGCCTATGGGCACCTATATTTGAAATGCCTATCGGCTTCTATATCTGAAATGCATATCGGCACCTATTTTTAAAATGCGAATCGGCAACTATATCTGAAATGCCTATCGGCACCTATATCTGAAATGCCTATCGGCACCTATTTTTGAAATGCCTATCGGAAACTACATCTGAAATGCCCTATCAGCACCTTTATTTGAAATGCCTATCAGAAACCAAATCAGAAATGCCTATCGGCATTAAATCTGAAATGCCTAGCGGCACCTATATTTAAAATGCCTATCGGCACCTATTTTTGAAATGCCTATCGGAAACTACATCTGAAATGCCTATCAGCACCTATATTTGAAATGCCTATCGGCAACCATATCTGAAATGCCTATCGACACCTATATTTGAAATACTTATCGGCTTCTATATCTGAAATGCCTATCGGCACCTATTTTTAAAATGCCAATCGGCAACTATATCTGAAATGCCTACCGGCGCCTATATCTGAAATGCTTATCGTCACCTATTTTTGAAATTCCTATCGGAAACTACATCTGAAATGCTTATCGGCACCTATTTTTGAAATGCCAACTGAAACTACATCTGAAATGCCTATCGGCACCTATATCTGAAATGCCTTTCGGCATTTATATCTGAAATGCCTAGCATCACCTATATTTGAAATGCCTATCGGCACCTATTTTTGAAATGCCTGTCGGAAACTACATCTGAAATGCCTATCAGCACCTATATTTGAAATGCCTATCGGCAATCATATCTGAATTGCCTATTGACACCTATATTTGAAATACCTATCGGCTTCTATATCTGAAATGCCTATCGGCACCTATTTTTAAAATGCCAATTGGCAACTATATCTGAAATGCCTATCGGCACCTATATCTGAAATGCCTATCGGCACCTATATCTGAAGTGCCTATCGGCACCTATTTTTGAAATGCCTATCGGAAACTACATCTGAAATGCCTATCAGCACCTATATTTGAAATGCCTATCGGCAAACATATCTGGAATGCCTATCGGCACCTATATTTGAAATGCCTATCGGCTTCTATATCTGAACTGCCTATCGGCATCTATTTTTAAAATGCGAATCGGCAACTATATCTGAAATGCCTATCGGCACCTATATCTGAAATGCCTATCGGCACCTATATCTGAAGTGCCTATCGGCACCTATTTTTGAAATGCCTATCGGAAACTACATCTGAAATGCCTATCAGCACCTATATTTGAAATGCCTATCGGCTTATATATCTGAAATGCCTATCGGCAGCTATATCTAAAATGCCTATCGGCAATTATTTTTAAAATGCCAATCGGCAACTATATCTAAAATGCCTATCGGCACCTATATCTGAAATGCCTATCGGCACCTATTTTTGAAATGCCTATCGGAAACTACATCTGAAATGCCTATCTGCATCTATATTTGAAATGCCTATCGGCACCTATTTTAGAAGTGCCTATCGGAAACTACATCTGAAATGCCTATCGGCACCTATTTTTAAAATGCCAATCGGCAACTATATCTGAAATGCTAATCGGCACCTATTTAATAAATGCCCATCGGCACCTATTTTTGAAATGCCTATCGGAAACTACATCTGAAATGCCTATCTGCATCTATATTTGAAATGCCTATCGGCAACCATATCTGAAATGCCTATCGGCACCTATATTTGAAATGCCTATCGGCACCTATATTTGGAATGCCTATCGGCACCTATATTTTAAATGCCTATCGGCAACTATATCTGATATGCCTATCGGCACCTTTATTTGAAATGCCTATCGGCACCTATTTTAGAAGTGCCTATCGGAAATTACATCTGAAATGCCTATCGGCACCTATTTTTAAAATGCCCATCGGCAACTATATCTGAAATGCTAATCGGCACCTATTTAATAAATGCCCATCGGCACCTATTTTTGAAATGCCTATCGGAAACTACATCTGAAATGCCTATCAGCACCTATATTTGAAATGCCTATCGGCAACCATATCTGGAATGCCTATCGGCACCTATTTTTGAAATGTCTATCAGATACTACATCTGAAATGCCTATCAGCTCTATATTTAAAATGCCTATCGGCAACCATATCTGGAATGCCTTTCGGCACCCTTATTTGAAATGCCTATCGGCTTCCATATCTGAAATGCCTATCGGCACCTATATTTAAAATGCGAATCGGCAACTATATCTGAAATGCCTATCGGCACCTATATCTGAAATGCCTTTCGGCACCTATTTTTGAAATGCCTATCGGAAACTACATCTGAAATGCCTATCAGCACCTATATTTGAAATGCCTATCGGCAACTATATCTGGAATGCCTATCGGCACCTATATTTGAAATGCCTATCGGCTTCTATATCTGAAATGCCTATCGGCACCTATTTTTAAAATGCCTATCGGCAACTATATCTGAAATGGCTATCGGCACCTATTTTTGAAATGCCTATCGGAAACTACATCTGAAATGCCTATCAGCACCTATATTTGAAATGCCTATCAGCAACCATATCTAAAATGCCTATCGGCACCTATATTTGTAATGCCTATCGGCTTCTATATCTGAAATGCCTATCGGAAACTACATATGAAATGCCTATTAGCACCTATATTTAAAAAGCCTATCGGCAACCATATCTGGAATGCCTATCGGCACCTATATTTGAAATGCCTATCGGCTTCTATATCTGAAATGCATATCGGCACCTATTTTTAAAATGCGAATCGGCAACTATATCTGAAATGCCCATCGGCACCTATATCTGAAATGCCTATCGGCACCTATTTTTGAAATGCCTATCGGCAACCATATCTGAAATGCCTATCGGCACCTATATTTGGAATGCCTATCGGCACCTATATTTGGAATGCCTATCGGCACCTATATTTAAAATGCCTATCGGCAACTATATCTGATATGCCTATCGGCACCTTTATTTGAAATGCCTATCGGCACCTATTTTGGAAATGCCTATCGGAAACTACATCTGAAATGCCTATCGGCACCTATTTTTAAAATGCCAATCGGCAACTATATCTGAAATGCCTATCGGCACCTATTAAATAAATGCCTATCGGCACCTATTTTTGAAATGCCTATCAGCACCTATATTATAATGCCTATCGGCAACCATATCTGGAATGCCTATCGTCACCTATTTTTAAAATGCGAATCGGCAACTATATCTGAAATGTCTATCGGCACCTATATCTGAAATGCCTATCGGCACCTATTTTTGAAATACCTATCGGAAACTACATCTGAAATGCCTATCAGCACCTATATTTGAAATGCCTATCGGCAACCATATCTGGAATGCCTTTCGGCACCTTTATTTAAAATGCCTATTGGCTTCCGTATCTGAAATGCCTATCGGCACCTATTTTTAAAATGCGAATCGGCAACTATATCTGAAATGTCTATCGGCACCTATATCTGAAATGCCTATCGGCACCTATTTTTGAAATACCTATCGGAAACTACATCTGAAATGCCTATCAGCACCTATATTTGAAATGCCTATCGGCAACCATATCTGGAATGCCTATCGGCACCTATATTTGAAATGCCTATCGGCTTCTATATCTGAAATGCCTATCGGCACCTATTTTTAAAATGCGAATCGGCAACTATATCTGAAATGGCTATCGGCACCTATATCTGAAATGCCTATCGGCACCTATTTTTGAAATGCCAATCGGAAACTACATCTGAAATGCCTATCAGCACGTATATTTGAAATGCCTATCAGCAACTATATCTAGAACGCCTATCGGCACCTATATTTGAAATGCCTATCGGCTTCTATATCTGAAATGCCTATCGGAAACTACATCTGAAATATTAGCACCTATATTTAAAAAGACTATCGGCAACCATATCTGGAATGCCTATCGGCACCTATATTTGAAATGCCTATCGGCTTCTATATCTGAAATGCATATCGGCACCTATTTTTAAAATGCGAATCGGCAACTATATCTGAAATGCCTATCAGCACCTGTATCTGAAATGCCTATCGGCACCTATTTTTGAAATGCCTATCGGAAACTACATCTGAAATGCCTAGCGGCACCTATATTTGAAATGCCTGTCGGCACCTATTTTTGAAATGCCTATCGGAAACTACATCTGAAATGCCTATCAGCACCTATATTTGAAATGCCTATCGGCAACCATATCTGAAATGCCTATCGACACCTATATTTGAAATACTTATCGGCTTCTATATCTGAAATGCCTATCGGCACCTATTTTTGAAATGCCTATCGGAAACTACATCTGCAATGCCTATCGGCACCTATTTTTGAAATGCTAACTGAAACTACATCTGAAAAGCCTATCAGCACCTATATTTGAAATGCCTAAAGCAACCATATCTAGAATGCCTATCAGCACCTATATTTGAAATGCCTATCGGCTTCTATATCTGAAATGCCTATCGAAAACTACATCTGAAATGCCTATCAGCACCTATATTTGAAAAGCCTATCGGCAACCATATCTGGAATGCCTATCGGCACCTATATTTGAAATGCCTATCGGCAACCATATCTGGAATGCCTATCGGTACCTATATTTGAAATGCCTATCGGCTTCTATATCTGAAATGCTTATCGGCACTTATTTTTAAAATGCGAATCGGCAACTATAACTGAAATGCCTTTCGGCACCTGTATCTGAAATGCCTATCGGCACCTATTTTTGAAATGCCTATCGGAAACTACATCTAAAATGCCTATCAGCACCTATATTTGAAATGCCTATTGGCAACCATATCTGGAATGCCTATCGGCACCTATATTTGAAATGCCTATCGGCTTCTATATCTGTAATGCCTATCGGCACCTATTTTTAAAATGCGAATCGGCAACTATATCTGAAATGCCTATCAGCACCTATATCTGAAATGCCTATCGGCACCTATTTTTTAAATGCCTATCGGAAATTACATCTTAAATGCCTATCAGCACCTATATTTGAAATGCCTATCGGCAACCATATCTAAAATGCCTATAGGCACCTATATTTGAAATGCCTATCGGCTTCAATATCTGAAATGCATATCGGCACCTATTTTTAAAATGCGAATCGGCAACTATATTTGAAATGCCTATCGGCACCTATTTTTGAAATGCCTATCGGAAACTACATCTGAAATGCCTATCTGCACCTATATTTGAAATGTGTATCGGCAACCATATCTGGAATATCTATCGGCACCAATATTTGAAATGCCTATCGGCTTCTATATCTGAAATGCCTATCGGCACCTATTTTTAAAATGCGAATCGGCAAGTATATCTGAAATGGCTATCGGTACCTATATCTGAAATGCCTATCGGCACCTATTTTTGAAATGCCTATCGGAAACTACATCTGAAATGCCTATCAGCACATATATTTGAAATGCATATTGGCAACCATATCTGGAATGCCTATCGGCACCTATATTTGAAATGCCTATCGGCTTCTATATCTGAAATGCCTATCGGAAACTACATCTGAAATGCCTATTAGCACCTTTATTTGAAAAGCCTATCGGCAACCATATCTGGAATGCCTATCGGCACCTATAATTGAAATGCCTATAGGCTTCTATATTTAAAATGCCTATCGGCACCTATTTTTAAAATGCGAATCGGCAACTATATCTGAAATGCCTATCGGCACCTATATCTGAAATGCCTATCAGCACCTCTATTTGAAATGCCTATCGGCAACCATATCTGAATTGCCTGTCGACACCTATATTTGAAATACCTATCGGCTTCTATTTCTGAAATGCCTATCGGCACCTATATTTAAAATGCCAATCGGCAACTATATCTGAAATGCCTATCGGCACCTATATTTGAAATGCCTATCGGCTTCTATATCTGAAATGCCTATCGTCACCTATATTTAAAATGCGAATCGGCAACTATATTTGAAATGCCTATCGGCACCTATTTTTGAAATGCCTATCGGAAACTACATCTGAAATGCCTATCTGCACCTATATTTGAAATGTGTATCGGCAACCATATCTGGAATATCTATCGGCACCAATATTTGAAATGCCTATCGGCTTCTATATCTGAAATGCCTATCGGCACCTATTTTTAAAATGCGAATCGGCAAGTATATCTGAAATGGCTATCGGCACCTATATCTGAAATGCCTATCGGAACCTATTTTTGAAATGCCTATCGGAAACTACATCTAAAATGCCTATCAGCACCTATATTTGAAATGCCTATCGGCAAGCATATCTGGAATGCCTATCGGCACCTATATTTGAAATGCCTATCGGCTTCTATATCTGAAATGCCTATCGTCACCTATTTTTAAAATGCGAATCGGCAACTATATCTGAAATGCCTATCAGCACATATTTTTGAAATGCCTATCGGAAACTACATCGGAAATGCCTATCTGCACCTATATTTGAAATGCCTATCGGCAACTATATCTGGAATATCTATCGGCTCCTATATTTGAAATGCCTATCGGCCTCTATATCTGAAATTCCTATCGGCACCTATTTTTAAAATGCCAATCGGTAACTATATATGAAATGCCTATCGGCACCTATATCTGAAATGCCTATCGGCACCTATTTTTGAAATGCCTATCGGCTACTATATCTGAAATGCCTATCGGCACCTATTTTTAAAATGCGAATCGGCAACTATATCTGAAATGCTTATCGGCACCTATATCTGAATTGCCAATCGGCACCTATTTTTGAAATGCCTATCGGAAACTACATATGAAATGCCTATCAGCACCTATATTTGAAATGCCTATCGGCAACCATATCTGGAATGCCTATCGGCACCTATATTTGAAATACCTATCGGCTTCTATATCTGAAATGCCTATCGGCACCTATTTTTAAAATGCAAATCGGCGACTATATCTGAAATGCCTATCGGCACCTATATCTGAAATGCCTATCGGCACTTATTTTTGAAATGCCTATCGGAAACTACATCTGAAATGCCTATCAGCACCTATATTTGAAATGCCTATCGGCTTCTATATCTGAAATGCCTATCGGCACCTATTTTTAAAATGCGAATCGGCAATTATATCTAAAATGCCTATCGGCACCTATATCTGAAATGCCTATCGGCACCTATTTTTGAAATGCCTATCGGAAACTACATCTGAAATGCCTATCGGCACCTATTTTTAAAATGCCAATCGGCAACTATATCTGAAATGCCTATCGGCACCTATTTTTGAAATGCCTATCGGCTTCTTTATCTGAAATGCCTATCGGCACCTATTTTTAAAATGCGAATCGGTAACTATATCTGAAATGCCTATCGGCACCTATATCTGAAATGCCTATCGGCACCTATTTTTTAAATGCCTATCGGAAACTACATCTGAAATGCCTATCAGCACCTTTATTTGAAATGCCTATCGGCAACCATATCTGGAATGCCTATCGGCACCTATATTTGAAATGCCTATCGGCTTCTATATCTCAAATGCCTATCGGCACCTATTTTTAAAATGCGAATCGGCAACTAGATCTGAAATGGCTATCGGCACCTATATCTGAAATGCCTATCGGCACCTATTTTTGAAATGCCTATCGGAAACTACATCTGAAATGCCTATCAGAACCTATATTTGAAATGCCTATCAGCAACCATATCTAGAATGCCTATCGGCACCTATATTTGAAATGCCTATCGGCTTCTATATCTGAAATGCCTATCGGAAACTACATCTGAAATGCCTATTAGCACCTATATTTGAAAAGCCTATCGGCAACCATATCTGGAATGCCTATCGGCACCTATATTTGAAATGCCTATCGGCTTCTATATCTGAAATGCATATCGGCACCTATTTTTAAAATGCGAATCGGCAACTATATCTGAAATGCCTATCGGCACCTATTTTTGAAATGCCTACCGGAAACTACATCTGAAATGCCTATCTGCACCTATATTTAAAATGCTTATCGGCAACCATATCTGGAATATCTATCGGCACCTATATTTGAAATGCCTATCGCCTTCTATATCTGAAATGCCTATCGGCACCTATTTTTAAAATGCGAATCAGCAACTATATCTGAAATGGCTATCGGCACCTATAACTGAAATGCCTATCAGCACCTATTTTTTAAATGCCTATTGGAAACTACATCTGAAATGCCTATCAGCACCTATATTTGAAATGCCTATCGGCAATCATATCTGGAATGCCTATCGGCACCTATATTCGAAATGCCTATCGGCTTCTATATCTGGAATGCCTATCGAAAACTACATCTGAAATGCCTATCAGCACCTATATTTGAAAAGCCTATCGGCAACCATATCTGGAATGCCTATCGGCACTTATATTTGAAATGCCTATCGGCTTCTATATCTGAAATGTCTATCAGCACCTATTTTTAAAATGCGAATCGGCAACTATATCTGAAATGTCTATCGGCACCTATTTTTGAAATGCCTATCGGAAACTACATCTGAAATGCCTATCTGCACCTATATTAGAAATGCCTATCGGCAAACATATCTGGAATATCTATCGGCACCTATATTTAAAATGCCTATCGGCTTCTATATCTAAAATGCCTACCGGCACCTATTTCTAAAATGCCAATCGGCAACTATATCTGAAATGCCTATCGGCACCTATATCTGAAATGCCTATCAGCACCTATATTTGAAATGCCTTTTGGCAACCAAATCAGAAATGCCTATCGGCACCTATATCTGAAATGTCTTTCGGCATTTATATCTGAAATGCCTAGCGGCACCTATATTTGAAGTGCCTATCGGCACCTATTTTGGAAATGCCTGTCGGAAACTACATCTGAAATGCCTATCAGCACCTATATTTGAAATGCCTATCGGCAACCATATCTGAAATGCCTATCGACACCTATATTTGAAATACCTATCGGCTTCTATATCTGAAATGACTATCGGCACCTATTTTTAAAATGCCAATCGGCCACTATATCTGAAATGCCTATCGGCTTCTATATCTGAAATGCCTATCGGCATCTATTTTTAAAATGCGAATCGGCAACTATATCTGAAATGCCTATCGGCACCTATATCTGAAATGC
The DNA here is from genome assembly GCA_034508555.1 of Venustoraphidia nigricollis. Lineage (NCBI taxonomy): Eukaryota > Metazoa > Arthropoda > Insecta > Raphidioptera > Raphidiidae > Venustoraphidia > Venustoraphidia nigricollis. Next base: position 217,441 of record JAVRKA010000194.1, on the reverse strand, counting down.
CTATCGGCACCTATTTTTGAAATGCCTATCGGAAACTACATCTGAAATGCCTATCAGCACCTATATTTGAAATGCCTATCGGCAACCATATCTGGAATGCCTATCGGCATCTATATTTGAATTGCCTATCGGCTTCTATATCTGAAATGCCTATCGGCACCTATTTTTAAAATGCGAATCGGCAATTATATCTAAAATGCCTATCGGCACCTATATCTGAAATGCCTATCGGCACCTATTTTTGAAATGCCTATCGGAAACTACATCTGAAATGCCTATCGGCACCTATTTTTAAAATGCCAATCGGCAACTATATCTGAAATGCCTATCGGCACCTATTTTTGAAATGCCTATCGGCTTCTTTATCTGAAATGCCTATCGGCACCTATTTTTAAAATGCGAATCGGTAACTATATCTGAAATGCCTATCGGCACCTATATCTGAAATGCCTATCGGCACCTATTTTTTAAATGCCTATCGGAAACTACATCTGAAATGCCTATCAGCACCTTTATTTGAAATGCCTATCGGCAACCATATCTGGAATGCCTATCGGCACCTATATTTGAAATGCCTATCGGCTTCTATATCTCAAATGCCTATCGGCACCTATTTTTAAAATGCGAATCGGCAACTAGATCTGAAATGGCTATCGGCACCTATATCTGAAATGCCTATCGGCACCTATTTTTGAAATGCCTATCGGAAACTACATCTGAAATGCCTATCAGAACCTATATTTGAAATGCCTATCAGCAACCATATCTAGAATGCCTATCGGCACCTATATTTGAAATGCCTATCGGCTTCTATATCTGAAATGCCTATCGGAAACTACATCTGAAATGCCTATTAGCACCTATATTTGAAAAGCCTATCGGCAACCATATCTGGAATGCCTATCGGCACCTATATTTGAAATGCCTATCGGCTTCTATATCTGAAATGCATATCGGCACCTATTTTTAAAATGCGAATCGGCAACTATATCTGAAATGCCTATCGGCACCTATTTTTGAAATGCCTACCGGAAACTACATCTGAAATGCCTATCTGCACCTATATTTAAAATGCTTATCGGCAACCATATCTGGAATATCTGTCGGCACCTATATTTGAAATGCCTATCGCCTTCTATATCTGAAATGCCTATCGGCACCTATTTTTAAAATGCGAATCAGCAACTATATCTGAAATGGCTATCGGCACCTATAACTGAAATGCCTATCAGCACCTATTTTTTAAATGCCTATTGGAAACTACATCTGAAATGCCTATCAGCACCTATATTTGAAATGCCTATCGGCAATCATATCTGGAATGCCTATCGGCACCTATATTCGAAATGCCTATCGGCTTCTATATCTGGAATGCCTATCGAAAACTACATCTGAAATGCCTATCAGCACCTATATTTGAAAAGCCTATCGGCAACCATATCTGGAATGCCTATCGGCACTTATATTTGAAATGCCTATCGGCTTCTATATCTGAAATGCCTATCAGCACCTATTTTTAAAATGCGAATCGGCAACTATATCTGAAATGTCTATCGGCACCTATTTTTGAAATGCCTATCGGAAACTACATCTGAAATGCCTATCTGCACCTATATTAGAAATGCCTATCGGCAAACATATCTGGAATATCTATCGGCACCTATATTTAAAATGCCTATCGGCTTCTATATCTAAAATGCCTACCGGCACCTATTTCTAAAATGCCAATCGGCAACTATATCTGAAATGCCTATCGGCACCTATATCTGAAATGCCTATCAGCACCTATATTTGAAATGCCTTTTGGCAACCAAATCAGAAATGCCTATCGGCACCTATATCTGAAATGTCTTTCGGCATTTATATCTGAAATGCCTAGCGGCACCTATATTTGAAGTGCCTATCGGCACCTATTTTGGAAATGCCTGTCGGAAACTACATCTGAAATGCCTATCAGCACCTATATTTGAAATGCCTATCGGCAACCATATCTGAAATGCCTATCGACACCTATATTTGAAATACCTATCGGCTTCTATATCTGAAATGACTATCGGCACCTATTTTTAAAATGCCAATCGGCCACTATATCTGAAATGCCTATCGGCTTCTATATTTGAAATGCCTATCGGCATCTATTTTTAAAATGCGAATCGGCAACTATATCTGAAATGCCTATCGGCACCTATATCTGAAATGCCTATCGGCACCTATTTTTGAAATGCCTATCGGAAACTACATCTGAAATGCCTATCAGCACCTATATTTGAAATGCCTATCGGCAACCATATCTGGAATGCCTATCGGCATCTATATTTGAATTGCCTATCGGCTTCTATATCTGAAATGCCTATCGGCACCTATTTTTAAAATGCCAATCGGCAACTATATCTGAAATGCCTATCGGCACCTATATCTGAAATGCCTATCGGCACCTATTTTTGAAATGCCTATGGGCACCTATATTTGGAATGCCTATCGGCACCTATATTTTAAATGCTTATCGGCAACTATATCTGATATGCCTATCGGCACTTTTATTTGAAATGCCTATCGGCACCTATTTTGGAAATGCCTATCGGAAACTATATCGGAAATGCCTATCGGCACCTATTTTTAAAATGCCAATCGGCAACTATATCCGAAATGCCTATCGGCACCTATTTAAAATGCCTATCGGCACCTATTTTTGAAATGCCTATCGGAAACTACATCTGAAATGCCTATCAGCTCCTATATTTGAAATGCCTATCGGCAACCATATCTGGAATGCTTATCGGCACCTATTTTTAAAATATCTATCGGATACTACATCTGAAATGCCTATCAGCACCTATGTTTGAAATGCCTATCGGCAACCATATCTGGAATGCCTTTCGGCACCTTTATTTGAAATGCCTATTGGCTTCCATATCTGAAATGCCTATCGGCACCTATTATTAAAATGCGAATCGGCAACTATATCTGAAATGTCTAGCGGCACCTATATCTGAAATGCCTATCGGCACCTATTTTTGAAATGCCTATCGGAAACTACATCTGAAATGCCTATCAGCACCTATATTTGAAATGCCTATCGGCAACCATATCTGGAATGCCTATCGGCGCCTATATTTGAAATGCCTATCGGCTTCTATATCTGAAATGCCTATCGGCACCTATTTTTAAAATGCGAATCGGCAACTATATCTGAAATGGCTATCGGCACCTATATCTGAAATGCCTATCGGCACCTATTTTTGAAATGCCTATCGGAAACTACATCTGAAATGCCTATCAGCACCTATATTTGAAATGCCTATCAGCAACCATATCTAGAATGCCTATCGGCACCTATATATGAAATGCCTATCGGCTTCTATATCTGAAATGCCTATCGGAAACTACATCTGAAATGCCTATTAGCACCTATATTTGAAAACCCTATCGCCAACCATATCCGGAATGCCTATCGGCACCTATATTTGAAATGCCTATCGGCTTCTATATCTGAAATGCATATCGGCACCTATTTTTAAAATGCGAATCGGCAACTATATCTGAAATGCCTATCGGCACCTATATCTGAAATGCCTATCGGCACCTATTTTTGAAATGCCTATCGGAAACTACATCTGAAATGCTCTATCAGCACCTTTATTTGAAATGCCTATCAGCAACCAAATCAGAAATGCCTATCGGCATTTATATCTGAAATGCCTAGCGGCACCTATATTTAAAATGCCTATCGGCACCTATTTTTGCAATGCCTATCGGAAACTACATCTGAAATGCCTATCAGCACCTATATTTGAAATGCCTATCGGCAACCATATCTGAAATGCCTATCGACACCTATATTTGAAATACTTATCGGCTTCTATATCTAAAATGCCTATCGGCACCTATTTTTAAAATGCCAATCGGCAACTATATCTGAAGTGCCTATCGGCGCCTATATCTGAAATGCTTATCGGCACCTATTTTTGAAATGCCTATCGGAAACTACATCTGAAATGCTTATCGGCACCTATTTTTGAAATGCCAACTGAAACTACATCTGAAATGCCTATCAGCACTTATATTTGAAATGCCTATCAGCAACCATATCTAGAATGCCTATCAGCACCTATATTTGAAATGCCTATCGGCTTCTATATCTGAAATGCCTATCGGAGACTACATCTGAAATGCCTATCGGCACCTATATCTGAAATGCCGTTCGGCATTTATATCTGAAATGCCTAGCATCACCTATATTTGAAATGCCTATCGGCACCTATTTTTGAAATGCCTGTCGGAAACTACGTCTGAAATGCCTATCAGCACCTATATTTGAAATGCCTATCGGCAATCATATCTGAATTGCCTATTGACACCTATATTTGAAATACCTATCGGCTTCTATATCTGAAATGCCTATCGGCACCTATTTTTAAAATGCCAATTGGCAACTATATCTGAAATGCCTATCGGCACCTATATCTGAAATGCCTATCGGCACCTATATCTGAAGTGCCTATCGGCACCTATTTTTGAAATGCCTATCGGAAACTACATCTGAAATGCCTATCAGCACCTATATTTGAAATGCCTATCGGCAACCATATCTGGAATGCCTATCGGCACCTATTTTTGAAATGTCTATCAGATACTACATCTGAAATGCCTATCAGCTCTATATTTAAAATGCCTATCGGCAACTACATCTGGAATGCCTTTCGGCACCCTTATTTGAAATGCCTATCGGCTTCCATATCTCAAATGCCTATCGGCACCTATTTTTAAAATGCGAATCGGCAACTATATCTGAAATGCCTATCGGCACCTATATCTGAAATGCCTTTCGGCACCTATTTTTGAAATGCCTATCGGAAACTACATCTGAAATGCCTATCAGCACCTATATTTGAAATGCCTATCGGCAACTATATCTGGAATGCCTATCGGCACCTATATTTGAAATGTCTATCGGCTTCTATATCTGAAATGCCTATCGGCACCTATTTTTAAAATGCCTATCGGCAACTATATCTGAAATGGCTATCGGCACCTATTTTTGAAATGCCTATCGGAAACTACATCTGAAATGCCTATCAGCACCTATATTTGAAATGCCTATCAGCAACCATATCTAAAATGCCTATCGGCACCTATATTTGTAATGCCTATCGGCTTCTATATCTGAAATGCCTATCGGAAACTACATATGAAATGCCTATTAGCACCTATATTTGAAAAGCCTATCGGCAACCATATCTGAAATGCATATCGGCACCTATTTTTAAAATGCGAATCGGCAACTATATCTGAAATGCCTATCGGCACCTATATCTGAAATGCCTATCGGCACCTATTTTTGAAATGCCTATCGGAAACTACATCTGAAATGCCCATCTGCACCTATATTTGAAATGCCTATCGGCAACCATATCTGAAATACCTATCGGCACTTATATTTGAAATGCCTATCGGCACCTATATTTGGAATGCCTATCGGCACCTATATTTAAAATGCCTATCGGCAACTATATCTGATATGCCTATCGGCACCTTTATTTGAAATGCCTATCGGCACCTATTTTGGAAATGCCTATCGGAAACTACATCTGAAATGCCTATCGGCACCTATTTTTAAAATACCAATCGGCAACTATATCTGAAATGCCTATCGGCACCTATTAAATAAATGCCTATCGGCACCTATTTTTGAAATGCCTATCGAAAACTACATCTGAAATGCCTATCAGCACCTATATTTGAAATGCCTATCGGCAACCATATCTGGAATGCCTATCGGCACCTATTTTTAAAATGCGAATCGGCAACTATATCTGAAATGTCTATCGGCACCTATATCTGAAATGCCTATCGGCACCTATTTTTGAAATACCTATCGGAAACTACATCTGAAATGCCTATCAGCACCTATATTTGAAATGCCTATCGGCAACCATATCTGGAATGCCTTTCGGCACCTTTATTTAAAATGGCTATTGGCTTCCATATCTGAAATGCCTATCGGCACCTATTTTTAAAATGCGAATCGGCAACTATATCTGAAATGTCTATCGGCACCTATATCTGAAATGCCTATCGGCACCTATTTTTGAAATACCTATCGGAAACTACATCTGAAATGCCTATCAGCACCTATATTTGAAATGCCTATCGGCAACTATATCTGGAATGCCTATCGGCACCTATATTTGAAATGCCTATCGGCTTCTATATCTGAAATGCCTATCGGCACCTATTTTTAAAATGCGAATCGGCAACTATATCTGAAATAGCTATCGGCACCTATATCTGAAATGCCTATCGGCACCTATTTTTGAAATGCCAATCGGAAACTACATCTGAAATGCCTATCAGCACGTATATTTGAAATGCCTATCAGCAACTATATCTAGAATGCCTATCGGCACCTATATTTGAAATGCCTATCGGCTTCTATATCTGAAATGCCTATCGGAAACTACATCTGAAATGCCTATTAGCACCTATATTTAAAAAGACTATCGGCAACCATATCTGGAATGCCTATCGGCACCTATATTTGAAATGCCTATCGGCTTCTATATCTGAAATGCATATCGGCACCTATTTTTAAAATGCGAATCGGCAACTATATCTGAAATGCCTATCAGCACCTGTATCTGAAATGCCTATCGGCACCTATTTGTGAAATGCCTATCGGAAACTACATCTACAATGCCTATCAGCACCTATATTTGAAATGCCTATCGGCAACCATATCTGGAATGCCAATCGGCACCTATATTTGAAATACTTATCGGCTTCTATATCTGAAATGCCTATCGGCACCTATTTTTGAAATGCCTATCGGAAACTACATCTGCAATGCCTATCGGCACCTATTTTTGAAATGCCAACTGAAACTACATCTGAAATGCCTATCAGCACCTATATTTGAAATGCCTATCAGCAACCATATCTAGAATGCCTATCAGCACCTATATTTGAAATGCCTATCGGCTTCTATATCTGAAATGCCTATCGAAAACTACATCTGAAATGCCTATCAGCACCTATATTTAAAAAGCCTATCGGCAACCATATCTGGAATGCCTATCGGCACCTATATTTGAAATGCCTATCGGCAACCATATCTGGAATGCCTATCGGCACCTATATTTGAAATGCCTATCGGCTTCTATATCTGAAATGCTTATCGGCACTTATTTTTAAAATGCGAATCGTCAACTATATCTGAAATGCCTTTCGGCACCTATATCTGAAATGCCTATCGGCACCTATTTTTGAAATGCCTATCGGAAACTACATCTGAAATGCCTATCAGCACCTATATTTGAAATGCCTATCGGCAACCATATCTGGAATGCCTATCGGCACCTATATTTGAAATGCCTATCGGCTTCTATATCTGTAATGCCTATCGGCACCTATTTTTAAAATGCGAATCGGCAACTATATCTGAAATGCCTATCGGCACCTATATCTGAAATGCCTATCGGCACCTATTTTTTAAATGCCTATCGGAAATTACATCTGAAATGCCTATCAGCACCTATATTTGAAATGCCTATCGGCAACCATATCTAAAATGCCTATAGGCACCTATATTTGAAATGCCTATCGGCTTCAATATCTGAAATGCATATCGGCACCTATTTTTAAAATGCGAATCGGCAACTATATTTGAAATGCCTATCGGCACCTATTTTTGAAATGCCTATCGGAAACTACATCTGAAATGCCTATCTGCACCTATATTTGAAATGTGTATCGGCAACCATATCTGGAATATCTATCGGCACCAATATTTGAAATGCCTATCGGCTTCTATATCTGAAATGCCTATCGGCACCTATTTTTAAAATGCGAATCGGCAAGTATATCTGAAATGGCTTTCGGCACCTATATCTGAAATGCCTATCGGCACCTATTTTTGAAATGCCTATCGGAAACTACATCTGAAATGCCTATCAGCACATATATTTGAAATGCATATTGGCAACCATATCTGGAATGCCTATCGGCACCTATATTTGAAATGCCTATCGGCTTCTATATCTGAAATGCCTATCGGAAACTACATCTGAAATGCCTATTAGCACCTATATTTGAAATGCCTATCGGCAACCATATCTGGAATGCCTATCGGCACCTATAATTGAAATGCCTATAGGCTTCTATATTTAAAATGCCTATCGGCACCTATTTTTAAAATGCGAATCGGCAACTATATCTGAAATGCCTATCGGCACCTATATCTGAAATGCCTATCAGCACCTCTATTTGAAATGCCTATCGGCAACCATATCTGAATTGCCTGTCGACACCTATATTTGAAATACCTATCGGCTTCTATTTCTGAAATGCCTATCGGCACCTATTTTTAAAATGCCAATCGGCAACTATATCTGAAATGCCTATCGGCACCTATATTTGAAATGCCTATCGGCACCTGTATCTGAAATGCCTATCGGCACCTATTTTTGAAATGCCTATCGGAAACTACATCTGAAATGCCTATCTGCCCCTATATTTGAAATGCCTATCGGCAACCATATCTGGAATATCTATCGGCACCTATATTTAAAATGCCTATCGGCTTCTATATCTAAAATGCCTATCGGCATCTATTTCTAAAATGCCAATCGGCAACTATATCTGAAATGCCTATCGGCACCTATATCTGTAATGCCTTTCGGCATTTATATCTGAAATGCCTAGCGGCACCTCTATTTGAAATGCCTATCGGCACCTATTTTTGAAATGCCTGTCGGAAACTACATATGAAATGCCTATCAGCACCTATATTTGAAATGCCTATCGGCAACCAAATCAGAAATGCCTATCGGCACCTATATCTGAAATGCCTTTCGGCATATATATCCGAATTGCCTATCGACACCTATATTTGAAATACCTATCGGCTTCTATATCTGAAATGCCTATCGGCACCTATTTTTAAAATGCCAATCGGCAACTATATCTGAAATGCCTATCGGCACCTATATCTGAAATGCCTATCGGCACCTATATCTGAAATGCACATCGGCACCTATTTTTGAAATGCCTATCGGAAACTACATCTGAAATGCCCATCAGCACCTATATTTGAAATGCCTATCGGCAACAATATCTGGAATGCCTATCGGAACCTATATTTGAAATGCCTATCGGCTTATATATCTGAAATGCCTATCGGCATCTATTTTTAAAATGCGAATCGGCAACTATATCTGAAATGCCTATCGGCACCTATATCTGAAATCCCTATCGGCACCTATTTTTGAAATGCCTATCGGAAACTACATCTGAAATGCCTATCAGCACCTATATTTGAAATGCCTATCGGCAACCATATCTGGAATGCCTATCGGAACCTATATTTGAAATGCCTATCGGCTTATATATCTGAAATGCCTAGCGGCACCTATTTTTAAAATGCCAATCGGCAACTTTATCTGAAATGCCTATCGGCACCTATATCTAAAATGCCTATCGGCACCTATTTTTAAAATGCCAATCGGCAACTATATCTGAAATGCCTATCGGCACCTATATCTGAAATGCCTATCGGCACCTATTTTTGAAATGCCTTCCGGAAACGACATCTAAAATGCCTATCTGCACCTATATTTGAAATGCATATCGGCAACCATATCTGAAATGCCTATCGGCACCTATATTTGAAATGCCTATCGGCACCTATATTTGGAATGCCTATCGGCACCTATATTTTAAATGCCTATCGGCAACTATATCTGATATGCCTATCGGCACCTTTATTTGAAATGCCTATCGGCACCTATTTTGGAAATGCCTATCGGAAACTACATCTGAAATGCCTATCGGCACCTATTTTTAAAATGCCAATCGGCAACTATATCCGAAATGCCTATCGGCACCTATTTAATAAATGCCTATCGGCACCTATTTTTGAAATGTCTATCGGAAACTACATCTGAAATGCCTATCAGCACCTATATTTGAAATGCCTATCGGCAACCATATCTGGAATGCCTATCGGCACCTATTTTTGAAATGTCTATCGGATACTACATCTGAAATGCCTATCAGCACCTACATTTAGAATGCCTATCGGCAACCATATCTGGAATGCCTTTCGGCACCTTTATTTGAAATGCCTATCGGCTTCCATATCTGAAATGCCTATCGGTACCTATATTTGAAATGCCTATCGGCTTCTATATCTGAAATGCCTATCGGAAACTACATCTGAAATGCCTATTAGCACCTATATTTGAAAAGCCTATCGGCAACCATATCTGGAATGCCTATCGGCACCTATACTTGAAATGCCTATCGGCTTCTATATCTGAAATGCATATCGGCACCTATTTTTAAAATGCGAATCGGCAACTATATCTGAAATGCCTATCGGCACCTATATCTGAAATGCCTATCGGCACCTATTTTTGAAATGCCTATCGGAAACTGCATCAGAAATGCCTATCAGCATCTTTATTTGAAATGCCTATCAGCAACCAAATCAGAAATGCCTATCGGCACCTATATCTGAAATGCCTTTCAGCATTTATATCTGAAATGCCTAGCGGCACCTATATTTGAAATGCCTATCGGCACCTATTCTTGAAATGCCTATCGGAAACTACATCTGAAATGCCTATCAGCACCTATATTTGAAATGCCTATCGGCAACCATATCTGAAATGCCTATCGACACCTATATTTGAAATACTTATGTGCTTCTATATCTTAAATGCCTATCGGCACCTATTTTTAAAATGCCAAACGGCAACTATATCTGAAATGCCTATCGGCACCTATATCTGAAATGCTTATCGGCACCTATTTTTGAAATAACTATCGGAAACTACATCTGAAATGCCTATCGGCACCTATTTTTGAAATGCCTATCGGAAACTACATCTGAAATGCCTATCAGCACCTATATTTGAAAAGCCTATCGGCAACCATATCTGGAATGCCTATCGGCACCTATATTTGAAATGCCTATCGGCAACCATGTCTGGAATGCCTATCGGCACCTATATTTGAAATGCCTATCGGCTTCTATATCTGAAATGCTTATTGGCACTTATTTTTGAAATGCAAATCGGCAACTATATCTGAAATGCCTATCGGCACCTATTTTTGAAATGCCTATCATAAACTACATCTGAAATGCCTATCAGCACCTATATTTTAAATGCCTATCGACAACCATATCTGGAATGCCTATCGGCACCTATATTTGAAATGCCTATCGGCTTCTATATATGAAATGCCTATCGGCACTAATTTTTAAAATGCGAATCGGCAACTATATCTGAAATGCCTATCGGCACCTATATCTGAAATGCCTATCGGCACCTATTTTTTAAATGCCTATCGGAAATTACATCTGAAATGCCTATCAGCACCTATATTTGAAATGCCTATCGGCAACCATATCTGAAATGCCTATAGGCACCTATTTTTGAAATGCCTATCCTAAACTACATCTGAAATGCCTATCTGCACCTATATTTGAAATGCGTATCGGCAACCATATCTGGAATATCTATCGGCACCTATATTTTAAATGCCTATCGGCTTCTATATCTGAAATGCCTATCGGCAACTATTTTTAAAATGCGAATCGGCAACTATATCTGAAATTGCTACCGGCACCTATATCTGAAATGCCTATCGGCACCTATTTTTGAAATGCCTATCGGAAACTACATCTGAAATGCCTATCAGCACCTATATTTGAAATGCCTATCGGCAACCATATCTGGAATGCCTATCGGCATCTATATTTGAATTGCCTATCGGCTTCTATATCTGAAATGCCTATCGGCACCTATTTTTAAAATGCCAATCGGCAACTATATCTGAAATGCCTATCGGCACCTATATCTGAAATGCCTATCGGCACCTATTTTTGAAATGCCTATGGGCACCTATATTTGGAATGCCTATCGGCACCTATATTTTAAATGCTTATCGGCAACTATATCTGATATGCCTATCGGCACTTTTATTTGAAATGCCTATCGGCACCTATTTTGGAAATGCCTATCGGAAACTATATCGGAAATGCCTATCGGCACCTATTTTTAAAATGCCAATCGGCAACTATATCCGAAATGCCTATCGGCACCTATTTAAAATGCCTATCGGCACCTATTTTTGAAATGCCTATCGGAAACTACATCTGAAATGCCTATCAGCTCCTATATTTGAAATGCCTATCGGCAACCATATCTGGAATGCTTATCGGCACCTATTTTTAAAATATCTATCGGATACTACATCTGAAATGCCTATCAGCACCTATGTTTGAAATGCCTATCGGCAACCATATCTGGAATGCCTTTCGGCACCTTTATTTGAAATGCCTATTGGCTTCCATATCTGAAATGCCTATCGGCACCTATTATTAAAATGCGAATCGGCAACTATATCTGAAATGTCTAGCGGCACCTATATCTGAAATGCCTATCGGCACCTATTTTTGAAATGCCTATCGGAAACTACATCTGAAATGCCTATCAGCACCTATATTTGAAATGCCTATCGGCAACCATATCTGGAATGCCTATCGGCGCCTATATTTGAAATGCCTATCGGCTTCTATATCTGAAATGCCTATCGGCACCTATTTTTAAAATGCGAATCGGCAACTATATCTGAAATGGCTATCGGCACCTATATCTGAAATGCCTATCGGCACCTATTTTTGAAATGCCTATCGGAAACTACATCTGAAATGCCTATCAGCACCTATATTTGAAATGCCTATCAGCAACCATATCTAGAATGCCTATCGGCACCTATATATGAAATGCCTATCGGCTTCTATATCTGAAATGCCTATCGGAAACTACATCTGAAATGCCTATTAGCACCTATATTTGAAAACCCTATCGCCAACCATATCCGGAATGCCTATCGGCACCTATATTTGAAATGCCTATCGGCTTCTATATCTGAAATGCATATCGGCACCTATTTTTAAAATGCGAATCGGCAACTATATCTGAAATGCCTATCGGCACCTATATCTGAAATGCCTATCGGCACCTATTTTTGAAATGCCTATCGGAAACTACATCTGAAATGCTCTATCAGCACCTTTATTTGAAATGCCTATCAGCAACCAAATCAGAAATGCCTATCGGCATTTATATCTGAAATGCCTAGCGGCACCTATATTTAAAATGCCTATCGGCACCTATTTTTGCAATGCCTATCGGAAACTACATCTGAAATGCCTATCAGCACCTATATTTGAAATGCCTATCGGCAACCATATCTGAAATGCCTATCGACACCTATATTTGAAATACTTATCGGCTTCTATATCTAAAATGCCTGTCGGCACCTATTTTTAAAATGCCAATCGGCAACTATATCTGAAGTGCCTATCGGCGCCTATATCTGAAATGCTTATCGGCACCTTTTTTTGAAATGCCTATCGGAAACTACATCTGAAATGCTTATCGGCACCTATTTTTGAAATGCCAACTGAAACTACATCTGAAATGCCTATCAGCACTTATATTTGAAATGCCTATCAGCAACCATATCTAGAATGCCTATCAGCACCTATATTTGAAATGCCTATCGGCTTCTATATCTGAAATGCCTATCGGAGACTACATCTGAAATGCCTATCGGCACCTATATCTGAAATGCCGTTCGGCATTTATATCTGAAATGCCTAGCATCACCTATATTTGAAATGCCTATCGGCACCTATTTTTGAAATGCCTGTCGGAAACTACGTCTGAAATGCCTATCAGCACCTATATTTGAAATGCCTATCGGCAATCATATCTGAATTGCCTATTGACACCTATATTTGAAATACCTATCGGCCTCTATATCTGAAATGCCTATCGGCACCTATTTTTAAAATGCCAATTGGCAACTATATCTGAAATGCCTATCGGCACCTATATCTGAAATGCCTATCGGCACCTATATCTGAAGTGCCTATCGGCACCTATTTTTGAAATGCCTATCGGAAACTACATCTGAAATGCCTATCAGCACCTATATTTGAAATGCCTATCGGCAACCATATCTGGAATGCCTATCGGCACCTATTTTTGAAATGTCTATCAGATACTACATCTGAAATGCCTATCAGCTCTATATTTAAAATGCCTATCGGCAACTACATCTGGAATGCCTTTCGGCACCCTTATTTGAAATGCCTATCGGCTTCCATATCTCAAATGCCTATCGGCACCTATTTTTAAAATGCGAATCGGCAACTATATCTGAAATGCCTATCGGCACCTATATCTGAAATGCCTTTCGGCACCTATTTTTGAAATGCCTATCGGAAACTACATCTGAAATGCCTATCAGCACCTATATTTGAAATGCCTATCGGCAACTATATCTGGAATGCCTATCGGCACCTATATTTGAAATGTCTATCGGCTTCTATATCTGAAATGCCTATCGGCACCTATTTTTAAAATGCCTATCGGCAACTATATCTGAAATGGCTATCGGCACCTATTTTTGAAATGCCTATCGGAAACTACATCTGAAATGCCTATCAGCACCTATATTTGAAATGCCTATCAGCAACCATATCTAAAATGCCTATCGGCACCTATATTTGTAATGCCTATCGGCTTCTATATCTGAAATGCCTATCGGAAACTACATATGAAATGCCTATTAGCACCTATATTTGAAAAGCCTATCGGCAACCATATCTGAAATGCATATCGGCACCTATTTTTAAAATGCGAATCGGCAACTATATCTGAAATGCCTATCGGCACCTATATCTGAAATGCCTATCGGCACCTATTTTTGAAATGCCTATCGGAAACTACATCTGAAATGCCCATCTGCACCTATATTTGAAATGCCTATCGGCAACCATATCTGAAATACCTATCGGCACTTATATTTGAAATGCCTATCGGCACCTATATTTGGAATGCCTATCGGCACCTATATTTAAAATGCCTATCGGCAACTATATCTGATATGCCTATCGGCACCTTTATTTGAAATGCCTATCGGCACCTATTTTGGAAATGCCTATCGGAAACTACATCTGAAATGCCTATCGGCACCTATTTTTAAAATACCAATCGGCAACTATATCTGAAATGCCTATCGGCACCTATTAAATAAATGCCTATCGGCACCTATTTTTGAAATGCCTATCGAAAACTACATCTGAAATGCCTATCAGCACCTATATTTGAAATGCCTATCGGCAACCATATCTGGAATGCCTATCGGCACCTATTTTTAAAATGCGAATCGGCAACTATATCTGAAATGTCTATCGGCACCTATATCTGAAATGCCTATCGGCACCTATTTTTGAAATACCTATCGGAAACTACATCTGAAATGCCTATCAGCACCTATATTTGAAATGCCTATCGGCAACCATATCTGGAATGCCTTTCGGCACCTTTATTTAAAATGGCTATTGGCTTCCATATCTGAAATGCCTATCGGCACCTATTTTTAAAATGCGAATCGGCAACTATATCTGAAATGTCTATCGGCACCTATATCTGAAATGCCTATCGGCACCTATTTTTGAAATACCTATCGGAAACTACATCTGAAATGCCTATCAGCACCTATATTTGAAATGCCTATCGGCAACTATATCTGGAATGCCTATCGGCACCTATATTTGAAATGCCTATCGGCTTCTATATCTGAAATGCCTATCGGCACCTATTTTTAAAATGCGAATCGGCAACTATATCTGAAATAGCTATCGGCACCTATATCTGAAATGCCTATCGGCACCTATTTTTGAAATGCCAATCGGAAACTACATCTGAAATGCCTATCAGCACGTATATTTGAAATGCCTATCAGCAACTATATCTAGAATGCCTATCGGCACCTATATTTGAAATGCCTATCGGCTTCTATATCTGAAATGCCTATCGGAAACTACATCTGAAATGCATATTAGCACCTATATTTAAAAAGACTATCGGCAACCATATCTGGAATGCCTATCGGCACCTATATTTGAAATGCCTATCGGCTTCTATATCTGAAATGCATATCGGCACCTATTTTTAAAATGCGAATCGGCAACTATATCTGAAATGCCTATCAGCACCTGTATCTGAAATGCCTATCGGCACCTATTTTTGAAATGCCTATCGGAAACTACATCTGAAATGCCTATCTGCATCTATATTTGAAATGCCTATCGGCAACCATATCTGAAATGCCTATCGGCACCTATATTTGAAATGCCTATCGGCACCTATATTTGGAATGTCTATCGGCACCTATATTTTAAATGCCTATCGGCAACTATATCTGATATGCCTATCGGCACCTTTATTTGAAATGCCTATCGGCACCTATTTTAAAAGTGCCTATCGGAAACTACATCTGAAATGCCTATCGGCACCTATTTTTAAAATGCCAATCGGCAACTATATCTGAAATGCTAATCGGCACCTATTTAATAAATGCCCATCGGCACCTATTTTTGAAATGCCTATCGGAAACTACATCTGAAATGCCTATCAGCACCTATATTTGAAATGCCTATCGGCAAACATATCTGGAATGCCTATCGGCACCTATTTTTGAAATGTCTATCAGATACTACATCTGAAATGCCTATCAGCTCTATATTTAAAATGCCTATCGGCAACCACATCTGGAATGCCTTTCGGCACCCTTATTTGAAATGCCTATCGGCTTCCATGTCTGAAATGCCTATCGGCACCTATTTTTAAAATGCGAATCGGCAACTATATCTGAAATGCCTATCGGCACCTATATCTGAAATGCCTTTCGGCACCTATTTTTGAAATGCCTATCGGAAACTACATCTGAAATGCCTATCAGCACCTATATTTGAAATGCCTATCGGCAACTATATCTGGAATGCCTATCGGCACCTATATTTGAAATGTCTATCGGCTTCTATATCTGAAATGCCTATCGGCACCTATTTTTAAAATGCCTATCGGCAACTATATCTGAAATGGCTATCGGCACCTATTTTTGAAATGCCTATCGGAAACTACATCTGAAATGCCTATCAGCACCTATATTTGAAATGCCTATCAGCAACCATATCTAAAATGCCTATCGGCACCTATATTTGTAATGCCTATCGGCTTCTATATCTGAAATGCCTATCGGAAACTACATATAAAATGCCTATTAGCACCTATATTTGAAAAGCCTATCGGCAACCATATCTGGAATGCCTATCGGCACCTATATTTGAAATGCCTATCGGCTTCTATATCTGAAATGCAAATCGGCACCTATTTTTAAAATGCGAATCGGCAACTATATCTGAAATGCCTATCGGCACCTATATCTGAAATGCCTATCGGCACCTATTTTTGAAATGCCTATCGGAAACTACATCTGAAATGCCCATCTGCACCTATATTTGAAATGCCTATCGGCAACTATATCTGAAATACCTATCGGCACCTATATTTGAAATGCCTATCGGCACCTATATTTGGAATGCCTATCGGCACCTATATTTAAAATGCCTATCGGCAACTATATCTGATATGCCTATCGGCACCTTTATTTGAAATGCCTATCGGCACCTATTTTGGAAATGCCTATCAGAAACTACATCTGAAATGCCTATCGGCACCTATTTTTAAAATACCAATCGGCAACTATATCTGAAATGCCTATCGGCACCTATTAAATAAATGCCTATCGGCACCTATTTTTGAAATGCCTATCGAAAACTACATCTGAAATGCCTATCAGCACCTATATTTGAAATGCCTATCGGCAACCATATCTGGAATGCCTATCGGCACCTATTTTTAAAATGCGAATCGGCAACTATATCTGAAATGTCTATCGGCACCTATATCTGAAATGCCTATCGGCACCTATTTTTGAAATACCTATCGGAAACTACATCTGAAATGCCTATCAGCACCTATATTTGAAATGCCTATCGGCAACCATATCTGGAATGCAATTCGGCACTTTTATTTAAAATGGCTATTGGCTTCCATATCTGAAATGCCTATCGGCACCTATTTTTAAAATGCGAATCGGCAACTATATCTGAAATGTCTATCGGCACCTATATCTGAAATGCCTATCGGCACCTATTTTTGAAATACCTATCGGAAACTACATCTGAAATGCCTATCAGCACCTATATTTGAAATGCCTATCGGCAACTATATCTGGAATGCCTATCGGCACCTATATTTGAAATGCCTATCGGCTTCTATATCTGAAATGCCTATCGGCACCTATTTTTAAAATGCGAATCGGGAACTATATCTGAAATGGCTATCGGCACCTATATCTGAAATGCTTATCGGCACCTATTTTTGAAATGCCAATCGGAAACTACATCTGAAATGCCTATCAGCACGTATATTTGAAATGCCTATCAGCAACTATATCTAGAATGCCTATCGGCACCTATATTTGAAATGCCTATCGGCTTCTATATCTGAAATGCCTATCGGAAACTACATCTGAAATGCCTATTAGCACCTATATTTAAAAAGACTATCGGCAACCATATCTGGAATGCCTATCGGCACCTATATTTGAAATGCCTATCGGCTTCTATATCTGAAATGCATATCGGCACCTATTTTTAAAATGCGAATCGGCAACTATATCTGAAATGCCTATCAGCACCTGTATCTGAAATGCCTATCGGCACCTATTTGTGAAATGCCTATCGGAAACTACATCTACAATGCCTATCAGCACCTATATTTGAAATGCCTATCGGCAACCATATCTGGAATGCCAATCGGCACCTATATTTGAAATACTTATCGGCTTCTATATCTGAAATGCCTATCGGCACCTATTTTTGAAATGCCTATCGGAAACTACATCTGCAATGCCTATCGGCACCTATTTTTGAAATGCCAACTGAAACTACATCTGAAATGCCTATCAGCACCTATATTTGAAATGCCTATCAGCAACCATATCTAGAATGCCTATCAGCACCTATATTTGAAATGCCTATCGGCTTCTATATCTGAAATGCCTATCGAAAACTACATCTGAAATGCCTATCAGCACCTATATTTAAAAAGCCTATCGGCAACCATATCTGGAATGCCTATCGGCACCTATATTTGAAATGCCTATCGGCAACCATATCTGGAATGCCTATCGGCACCTATATTTGAAATGCCTATCGGCTTCTATATCTGAAATGCTTATCGGCACTTATTTTTAAAATGCGAATCGTCAACTATATCTGAAATGCCTTTCGGCACCTATATCTGAAATGCCTATCGGAAACTACATCTGAAATGCCTATCAGCACCTATATTTGAAATGCCTATCGGCAACCATATCTGGAATGCCTATCGGCACCTATATTTGAAATGCCTATCGGCTTCTATATCTGTAATGCCTATCGGCACCTATTTTTAAAATGCGAATCGG
The DNA here is from genome assembly GCA_034508555.1 of Venustoraphidia nigricollis. Lineage (NCBI taxonomy): Eukaryota > Metazoa > Arthropoda > Insecta > Raphidioptera > Raphidiidae > Venustoraphidia > Venustoraphidia nigricollis. The sequence goes on along the minus strand of JAVRKA010000194.1, from coordinate 198,043 downwards.
CAACTATATCTGAAATGCCTATCGGCACCTATATCTGAAATGCCTATCGGCACCTATTTTTTAAATGCCTATCGGAAATTACATCTGAAATGCCTATCAGCACCTATATTTGAAATGCCTATCGGCAACCATATCTAAAATGCCTATAGGCACCTATATTTGAAATGCCTATCGGCTTCAATATCTGAAATGCATATCGGCACCTATTTTTAAAATGCGAATCGGCAACTATATTTGAAATGCCTATCGGCACCTATTTTTGAAATGCCTATCGGAAACTACATCTGAAATGCCTATCTGCACCTATATTTGAAATGTGTATCGGCAACCATATCTGGAATATCTATCGGCACCAATATTTGAAATGCCTATCGGCTTCTATATCTGAAATGCCTATCGGCACCTATTTTTAAAATGCGAATCGGCAAGTATATCTGAAATGGCTTTCGGCACCTATATCTGAAATGCCTATCGGCACCTATTTTTGAAATGCCTATCGGAAACTACATCTGAAATGCCTATCAGCACATATATTTGAAATGCATATTGGCAACCATATCTGGAATGCCTATCGGCACCTATATTTGAAATGCCTATCGGCTTCTATATCTGAAATGCCTATCGGAAACTACATCTGAAATGCCTATTAGCACCTATATTTGAAATGCCTATCGGCAACCATATCTGGAATGCCTATCGGCACCTATAATTGAAATGCCTATAGGCTTCTATATTTAAAATGCCTATCGGCACCTATTTTTAAAATGCGAATCGGCAACTATATCTGAAATGCCTATCGGCACCTATATCTGAAATGCCTATCAGCACCTCTATTTGAAATGCCTATCGGCAACCATATCTGAATTGCCTGTCGACACCTATATTTGAAATACCTATCGGCTTCTATTTCTGAAATGCCTATCGGCACCTATTTTTAAAATGCCAATCGGCAACTATATCTGAAATGCCTATCGGCACCTATATTTGAAATGCCTATCGGCACCTGTATCTGAAATGCCTATCGGCACCTATTTTTGAAATGCCTATCGGAAACTACATCTGAAATGCCTATCTGCCCCTATATTTGAAATGCCTATCGGCAACCATATCTGGAATATCTATCGGCACCTATATTTAAAATGCCTATCGGCTTCTATATCTAAAATGCCTATCGGCATCTATTTCTAAAATGCCAATCGGCAACTATATCTGAAATGCCTATCGGCACCTATATCTGTAATGCCTTTCGGCATTTATATCTGAAATGCCTAGCGGCACCTCTATTTGAAATGCCTATCGGCACCTATTTTTGAAATGCCTGTCGGAAACTACATCTGAAATGCCTATCAGCACCTATATTTGAAATGCCTATCGGCAACCAAATCAGAAATGCCTATCGGCACCTATATCTGAAATGCCTTTCGGCATATATATCCGAATTGCCTATCGACACCTATATTTGAAATACCTATCGGCTTCTATATCTGAAATGCCTATCGGCACCTATTTTTAAAATGCCAATCGGCAACTATATCTGAAATGCCTATCGGCACCTATATCTGAAATGCCTATCGGCACCTATATCTGAAATGCACATCGGCACCTATTTTTGAAATGCCTATCGGAAACTACATCTGAAATGCCCATCAGCACCTATATTTGAAATGCCTATCGGCAACAATATCTGGAATGCCTATCGGAACCTATATTTGAAATGCCTATCGGCTTATATATCTGAAATGCCTATCGGCATCTATTTTTAAAATGCGAATCGGCAACTATATCTGAAATGCCTATCGGCACCTATATCTGAAATCCCTATCGGCACCTATTTTTGAAATGCCTATCGGAAACTACATCTGAAATGCCTATCAGCACCTATATTTGAAATGCCTATCGGCAACCATATCTGGAATGCCTATCGGAACCTATATTTGAAATGCCTATCGGCTTATATATCTGAAATGCCTAGCGGCACCTATTTTTAAAATGCCAATCGGCAACTTTATCTGAAATGCCTATCGGCACCTATATCTAAAATGCCTATCGGCACCTATTTTTAAAATGCCAATCGGCAACTATATCTGAAATGCCTATCGGCACCTATATCTGAAATGCCTATCGGCACCTATTTTTGAAATGCCTTCCGGAAACGACATCTAAAATGCCTATCTGCACCTATATTTGAAATGCCTATCGGCAACCATATCTGAAATGCCTATCGGCACCTATATTTGAAATGCCTATCGGCACCTATATTTGGAATGCCTATCGGCACCTATATTTTAAATGCCTATCGGCAACTATATCTGATATGCCTATCGGCACCTTTATTTGAAATGCCTATCGGCACCTATTTTGGAAATGCCTATCGGAAACTACATCTGAAATGCCTATCGGCACCTATTTTTAAAATGCCAATCGGCAACTATATCCGAAATGCCTATCGGCACCTATTTAATAAATGCCTATCGGCACCTATTTTTGAAATGTCTATCGGAAACTACATCTGAAATGCCTATCAGCACCTATATTTGAAATGCCTATCGGCAACCATATCTGGAATGCCTATCGGCACCTATTTTTGAAATGTCTATCGGATACTACATCTGAAATGCCTATCAGCACCTACATTTAGAATGCCTATCGGCAACCATATCTGGAATGCCTTTCGGCACCTTTATTTGAAATGCCTATCGGCTTCCATATCTGAAATGCCTATCGGTACCTATATTTGAAATGCCTATCGGCTTCTATATCTGAAATGCCTATCGGAAACTACATCTGAAATGCCTATTAGCACCTATATTTGAAAAGCCTATCGGCAACCATATCTGGAATGCCTATCGGCACCTATACTTGAAATGCCTATCGGCTTCTATATCTGAAATGCATATCGGCACCTATTTTTAAAATGCGAATCGGCAACTATATCTGAAATGCCTATCGGCACCTATATCTGAAATGCCTATCGGCACCTATTTTTGAAATGCCTATCGGAAACTGCATCAGAAATGCCTATCAGCATCTTTATTTGAAATGCCTATCAGCAACCAAATCAGAAATGCCTATCGGCACCTATATCTGAAATGCCTTTCAGCATTTATATCTGAAATGCCTAGCGGCACCTATATTTGAAATGCCTATCGGCACCTATTCTTGAAATGCCTATCGGAAACTACATCTGAAATGCCTATCAGCACCTATATTTGAAATGCCTATCGGCAACCATATCTGAAATGCCTATCGACACCTATATTTGAAATACTTATGTGCTTCTATATCTTAAATGCCTATCGGCACCTATTTTTAAAATGCTAAACGGCAACTATATCTGAAATGCCTATCGGCACCTATATCTGAAATGCTTATCGGCACCTATTTTTGAAATAACTATCGGAAACTACATCTGAAATGCCTATCGGCACCTATTTTTGAAATGCCTATCGGAAACTACATCTGAAATGCCTATCAGCACCTATATTTGAAAAGCCTATCGGCAACCATATCTGGAATGCCTATCGGCACCTATATTTGAAATGCCTATCGGCAACCATGTCTGGAATGCCTATCGGCACCTATATTTGAAATGCCTATCGGCTTCTATATCTGAAATGCTTATTGGCACTTATTTTTGAAATGCAAATCGGCAACTATATCTGAAATGCCTATCGGCACCTATTTTTGAAATGCCTATCATAAACTACATCTGAAATGCCTATCAGCACCTATATTTTAAATGCCTATCGACAACCATATCTGGAATGCCTATCGGCACCTATATTTGAAATGCCTATCGGCTTCTATATATGAAATGCCTATCGGCACTAATTTTTAAAATGCGAATCGGCAACTATATCTGAAATGCCTATCGGCACCTATATCTGAAATGCCTATCGGCACCTATTTTTTAAATGCCTATCGGAAATTACATCTGAAATGCCTATCAGCACCTATATTTGAAATGCCTATCGGCAACCATATCTGAAATGCCTATAGGCACCTATTTTTGAAATGCCTATCCTAAACTACATCTGAAATGCCTATCTGCACCTATATTTGAAATGCGTATCGGCAACCATATCTGGAATATCTATCGGCACCTATATTTTAAATGCCTATCGGCTTCTATATCTGAAATGCCTATCGGCAACTATTTTTAAAATGCGAATCGGCAACTATATCTGAAATTGCTACCGGCACCTATATCTGAAATGCCTATCGGCACCTATTTTTGAAATGCCTATCGGAAACTACATCTGAAATGCCTATCAGCACCTATATTTGAAATGCATATTGGCAGCCATATCTGGAATGCCTATCGGCACCTATATTTGAAATGCCTATCGGCTTCTATATCTGAAATGCCTATCTAAAACTACATCTGAAATGTCTATTAGCACCTATATTTGAAAAGCCTATCGGCAACTATATCTGGAATGCCTATCGGCACCTATAATTGAAATGCCTATAGGCTTCTATATCTGAAATGCCTATCGGCACCTATATCTGAAATGCCTATCAGCACCTATATTTGAATTGCCTATCGGCAATAAAATCAGAAATGCCTATCGGCACCTATATCTGAAATGCCTTTCGGCATTTATATCTGAAATGCCTAGCGGCACCTATATTTGAAATGCCTATCGGCACCTATTTTTGAAATGCCTGTCGGAGACTACATCTGAAATGCCTATTAGCACCTATATTTGAAATGCCTATCGGCAACCATATCTGAATTGCCTATCGACACCTATATTTGAAATACCTATCGGCTTCTATATCTGAAATGCCTATCGGCACCTATTTTTAAAATGCCAATCGGCAACTATATCTGAAATGCCTATCGGCACCTATATCTGAAATGACTATCGGCACCTGTATCTGAAATGCCTATCGGCACCTATTTTTGAAATGCCTATCGGAAACTACATGTGAAATGCCTATCTGCACCTATATTTGAAATGTCTATCGACAACCATATCTGGAATATCTATCGGCACCTATATTTAAAATGCCTATCGGCTTCTATATCTGAAATGCCTATCGGCACCTATTTCTAAAATGCCAATCGGCAACTATATCTGAAATGCCTATCGGCACCTATATCTGAAATGCCTATCAGCACCTATATTTGAAATGCCTATCGGCAAACAAATCAGAAATGCCTATCGGCACCAATATCTGAAATGCCTTTCGGCATTTATATCTGATTTGCCTAGCGGCACCTATATTTGAAATGCCTATCGGCACCTATTTTTGAAATGCCAATCGGCAACTATATCTGAAATGCCTATCGGCACCTATATCTGAAATGCCTATCGGCACCTATATCTGAAATGCCTATCGGCACCTATTTTTGAAATGCCTATCGGAAACTACATCTGAAATGCCTATCAGCACCTATATTTGAAATGCCTATCGGCAACCATATCTGGAATGCCTATCGGCACCTATATTTGAAATGCCTATCGGCTTCTAAATCTGAAATGCCTATCGGCATCTATTTTTAAAATGCGAATCGGCAACTATATCTGAAATGCCTATCGGCACCTATATCTGAAATGCCTTCGGCACCTATTTTTGAAATGCCTATCGGAAACTACATCTGAAATGCCTATCAGCATCTATATTTGAAATGCCTATAGGCAAACATATCTGAAATGCCTATAGACACCTATATTTGAAATACCTATCGGCTTCTATAATTAAAATGACCATTGGCACCTATTTTTAAAATGCCAATCGGCAACTATATCTGAAATGCCTATCAACACCTATATCTGAAATGCCTATCGGCACCTATTTTTGAAATGCCCATCGGCAACTACATCTGAAATGCCTATCAGCACCTATATTTGAATTGCCTATCGGCTTCTATATCTGAAATGCCTATCGGCACCTATTTTTGAGATGCCTATCGGAAACTACATCTGCAATACCTATCAGCACCTATATTTGAATTGCCTATCGGCAACCAAATCTGAAATGCCTATCGGCACCTATATCTGAAATGCCTTTCGGCATTTATATCTGGAATGCCTATAGGCACCTATATTTGAAATGCCTATCGGCACCTATATTTAAATGCCTATCGGCTTCTATATCTGAAATGCCTATTGGCACCTATTTTTAAAATGCCAATCGGCAACTATATCTGAAATGCCAATCAACGCCTATATCTGAAATGCCTATCGGCACCTATATTTGAAATGCCTATCGGCTTCTATATCTGAAATGCCTATCGGCACTTATTTTTAAAATGCGAATCGGCAACTATATCTGAAGTGCCTTTCGGCGCCTATATCTGAAATGCCTATCGGCACCTATTTTTGAAATGCCTATCGGAAACTACATCTGAAATGCCTATAAACACCTATATTTGAAATGCCTATCGGCAACCATATCTGGAATGCCTATCGGCACCTATATTTGAAATGCCTATCGGCTTCTATATCAGGAATGCCTATCGGCACCTATTTTTAAAATGCGAATTGGCAACTATATCTGAAACGCCTATCGGCACCTATATCTGAAATGCCTATCGGCACCTATTTTTGAAATGCCTATCGAAAACTACATCTGAAATGTCTATCAGCACCTATATTTGAAATGCCTATCGGCAAACATATCTGGAATGCCTCTCGGCACCTATATTTGAAATGCCTATCGGCTTCTATATCTGAAATGCCTATCGGCACCTATTTTTAAAATGACAATCGGCAACTATATCTGAAATGCTTATTGGCACCTATATCTGAAATGCCTATCGGCACCTATTTTTGAAATGCCTAACGGAAACTACATCTGAAATGCCTATCAGCACCTATATTTGAAATGCCTATCGGCAACCATATCTGGAATGCCTATCGGCACATATATTTGAAATGCCTATCGGCTTCTATATCTGAAATGCCTATCGGCACCTATTTTTAAAATGCGAATCGGCAACTATATCTGAAATGCCTCTCAGCACCTATATTTGAAATGCCTATCGGCACCTATTTTTGAAATGCCTATCGGAAACTACATCTAAAATGCCTATCAGCACCTATATTTGAAATGCCTATCGGCAACCATATCTGGAATGCCTATCGGCACCTATATTTGAAATGCCTATCGGCGTCTATATCTGAAATGCCTATCGGCACCTATTTTAAAAATGCGAATCGGCAACTATATCTGAAATGCCTATCGGCACCTATATCTGAAATGCCTATCGGCACCTATTTTTGAAATGCCTATCGAAAACTACATCTGAAATGTCTATCAGCACCTATATTTGAAATGCCTATCGGCAAACATATCTGGAATGCCTATCGGCACCTATATTTGAAATTCATATCGGCTTCTATATCTGAAATGCCTATCGGCACCTATTTTTAAAATGCCAGTCGGCAACTATATCTGAAATGCCTATCGGCACCTATATCTGAAATGCCTATCGGCACCTATTTTTGAAATGCATATCGGAAACTACATCTGAAATGCCTATCAGCACCCATATTTGAAATGCCTATCGGCAACCATATCTGGAATGCCTATCGGCACCTATATTTGAAATGCCTATCGGTTTCTATATCTGAAATGCCTATCGGCACCTATTTTTAAAATGCGAATCGGCAACTATATCTGAAATGCCTATCGGCACCTATATCTGAAATGCCTATCGGCACCTATTTTTGAAGTGCCTATCGGAAACTACATCTGAAATGCCTATCAGCACCTATATTTGAAATACCTATCGGCAACCATATCTGAAATGCCTATCGGCACCTATATTTGAAATGCCTATCGGCTTCTTTATCTGAAATCCCTATCGGCACCTATTTTTAAAATTCGAATCGGCAACTATATCTGAAATGCCTATCGGCACCTATATTTGAAATGCCTATCGGAACCTATTTTTGAAATGCCTATCGGAAACTACATCTGAAATGCCTATCAGCACCTATATTTGAAATGCCTATCGGCAACCATATCTGGAATGCCTATCGGCACCTATATTTGAAATGCCTATCGGCTTCTATATCTGAAATGCCTTTCGGAAACTACATCTAAAATGCCTATCAGCACCTATATTTGAAATGCCTATCGGCAGCTATATCTGGAATGCCTATCGGCACCTATATTTGAAATGCCTATCGGCTTCTATATCTGAAAAGCCTATCGGCATTTATTTTTAAAATGCGAATCGGCAACTATATCTAAAATGCCTATCAGCACCTATATCTGAAATGCCTATCGGCACCTATTTTTGAAATGCCATCGGAAACTACATCTGAAATGCCTATCAGCACCTATAGTAGTAGAAATTCGAGAGAGCAGTGCCCCTCCGGCCCTCCAGTTAAACTCCTCCCACTTGGGATAGAACTTGCTGTGAAAACTTGTTCGCATGCACATGTTGAAATATGGTAGTCGTTACGTCTGCGACATCTGTTTGGTCTTATTCCTTCACTTTTCGCGTAAAGGGAGGGGGGTACGCCTATAAGCCGCCGCCACCGACTTCACTGGTTGTTTTTTTTTCCATAAAAATATGGCCGCTTTGAAAACGTGACGTAAGAAAGGTTCGAGCCACCCGCCGCCGCTGCCCGCCCTCCCACCATTGTGTGGTTGAAACAACAAAATGTAAACGCAAAAAAAGAAAAGACGGCGTCCATTTTTGACATTGAATATACACTCACAACACACGCAGAGAGAGATACACACACACACACACACAGCAGACATGCACAAACACACACCATTTTCCTTGAACGAGAAAAAAAAAACTTTTCCGTTTATATAGTCCGACTCTGGAGAGAGATCATTTGCGTTTCGCACACGTTGACTGACTGACTGACGCTGGCTTAAGGTATCTTACAATCTTGACAACTACGCGATGCAGCATGTATACGGAATGTTTTATAATAACGTGTTGTTTAAATAGTATGGTCATATACATACACGTTACAAAAGTTACAAAAGTTAATACAAAAGAATGAAAAATATTTAAACAACACGTTATTATAAAACAGTCGGTACCTATGTTAGGTATGTGTCAATACGTTGAGGATATGCGCGGAAATGGTAATGTATGCAGCAGTATATCTACACACAACAAAAACAGGTTTTTAACATTAAGAATTATTCAAACAAATAAATATTTCAGCAAATTTGTAATAATCTTATATTACGTGGTGGTAAGTCGAATATCACATTTCGTACCTAACAATGTGGGTTTTTTATTCAAGCGTCTAAAACATTTAGCATTTATAAAATACACGATAATATAAAACAAAAAAGATTATCTTTTTTATATTCTAACACTTTGCATTAATTATGAGTTTTAATTTTAAAAAATATAAATACATTTAATTATTGAATTTTTCGCTCTAGTAATTGCTATGAATTAAGATTTATCAACAAAATTATACAATACGGTCTTCAATGATACGTGCATATACTCGTAAAGCTTTGAATAGAGACAAATTAATATGCGTATCAGGTATAGAGCATTTTTAACTGATTGACTGGCTGCTTATTAATGCAAAGAATGTTATGGAACGTCTGACATTGAGCGGTACGTGATTTGACCTGTTTATATGTACGTGAACGGATCTTTAAGACGCGCTCCGTTATAATATATAGTAAAAAAACATTACATTATTGTATCGTAAACCTTACTCAACACTGCACTTTTCACAACACACATACTTATTAAATAGTTTCTGAAAATATAAAAGATCCCCAAGGTAGTTTTTTTAATAAAAAGACGTGTAAAATACGTTTTAAATATATTTATTGTAAAAAAAGATACACTGTTAATAATAATGATTTTGCTTAAATCTAATTTACTCCATCAATGCGATTAACTATTAACTTCAGCTTGAAGAGAGACGCTTTTTATAGCATAATTTTTTTGAAGTTGGGGAGAGAATTGTAGAAAGTATTTTAGTTTCGCATAAACAAAAAGATGCAAATTGATGGTAAACAACTTTACGTCATATAAAATCAAGGTTTGTTTGTGAGACTGAATTAAAGGTAGTTGTTTTGGGGTTAAGGCACACCGTCAGAAAAATTTTTAATTTTTGTATACTTATAAAGGGAGACCTGATAATAAAATTAACCTGAAAATTTGAAGTCGATCGAGCGTATATAATCCGAGATAAATTCAATTAAAAAATGGATAATTAACATTGATTGTATATGATCTCAGCACACTTCTCTAAACCAGTTTCTTATTTATAAAAAAAAAACAACTAACTGTCAGAAACTTTTCATAAACTGACAGTCTTTCAATACATTGTTATGAGTTTAAAAAATAAGAAACGTTCTTTGACCGTCTAATTATCTATTGATAACTGTTTAAAGTTCAACAATTTATAGAAAAGTATACACGCATAATATGAATTCTGTATGGGTTACGTTTCCACGGGTACAGTCTTGCGTGCAAATAGATTAGTTACAAGCTAGTATACTTTTGTGGCGCTTATAATCTATAACTTTTTGACAATATTGTAGCACGACAACTACCTTAATTCTTTAGTATAGCATATATTACAATTTGCTTGTTATGTGAACAAATAAAAATATCTGTGTCAAGTGAAAAAAAATGAAAGTTGTCTGAATATAAACGCGTAATAAGCGACCATGTACCCGAATAAAATATATATTATTTTTAGCAAAACAAAATTCACTTGTTAAGTAAACAATTAAAATGTATGTCAATGAAAAATAAGTTCAAATATAAACGCATAGTGAGAAGTTCTAAAGATTCATTGTATTACAAATTTTTCGGGTGTTACGATGTAACTTTTATATAGAAAATAATATAGTTTAACAGGATTGTTATTTCTGTAATAGGTAAAAAAAGTTTTTTTAATTACAATACATTAACGCGTTTTGTGTATTTTAATAGCGACAGTTTTTTCTTTCTTTGGTTAGCGTGTATTCGTGAAAATTAATAATAATGTTTACTCATCAAATTCACAAAAAAAGCATAGTTATGAGCTACTATAGACGGAGGTAATGATCAGGTTATCTTGTCTGCTACATTTCCAAGGATTATTGATTTTTTTGCAAATATAACTTGTCCTTAAAAATGGCCTTTAAAGGAAATTATACTAATTTTTTCCGTTCACTTTTTGATGATAATTGTAAAAGTGTAAAAGATGCGTCTAGTCAAACTCCATCTTATGGTGAAAACCACGTTAAAATCGGTCGAAGCGTTTTTGAAATAATTTCAAAATTATATATCCTATGTTAAGTTTTAAGTGTTAAGGGATTGAAAAAAAATTTTTTATGTTAATGTGTCATACAAAAAATGTTTGCTATGAGAGGACATATCACATAGAACAAAGAAATTAACACACATTAATTTTTGTATATCCGTAAAACGCCTCGTTTACAGGGTAAACTACCCCTAATAAATAAAGTTCACACATACGTAGGGTGTACTGAGAGACGCCCTCTCTGAATCCCTTACAATTTTTTCTAAATTACCAAATAAGTTGTAGGTTTTTTTTAAAAATATGATAGAGTCAACTAAAATAATATAATTCCCATCCTTAAACTTCAAGGTGTGTAGAATTCGTGGTCATGTCTCATGCTTTAATACTGTAGTGTTATTGAATGTCTAGGTCATATCTGTAGGTCAATGTTCTTATATAATATATTTGTGTATATAAACATTATTAAATATAAAAGTGACTTAAAATTGTTGTTTCTCATTAAATATCATTTAAAATTAGATAATGAGATGTTGTAATAATTAGTTATTATAGACGCTCAACAGTTTAAAAACTGGTGTATGTTTTAAAAAATGTACGCAAATGCTGTGTTATTTTTGTCTAAGGTAAGATTTTTTTTTAAATCATAATAACGCTCTATTAGATAATTGTTTTTGTGATAGACTGTATTTATTTTTTAATTAATAGATAATTGATTAATTAAGTAATATTTATGTCTTATTGAGTGATTTCATGATATATAAAATTGTAACCGCACATCTTTCTGCGCGAGAACTAAATTTTCGTTTTTCACCAATTCTTCAAGAGACCATATGTGTTTAATATTTGACGGTGAAGAATAGTGCCCAGAAAATTTTTGAAAATTTGGAAAAATAATTTCGGGAAAAATTTTTTTTAACGAATATTTACTTTTTAAGGACACTTTAGAAAAGGATGTTTTCAAGGATGTGGTGGGAGTAACGGGTCGATATGGTGGTGGGGCGGGTCTTTTTACACAAATGCCTATAACTTTTTTATTTTTCAAAATTTGAGATTTTTGTAAGAAATCTTTTTTGTTTGCGATGAGACGTCTGTCGCTTCTAGCTGTTTAAATTTATAAATTAAAAATTAAAAAAAAAAAACGACTTTAAACCGATTCCACCATTGCTACTATTTTTTTCTTTTATAGTAAAAAACTATTATTATCATAATATAAGTGGGTAGATGGGTGTGTGTCCTTTAGATGATTTTTATCGTGACAATAATGTCACTGCATATGGTGATTTACACAGAAAACGCATTCTATCTATAGTCTATCAATAGTGTGTGTGTGTGTGTGTGTGAGTCTAGTCATCATCGTCAGAATTGAAAATTATAGAGTTTTTTTCCTTTTTACTTGTATGTTTCAAGTTGCATGAGCTTATAAAGTAGTGTTTTAATTTCTTCAATAACCCCACAATTGACTCCAAATACCGATAAATTAAACTTGTTTGCTTTAACTAGTGTGTTAGTGAACTCGTTAAATTCATAATAATAATTTTTGTAGAAAAAATATAGCAGCCCGTTTGTGTATCTAAATGCTTTATTTACATCGGTGGGTAAGTTGGTAAATCGCTCTGAAATCTGTCCATGTTTTTTCACCGACAATGAACACACGTCTAGCTCAACGTATAACTCATTATCGTAAAATATAAACGTCTGTCCGGAGTAAGTAGTGAAAATAGAATTAATTTTCTTACTTTTCCCAACGCCTAAATATTCAAGGGAGACACCGTTATAAACAGTATTCACCTTAAAGTCCGGAACGGTCATTACATAAAGCAAATCGTTGACCACGATAATTACTTCGCCGTTGGATCTTTGAGAAATGTGTGATATTTCTTCAAAATCTTGCGGTAAAAATTTTAAATAGTCAGTTATCAATTTAGATTCTCGTTTGAGGAGTCCACTTTTCAAATCAATATACCAAACATTTCTTTTATGAAATATATACAAGCGACTGTTAAGAATCAAAAACGTATTGATCGCATCGCGTACATTACACAAATCGGAATTTAATGATGGATTTGCGGGCGGTAAAGGCGGTTTCACCGATGGTGAGTGTTCTGATTTAGTTGTTGTCGACTGTGTAGGTGGAGGTGGACTGCTTGCAATAGGTGGATAAATAGGAGTTGTAGGTTTTTTTGTTTTATGTCCATACAGTCTCTGAACACCGAAACTATCATCGTCAGCTAAAACAATTGTATTTTGATAAACAGCGTACATTATTGATTCGTTATGTCTAGAATGCTCCAAGCCTAAAGTGTGACCGATTTCGTGTAATAAAACAGAGTACAAACTTGTCTGATTGCCTGGTGCCTTATCGAGTCCATAATACCAATTCTCAGATATGTCTAAATGCACTTCCCTACATCTGTTGTCGTATGTAGGTAAGAAAGCGTGCGCTAATGAACCCCCTCGACCATCAAAATAAGATGTACATTCACCGCACATACAACTTGCATCATTACTGTGTTTTAGAGGTCTGTCTGCAAATGAAATTACAATATTTGCATTGTTAAATGCATATGTAAATTTCAAATTAGATATGTTGGCCCAGGCTTCAAAAGCTTTTTCCGCAAGTTGCTTAACTTCGCTTGTACCGCCAGCAAAATACCACGATAGATTGGTTTTATTCCATTTTGTTGTGTGAATACTATAGTGAAAAGGGTTATCTTTTACACCACACCTGGATTTATTCATTAATTTTAAAGTTTCTTCGTTTGCCACACCGTCTCTGGGTATATTATAAAAATCCTGAAAATCTATTAATGCTTTTTGTTCAATGTCCACAAGTGTGTTATTTGCGTCTAAACTGCTATTTTCTACAAAACCATACTTATTTAGATAGTCAAACACGTATTCATTCTTATCTGCATAGACATTCGAATACAACACCAATACTAATAATAATAAAATATTCATTGTGCTTTTAAGGATTAAGAGTAGAGTGTGCCACACTCACTAAATTTATTTTGTTTGAAAAAAAGAGAAAAGTGTTTTTTTTTTTTCTATTTATCCCAACTTCTTTGCAAAAGCAAACTTTTCCACGAAATTGATTAAAAAATAAATATAATTTCCTCTCTCTCTCTCTGCTCACGTTAAATGCTGCTGCTAAGCAATTATTCACCGTTTTCACTTTAGTGAAAAGAACACTACACTGACAATACTGAGTACTCGTGCCTTATATTTATACTCTTTTCACCACCCCTTTTAGTCTAGCGTCCCCTATGAGTCTTGTGTGTTATAATATGTTTCACTACTACAGCACTGTGCGGTATAGACACTGAGTACGAGCGTGTAATAACCAAAAGGGACACGTTTCAATTATATTTATACTTACTGTTTCACTACTATGAATTTATCGTTCATGTCCGAGTCTTTGTCGATCACGCAAGCAGTCGATATTTGTCCTGTTGTAGAGACTTCGATGACTTTTCACTTTTTTCATCTAAATTTAAAATTTTAATTTTTATTGGTTGTTGTACAACTTTTATTTTTTTTCTATTCAACTTTCAAAACAACTGCACCACCACCTTTCAAAGCCGACTGAGGAAAAAGAAAACGCTTAAGGTACTTTATTACTATCACACTGGCCACCATTGCGTGCAGCCTACATAGCTCAGTTGGAAGATCATTGAACTTTTAATGGGAAGAAACGTCTGCAGGGTTCGAGTCCCTTCAATTTAATCAATCTGAAAATTCAAAGAAAAAACAAGAGAGAGTTTTTTTTTCAAATTAAAAATAGCATTTATTATATATATTAATGAATACAATATTTTAATAAACTTAGAATTAATATAAAACAATAGAATACAATAGAAAATATTACTTTTTAATTTTATAATGTCCCCAGGGCAGAGTATCGTGCGTTCCCGAAATTAGAAAACGCTTATCATCGTGCGCGCTCAAACCGATCTTATTGATTTGTTGAGTATAAACCTCATGTTTGATCGATTTGAACACGCACATTTTACACATTAGACTATTTTTACTATGTAAACACCGTAAATAATCACGAAACTTGAACGCGGCGACGACATCCTTTTTAACTCCTTTGCTTTTCTTAAAGCAACTTCCCTGTGCATTTTCATCATAGTCGCACGTCGAATGATTACAACATTCAGCATGGGTGGTGGTGGTTGCGACGTCGGTACCGTTAGCACAAGTCTTGTCTGTCAAATATGCGTACAATTTCGATCGCAATCCGACAAATTTCTTAATGTTATCTGTAACTTCAAATTTAAATTTTCCCAAGACTTTTTTATTCACCAACGGTAGAGCGTAAGGATTGTCCACTGGAAAATTAGAGGTGTCGAACCGCTCGCGCAAGTCATCCTTGATGTCACCGTAAAAATCCTCTGTAAAAACTTCAAACAAGAACGAATCTGTGTCCGTGTAGCACAGGTGGACACTATCACCATATTTCGGTTTCATGTAAGCATACAAAAAATCATACATTATTGTTTTTGAAATGTCAAGTACGGCTAGACCTATATAATTTGGTTTATCATACTTGACACAAAGACGTCTCAGTTGTATAGCGACAAAATTCTCATTAAATACACTGACTGAATGAAAATTCGGTCGACTGATTAGCGTTTCTGCATCCAAGTTTTTACCGCTACTTTTCCACTGGCTAATTAGTTTAATATCGATGCGCTTCTCGACGCTTTCAACGCTCTTACCAAAAATGGCATTGTTGAAGAGTTTGTACATGTCCTTTTCAAAATCAGAGGTGGCGGAGATCGGTGTTGGTGTCGATGTATGGTTTCAAAAAGTTGCGTTGTTTAAATGTCAACACGCGGTGTATTTTTGTAACGCGTAAGCCGTGTCGTACGCACTGTTGCAAGTTTCTATAGTGTAAAATGTATTTGTGTTTATCAGTCACCGTAGCTAAAAGTTTAGTTTGTTTAGATTTTGAACCGGGTGGCACTTCCTGCTGAGCGCAAAACGGCAAGTCTTTGTGTAGGTCGTGTAAACTTTCAGGGTATTGTAAGTCCACTTCTAAAAAACAACCTTCGTCTGCGTCTAATGCTATGCTTTCAAAGTCGAAATGTTCAGTTTCGCTTTCGGGCAGCCATTGAAAGCCGCCATAGGGTATAGCTTGAGACAAGCTCCACCCATACTGATTATTACAATCCAAGTATACAATGTAAGACGAAGGTTTTTTTTTATCATATGTTTGCATATATTTGTGATTAGCTTCACAATAGCGCATAGAGCACTGACTGATCCCCCCTCCAAGTCCGTGTTTAATAAAATGGAGCATGTCGATATTTGTTATCAATTCGAGATTTATGCGAGTAAATTTTAACATACAGTCCCAGCTTAACCCCGGCAATGTAAAGTAATGTGCTGGATCAAGCCCGTAATGGGATTTTGTAGCGTATCTAAATTTTTCAAAGGCGTCCACCAAAATCATCACGTCCGTCTTTAGATAAATGTCACTATAGTGTCCAAGTGTGGTGCAGTTAAATGTTTGCCAAACGTTGAGAGCGTGTTGATAATTTTCACTAACCTGATCGCGGTTGATGTTGTTTGCAAACTCTTTACTGCTTGGCAAGTTAGTCTCGTCGAGTTTTGCCAGTGAATCTACATAACTGTAGGGAAAGTGCCCTTCGCGTCTCAACAATTTGAAATGTTCATCGCAAGTAAAGAGTTTACGCATTTCCAAACACTCGTCGTCGGCTAGAGTCTTTGCAATTTTGTCAATACTACACGAGAGAAATCTAAAAGAATCTAGAAATCTCAACTCTACGGTTCTTTTATTTTTATTTTTAGTGTCTTTGTCACTATAGTAGTCGTCAACGTTATTGTCATCGCCGTCGCCGCAGTCGTTGTCGTCGTCGTCCTCGTTCTCGTCATCAATAGGAATTTTGACTGACAATGAAATGTACTTTTCCTTGGTCAATGGAATTGCGGAGATTCGCTTGTATTTCTCAGCCAACTTGACAATAAACAAATGAACGTCATAGTCTAGATTATGGAAAAATATCGATACAAACTTGGGAACCTTATAATTTATATTGCACGCGTTATGAGTCAATCCGTTGGGCTCGCCCGTCAGGTGATTGTGATCTAAAACAACATTTTTCTTCCCACAAACGTCATTTTCGGTGAATTTATCACCGCATATGTTGCAGACTGTGGCCGAATAGATTTGTTGACGCTCGTCGGCTTCCAGACGACGCATTGGTACCACCGTCTGTGATATTTTAGCCAGTCGTCGGACGTCGGCCACTAGCATATCTATGAATTCTTCTACGCAACGACTGTTTCGAACGGAACGGTATGTAGACAATGCGTCGTCATAGGAACACTTTATGTAGTAACCAAAGCTGTAGGGTGTATGTTTTTGCAACGACTGAACGTATGATTTAGATGAATCGGGCGTACAGCCGAGAATCGGCTCCAAATAACTCTCTGAATCACAATAAATAACGAATGGAACTGTCATTGTTCTTTCATAATTTTTAAATTGAACTATGTTACCTGGTACGCACCTGCCCAGACGATCCATCACAATGTCAGCTGTAGGCAAAGATACACGAACCCTACCGCAATCCTGCTCCTGGTGTCTTTGCAGCTTAAACATATTGGGAAATGAAATCAAACACCCATCGCATAGATAGATTTGGCCATTGTGCGCGGTCAACTGAGTGCTAATTAAACGCGATAGGTGTTTAATCCATGCATAGTGCGTCTTACCTTCAGCATTACATAAATACAATACATTCACATGATTAGATTTTCTATTATTAGTGATATATAAGATAATTAATTCATTGTTTTCATTCAATCCATATACATTTACACTTATACTAAGATTTTGTCTCTCAAACTTGCACACATCTTTAATTCTCAGTGGAAAGTTTATGTTTTTAAAATTTAACACCGTATTGTAATGCGCATACGATGCTGTGCGATGTGGATTATTTTTCACTGGGTATAACGCAGCCATTAAACTCCAAGCAAAGCAGGCATTATCGTCGTTTTCAACATTCACCACGGCTTGCTTTTTGAGAATTTTCCTAGGTAGTTCTATGAAGCTGGAACCGCGCAATGGATTGTACTTACTTATGTTTAATTCTATATAGCGTATCTGCCCTATCGCCCAACCGCTTTGAACCTCCTGAAATTCTTCTGTTTTCTTTACAATCTTAACAGCCATTTCATCATAGACAGTAGGCAGATCACTGCCCTGAGTAAGCACTAGGTTTTTTGAATTAAACGATTTCAGCCCGTACATCATCGCATCGTTGTTCTGCTTCTCCTTCTCCTGCCTTTCACCATCGTAAGCGTTCACCTTATAGAAGTCTGCAAATAGTTCTAAATTGAATTTTAAAGCTACATGACGCTCCAAACAGAGCACGAGCAAGTCGACTATGTCGGATTTGACAGATTGTAAAAAGATCTTTACATCTAAATTTGACTTGTTGTTATTATTAATTTTATACGAACAAATACGTTTTTTAAAGGCTGACTTGCAAACTTCTATGTTATTGCGAAGAGTCATAAACGAGTTTTCTTTATGTAAAGTGCTGTTTCTGTGTCCGAGCAACCCTTTAGAGGGTACCAGAATACCGCAGACTTCACATAATTGTTCGTTTCTAACTCGTTTCACTGGCCCACTTTCACGTTCACTACTGCTGACCCGTTTACTCGTAGATGCAACACCCTCATAGTCCATTTGAGAAATGTTATCTTCTTTAGAAACTACACGTTTTTTTATAGAATGCGCCCTTGCCAAATGACGTTTCAGGTTATCGGTTCTTTTAAAATATTCACCACATACAATACACTCCGAAATTTCGGTTTTATCATGAATTTTAAGATGTTTCTGTCTATATCTCCGCTTTGTGAAAACCTTATTGCATACACTACACGTAAACATTTTTGAGTATTTATTTTTCAATCTGTCTTTATTAAAAAATATATTACATTATCATAATCTATGAGAGCGCAATAATACACAGTATTTATTATAGGTACATTTAGATAACATCTCTCTCTAGTAGGTTCTGAAAAGGCGGTTGGGGGGGTGGAAGTTTTCTTTTTTTTCTTTTTTGGTTCTTCTTCATCTTCGTTCTCATCCGATTCCTCTACACATTCTTCTTGATCATTTTCTAAAAAATTTACTATCGATGTCTTATTATTATATTTTCCAATGATCTTTTCACCCTTGTATATAAATGATATGTTTTTCATTTTCATCAATTCCTCTTTTTCAGTATCGCTCATTTTCTGGAATCTGGCTGGTAAGAAAAATATACCATTCTCTTCCGAAAGATTTATTATTATTTTAGGTCCGTATTTCGTATTCATTGTATGGATTTTTTGATTTCGTATTTTTTGTTGATGATTAGATCGCTAATTTTACGAAATTGTTCATTATGATCGGTGTTACTTTCACAGTTTCCAATCTTATTGAATTTGTCCATCTGCAAAAACAAAGAAGAAGAAGAAAAATTAGACGTTGGCGGTTGGGGGGGTGGAAGTTTTCTTTTTTTTCTTTTTTGGTTCTTCTTCATCTTCGTTCTCATCCGATTCCTCTACACATTCTTCTTGATCATTTTCTAAAAAATTTACTATCGATGTCTTATTATTATATTTTCCAATGATCTTTTCACCCTTGTATATAAATGATATGTTTTTCATTTTCATCAATTCCTCTTTTTCAGTATTGCTCATTTTCTGGAATCTGGCTGGTAAGAAAAATATACCATTCTCTTCCGAAAGATTTATTATTATTTTAGGTCCGTATTTCGTATTCATTGTATGGATTTTTTTGATTTCGTATTTTTTGTTGATGATTAGATCGCTAATTTTACGAAATTGTTCATTATGATCGGTGTTACTTTCACAGTTTCCAATCTTATTGAATTTGTCCATCTGCAAAAACAAAAGTAATAATTAAAAAAATGTACATACATATAAACCGTGCACTGCATGCATGTAAACAAAATTATTAAAATAAAAAATGTTTTACCTTATAAGCCCTCTCGATATTTACTTTTTTGTGGATTGATATGTAGTTGTATAAATATTTTTGACTCAACAGTAAATTTGACTCGTACACTTGACGTTTATAGTGTTAAATTTCCTCTTCAACCGATGAAATTTCGACAAAATGATGCAATTTTCGTTTAAAGTAAAAATTTTGAGTTCTCTGCTGATTTGAAACACACACTTCGAGATATTTTGTCGACGAGGGGTCTATAGTGAAAAGTTCGTGAACTGTCTGCTCGTGAAATATATGTTCAACTTGAAATTCAGTACAATTATATTTTAAAGTAATTGTTAAAGAATTTTTTGAATTAAATGTCACTCGAACGATATGAAATGTATTTACATCAACATCTGCGCACTGTATCACTTTCTTAATTAACCAAAATTGTTATAATACCGAACTGTGTGGAGTTGTGTAAAATTATCTCCATTTACGAACACGTACAAGAGAGAACTGTGATGTTTAAATCACTTGAGATATATATAGTCGTTAATAAACAAAGAACTCAACTTTCAACATTGCAAGTCAGAAAAAAGGAGGATTTCAAACAAAGCGTTTCAACTCAGATTACCAAGGCAAATTACGTACATTGCACTTTAGATTTACACAGAGACTTTCAAGGCAGGCACGTCTATGCAATTTTTTTAAATTTGAGATATATATAGTTATTGATAAACAAAGAACGATTTCAAACAAAGATTTGCAGCTCAGATTAGCAAGATAATTCACGTACATTGCACTTTAGATTTACACAGAGACTTTCAAGGCAGGCACGTCTATGCAATTTTTTAAAATTTGAGATATATATAGTTATTGATAAACAAAGAACGATTTCAAACAAAGATTTGCAGCTCAGATTAGCAAGATAATTTACGTACATTGCACTTTAGATTTACACAGAGACTTTCAAGGCAGGCACGTCTATGCAATTTTTTAAGTTTTTGCATAAGAATGAACAACAGCATTTATATGTAATCAGTGTCGGATTAGCCATATAGCAAGAGTAGCAAATGATATGGACATCGCGAATTTGGGGGGACCTTATTATTTTTTATTACTCATTATTCAATACAATAAATTTTGCAGTGGCGAACATTAAAATGAATTAGAAAACATGGTGGATTCAAGAACGCCTTAATCATCTCTCTCTCACACACACTTTGTTGAATATAGAAAGCATGATTTGCTTAAAGAAGTCTATTTTGAAAGTATTATCTCTATTTTTTTTTGTCTTATATTAAATCCAGAAAAGTTCATTTGTAACAGTTTTGTTCTGTTTAATATCCTAAACTTGAGAACCTAAAGCAAAACCAAAAGCCCCTTGACAGAATTTGCTACAGACCCCCGCGTTGTCCTTAATCCCACACTGTAAACAATGCACTATTAAAAAATGATCATGCAGTCATATTATGGTTATCAGGAAAGTTTTCTGACGGTGTGCATTAACCTCACGACAACTACCTTTAATTCAGTCTCACAAACAAACCTTGATTTTATATGACGTAAAGTTGTTTACCATCAAATTGCATCTTTTTGTTTATGCAAAACTAAAATACTTCCTACAATTCTCTCCCCAACATCAAAAAAATTATGCTATAAAAAGCGTCTCTCTTCAAGCTGAAGTTAATAGTTAAATTTATTCAACAATAGTGAGTGTGTACTCTAAAAATTTATAAAATTTATAAAACATTTTAAACGTTAAAAAACAATATGGCATTAAAAATTGGAGTGTGCGATATTCAATTCGTTGTCGGTAACGAGCATGAATATTTTGCAAAGGAATTGGCCTATTGTGAATTGTTTAGTGGCAGTATTCCACAATGTATTGTGTTTGAGCCGCCGTACGAGAAACGCTGGCTCGATGAAAAGTATAGAAAACAGAATGCTTACAATAAAAGTAGAATAAACGGTCTCGACTGGAACTATGGCAACATTGAATATCGTGAACTAAATAAACAACTGACAAACATTTTTAAAGGTTCATCTCTAATTTTAGTTAAAGGACTCCAAAAACAAAGATTTCTAAAAAAGAACGGACCTGATTTACTTTATGTAGATTTAGATTCAAAATGCCCCGCATTAAAAGTATTACCGTTGCCGCCACACTCAATTGAAAATGAAATCATGTGCGAACTGCACAATAATACAAAATTTGATAGCAATTGCGCATATAAAAACGTTATAAAACTGAGGACATACGGAAAAGAATTTCCAGATTTGATACTGGAGGCGGCGGCAAAGGTAGGGAAATTTATTCCACTGTAATGATGGGCTCAAAAAATTGTTTTTTTTTTCATAAATTGTCTAGTATAGGGTAGTAAAATGTTTTTTTTTTGAAATTAATAATAATTCGTTAATTAATAATAAAATCGTGTGTAATCTGCGTTCAAACGTAACATTTTTTTAATAACAATTGCGCGCACAAAAATGTACTCAAGCTGCAAAAATATCTAAATAAATAAAACAAAGGCGGTTGCTGTGCAAACATTATGGTGGGGGAGTGAGGATTTGAATAATGTATATAAGACAAAGTTATTTTTAAATTATTCAGTCTTTAACAAAAAATGCAAAGTACAAGTGATTATGACTGTGTTGGCGGTGTTGATAATAATCTTTGGAGTGTTGGTTTTGTGCCAAGCTGCTCACCGACGACTACTCTAGAAGAAATTCTCGGCGTAGAGTTGTTCAATCAGAGCAGACGTTTTTCAAATCTCACTGCAGACGAGAAACGAAAACTAGAAGAATGGGGATTTACTTTCGATAAAAATAACGTTGTACAGCAAACACCCATTCCCTGGAATGAGGGTATAAGATTTTTAAAAATGGATCCTCGTCACGTGCGATTTGTTTTAGACGACAGTCGTATAGTTTTCACTGTGTTTATCAAAAATACACATTGCATAAAGGTCTTTTTGCTCCACGTCACCGATAAACAAACCTTGGACAATCTCTACAACAAAATATACACCTGTTTGGTACGGTTGAAACTTTTGAAGACTGATGTAAATTTACAAAAAGACATCTACTGTCTCGTGCAAAAACTACAACAAAATTTAAAAATTGAGCCAGAAGACAAAGTCACGGACACGGATGATTTCATAAGAAGAGAATTAAGAGACGACATCGCCGTCGGTGACCGCGTCAGAGACTCTAAATTGGTGGGGGTTAACAACAACAAAAACAAGAACAAGAAGAAGAAGAAGACTGTTTTAGAGCGCTATTGAAAAGAAAACAGACCGGTATCTCTCTCTCAGTAAGCGTACAATGTTGAAGCAACACACATACATGGCTACTCCTAATGACAACAACAACAGCATCGTGCGGATGAACACGAACGAGGGAGAAGTGGAGGAGCCTAGGGGTGAAGACATTGTAGAGTTTCCGTTAGTGCGCGAGATCGACTTTAGAAGTGCTGCTACAACAGCGTCATCACCATCATCAGCGTCTGTTCAGCATGTGACAACAGCAACAAAACCTTCGGAAACAAAACTGTTAGTGCAAAACATTTTTTTCTTTGATGAGAAACGAACTAAATACATAAAAGTTGGTTGGTTACCCGCTTCTTCTTCTTCTTTTTCCTCTCCTCAAGATTTTCAAGCTAAACTCGAACTGAGAGATGTGAAATCGAGGTGTAGTATTTTTATCGATCAAATAGATTGGTTTGCTCTAATGTTGTTGTGTAATCATATAAATAAGTATTTTAACGATGACGCTCACAAAGGTTTTTATTCAGTGATCGGCGGAGATGTGGAAATTAAAGAAGTTTATTTAAAGAAAATTAAACATTTAAAATTTAAGAGATCAAATACTTGCATTTCTTTGATAATATCAAAAAGTGAATGGGAAAGTCTGTTGGAGCTGAAGAACATTGTTGATAGTCTATTGCGTTCGTACGTTTCCCATTCAAATACAGTGAAATTATTTTATAATATGTATTTAGATAAGCGTCAACGATTTCTTTATACCTAACGATATTGACTGAATCTTAGATTTTAAACAATTATTAACATTTGTATTGCTTCTCTTTTAATAAATATTTTAAAATGTATTTTAATTGTTTTATTAAAATTAAAAAAAATACTTTTATATTTCAGATTTAGATTTTAAGCAATTATTAACATTGTACTGCTTCTCTTTTAATAAATATTTTAAAACATATTTTAATTGTTTTTATTAAAATTTAAAAAAATACTTTTATATTTCAGAGTTAGATTTTAAGCAATTATTAACATTGTACTGCTTCTCTTTTAATAAATATTTTAAAACATATTTTAATTGTTTTTATTAAAATTTAAAAAAATACTTTTATATTTCAGAGTTGCGTGTGTGTTTTTGGCGTCTTTTTGGTGTCTCTTTGGTGTCTCTTTGGTGTCTCTTTGGTGTCTCTTTGGTGTCTGTTTGGTGTCTGTTTGGTGTCTGTTTGGTGTCTCTTTGGTGTCTCTTTGGTGTGTCTGTATATGTGTCTCTGGGAGTATATATTCGGTGTAGGAAAAAAATGGACCACGTTATTCCGTTATTCCGTATACATGCTGCATCGCGTAGGTGTCAACATTGTAAGTACTTCAGGCCAGCGTCAGTCAGTCAGTCAACGTGTGCGAAACGTTAATTGCTGTGTGTGTGTGTGTGTGTGTGTGTGTGTGTGTGTGTGTGTGTGTGTGTATCTCTCTCTGCGTGTGTTGTGAGTGCGGGCGGCGGCGGCGGGTGGCTCGAACCTTTCTTACGTCACGTTTTCAAAGCGGCCATATTTTTATGGAAAAAAAAACAACCAGTGAAGTCGGTGGCGGCGGCTTATAGGCGTACCCCCCTCCCTTTACGCGAAAAGTGGAGGAATAAGACCAAACAGATGTCGCAGACGTAACGACTACCATATTTCAACATGTGCATGCGAACAAGTTTTCACAGCAAGTTCTATCCCAAGTGGGAGGAGCTTAACTGGAGGGCCGGAGGGGCACTGCTCTCTCGTATTTCTACTACTACCTATATTTGAAATACCTATCGGCAACCATATCTGGAATGCCTATCGGCACCTATATTTGAAATGCCTATCGGCTTCTATATCTGAAATGCCTATCGAAAACTACATCTGAAATGCCTATCAGCACCTATATTTGAAATGCCTATCGGCAACCATATCTGGAATGCCTATCGGCACCTATATTTCAAATGCCTATCGGCTTCTATATCTGAAATGCCTATCGGCACCTATTTTTAAAATGCGAATCGGCAACTATATCTGAAATGCCTATCAGCACCTATTTTTGAAATGCCTATCGGAAACTACATCGGAAATGCCTATCTGCACCTATATTTGAAATGTCTATCGGCAACTATATCTGGAATATCTATCGGCACCTATATTTGAAATGCCTATCGGCCTCTATATCTGAAATTCCTATCGGCATCTATTTTTAAAATGCCAATCGGCAACTATATATGAAATGCCTATCGGCACCTATATCTGAAAAGCCTATCGGCACCTATTTTTGAAATGCCTATCGGCTATTATATCTGAAATGCCTATCGGCACCTATTTTTAAAATGCGAATCGGCAACTATATCTGAAATGCTTATCGGCACCTATATCTGAAATGCCAATCGGCACCTATTTTTGAAATGCCTATCGGAAACTACATATGAAATGCCTATCAGCACCTATATTTGAAATGCCTATCGGCAACCATATCTGGAATGCCTATCGGCACCTATATTTGAAATGCCTATCGGCTTCTATATCTGAAATGCCTATCGGCACCTATTTTTAAAATACTTATCGGCAACTATATCTAAACTGCCTATCGGCACCTATACCTGAAATGCCTATCGGCACCTATTTTTGAAATGCCTATCGGAAACTACATCTGAAATGCCTATCGGCACCTATTTTTAATATGCCAATCGGCAACTATATCTGAAATGCCTATCGGCACCTATATCTGAAATGCCTATCGGCACCTATTTTTGAAAAGCCTATCGGCTTCTTTATCTGAAATGCCTATCGGCACCTATTTTTAAAATGCGAATCGGTAACTATATCTGAAATACCTATCGGCACCTATATCTGAAATGCCTATCGGCACCTATTTTTTAAATGCCTATCGGAAACTACATCTGAAATGCCTATCAGCACCTATATTTGAAATGCCTATCGGCAACCATATCTGGAATGCCTATCGGCACCTATATTTGAAATGCCTATCGGCAACCAAATCAGAAATGCCTATCGGCACCTATATTAGAAATGCCTATCGGCTTCTATATCTGAAATGCCTATCGGCACCTATTTTTAAAATGCCAATCGACAACTATATCTGAAATGCCTATCGGCACCTATATCTGAAATGCCTTCGGCACCTATTTTTGAAATGCCTTTCGGAAACTACATTTGAAATGCCTATCAGCACCTATATTTGAAATGCCTATCGGCACATATATCTGAAATGCCTTTCGGCATTTATATCTGAAATGCCTAGCATCACCTATATTTGAAATGCCTATCGGCACCTATTTTTGAAATGCCTATCGGAAACTACATCTGAAATGCCTATCAGCATCTATATTTGAAATGCCTATCGGCAACCATATCTGAAATGCCTATAGACACCTATATTTGAAATACCTATCGGCTTCTATAATTAAAATGCCCATTGGCACCTATTTTTAAAATGCCAATCGGCAAACTATATCTGAAATGCCTATCAACACCTATATCTGAAATGCCTATCGGCACCTATTTTTGAAATGCCTATCGGCAACTACATCTGAAATGCCTATCAGCACCTATATTTTAAATGCCTATCGGCTTCTATATCTGAAATGCCTAGCGGCACATATATTTGAAATGCCTATCGGCACCTATTTTTAAAATGCCAATCGGCAAATTTATCTGAGATGCCTATCGGCACCTATTTATGAAATGCCTATCGGCACCTATTCTTGAAATGCCTATCGGAAACTACATCTGAAATGCCTGTCAGCACCTATATTTGAAATGCCTATCGGCAACCAAATCAGAAATGCCTATCGGCACCTATATTAGAAATGCCTATCGGCTTCTATATCTGAAATGCCTATCGGCACCTATTTTTAAAATGCCAATCGACAACTATATCTGAAATGCCTATCGGCACCTATATCTGAAATGCCTTCGGCACCTATTTTTGAAATGCCTATCAGAAACTACATCTGAAATGCCTATCAGCACCTATATTTGAAATGCCTATCGGCAACCAAATCAGGAATGCCTATCGGCACCTATATCTGAAATGCCTTCCGGCATTTATAACTGAAATGCCTAGCATCACCTATATTTGAAATGCCTATCGGCACCTATTTTTGAAATGCCTATCGGAAACTACATCTGAAATGCCTATCAGCATCTATATTTGAAATGCCTATCGGCAACCATATCTGAAATGCCTATAGACACCTATATTTGAAATACCTATCGGCTTCTATAATTAAAATGCCCATTGGCACCTATTTTTAAAATGCCAATCGGCAACTATATCTGAAATGCCTATCAACACCTATATCTGAAATGCCTATCGGCACCTATTTTTGAAATGCCTATCGGCAACTACATCTGAAATGCCTATCAGCACCTAAATTTGAAATGCCTATCGGCAACCATATCTAGAATGCCTACCGGCACCTATATTTGAAATGCCTATCGGCTTCTATATCTGAAATGCCTATCGGCACCTATTTTTGAAATGCCTATCGGAAACTACATCTGAATTTGAATTGCCTATCGGCAACCAAATCTGAAATGCCTATCGGCAGCTATATCTGAAATGCCTTTCGGCATTTATATCTGGAATGCCTATAGGCACCTATATTTGAAATGCCTATCGGCACCTATATTTAAATGCCTATTGGCACCTATTTTTAAAATGCCAATCGGCAACTATATCTGAAATGCCAATCAACGCCTATATCTGAAATGCCTATCAGCACCTATATCTGAAATGCCTATCGGCACCTATTTTTGAAATGCCTATCGGAAACTACATCTGAAATGCCTATCAGCACCTATATTTGAAATACCTATCGGCAACCATATCTGGAATGCCTATCGGCACCTATATTTGAAATGCCTATCGGCTTCTATATCTGAAATGCCTATCAGCACCTGTTTTTAAAATGCGAATCGGCAACTATATCTGAAATGCCTATCGGCACCTATTTCTGAAATGCCTATCGGCACCTATTTTTGAAATGCCTAGCGGAAACTACATCTAAAATGCCTATCAGCACCTATATTTGAAATGCCTATCGGCAACCATATTTGGAATGCCCATCGGCACCTATATTTAAAATGCCTATCGGCTTCTATATCTGAAATGCCTATAGGCACCTATTTTCAAAATGCCTATCGGCAACTATATCTGAAATGCCTATCGGCACCTGTATCTGAAATGCCTATCGGCACCTATTTTTGAAATGCCTATCGGAAACTACATCTGAAAAGCCTATCAGCACCTATATTTGAATTGCCTATCGGCAACCAAATCAGAAATGCCTATCGGCACCTATATCTGAAATGCCTTTCGGCATTTATATCTGAAATGCCTATCGGCACCTATATTTGAAATGCCTATCGGCACCTATATTTTAAATTCCTATCGGCAACTATATCTGATATGCTTATCGGCACCTATATCTGAAATGCCTATCGGCACCTATTTTTGAAATGCCTATCAGAAACTGCATCTGAAATGCCTATCGGCACCTATTTGTAAAAATGCCAATCGGCAACTATATCTAAAATGCCTATCGGCACCTATTTTTGAAATGCCTATCGGAAACTACATCTGAAATGCCTATCAGCACCTATATTTGAAATGCCTATCGGCAACCAAATCAGAAATGCCTCCCGGCACCTATATTTTAAATGCCTATCGGCACCTAAATTTTAAATGCCTATCGGCAAATATATCTGAAATGCCAATCGGCACCTATTTTTGTAATGCCTATCGGAATCTACATCTGAAATGCCTATCGGCACCTATTTTTAAAATGCCAATCGGCAACTATAACTGAAATGCCTATCGGCACCTATATCTGAAATGCCTATCGGCACCTATTTTTGAAATGCCTATCGGAAACTACATCTGAAATGCCTATCAGCATCTATATTTGAAATGCCTATCGGCAACCATATCTGGAATGCCAATCGGCACCTATATTTGAAATGCCTATCGGCTTCTATATCTAAAATGCCTATCGGCACCTATTTTAAAATGCGGAAAATACATCTGAAATGCCTATCAGCACCTATATTTGAATTGCCTATCGGCAACCAAATCAGAAATGCCTATCGGCACCGATATCTAAATTGCCTTTCGGCATTTATATCTGAAATGCCTATAGGCACCTATATTTGAAATGCCTATTGGAACCTATATTTTAAATGCCTATCGGCTTCTATATCTGAAATGCCTATTGGCACCTATTTTTAAAATGCCAATCGGCAACTATATCTGAAATGCCTATCAACACCTATATCTGAAATGCCTATCGGCACCTATTTTTGAAATGCCTATCGGCAACTACATTTGAAATGCCTATCAGCACCTATATTTGAAATGCCTATCGGCACATATATCTGAAATGCCTTTCGGCATTTATATCTGAAATGCCTAGCATCACCTATATTTGAAATGCCTATCGGCACCTATTTTTGAAATGCCTATCGGAAACTACATCTGAAATGCCTATCAGCATCTATATTTGAAATGCCTATCGGCAACCATATCTGAAATGCCTATAGACACCTATATTTGAAATACCTATCGGCTTCTATAATTAAAATGCCCATTGGCACCTATTTTTAAAATGCCAATCGGCAAACTATATCTGAAATGCCTATCAACACCTATATCTGAAATGCCTATCGGCACCTATTTTTGAAATGCCTATCGGCAACTACATCTGAAATGCCTATCAGCACCTATATTTTAAATGCCTATCGGCTTCTATATCTGAAATGCCTAGCGGCACATATATTTGAAATGCCTATCGGCACCTATTTTTAAAATGCCAATCGGCAAATTTATCTGAGATGCCTATCGGCACCTATTTATGAAATGCCTATCGGCACCTATTCTTGAAATGCCTATCGGAAACTACATCTGAAATGCCTGTCAGCACCTATATTTGAAATGCCTATCGGCAACCAAATCAGAAATGCCTATCGGCACCTATATTAGAAATGCCTATCGGCTTCTATATCTGAAATGCCTATCGGCACCTATTTTTAAAATGCCAATCGACAACTATATCTGAAATGCCTATCGGCACCTATATCTGAAATGCCTTCGGCACCTATTTTTGAAATGCCTATCAGAAACTACATCTGAAATGCCTATCAGCACCTATATTTGAAATGCCTATCGGCAACCAAATCAGGAATGCCTATCGGCACCTATATCTGAAATGCCTTCCGGCATTTATAACTGAAATGCCTAGCATCACCTATATTTGAAATGCCTATCGGCACCTATTTTTGAAATGCCTATCGGAAACTACATCTGAAATGCCTATCAGCATCTATATTTGAAATGCCTATCGGCAACCATATCTGAAATGCCTATAGACACCTATATTTGAAATACCTATCGGCTTCTATAATTAAAATGCCCATTGGCACCTATTTTTAAAATGCCAATCGGCAACTATATCTGAAATGCCTATCAACACCTATATCTGAAATGCCTATCGGCACCTATTTTTGAAATGCCTATCGGCAACTACATCTGAAATGCCTATCAGCACCTAAATTTGAAATGCCTATCGGCAACCATATCTAGAATGCCTACCGGCACCTATATTTGAAATGCCTATCGGCTTCTATATCTGAAATGCCTATCGGCACCTATTTTTGAAATGCCTATCGGAAACTACATCTGAATTTGAATTGCCTATCGGCAACCAAATCTGAAATGCCTATCGGCAGCTATATCTGAAATGCCTTTCGGCATTTATATCTGGAATGCCTATAGGCACCTATATTTGAAATGCCTATCGGCACCTATATTTAAATGCCTATTGGCACCTATTTTTAAAATGCCAATCGGCAACTATATCTGAAATGCCAATCAACGCCTATATCTGAAATGCCTATCAGCACCTATATCTGAAATGCCTATCGGCACCTATTTTTGAAATGCCTATCGGAAACTACATCTGAAATGCCTATCAGCACCTATATTTGAAATACCTATCGGCAACCATATCTGGAATGCCTATCGGCACCTATATTTGAAATGCCTATCGGCTTCTATATCTGAAATGCCTATCAGCACCTGTTTTTAAAATGCGAATCGGCAACTATATCTGAAATGCCTATCGGCACCTATTTCTGAAATGCCTATCGGCACCTATTTTTGAAATGCCTAGCGGAAACTACATCTAAAATGCCTATCAGCACCTATATTTGAAATGCCTATCGGCAACCATATTTGGAATGCCCATCGGCACCTATATTTAAAATGCCTATCGGCTTCTATATCTGAAATGCCTATAGGCACCTATTTTCAAAATGCCTATCGGCAACTATATCTGAAATGCCTATCGGCACCTGTATCTGAAATGCCTATCGGCACCTATTTTTGAAATGCCTATCGGAAACTACATCTGAAAAGCCTATCAGCACCTATATTTGAATTGCCTATCGGCAACCAAATCAGAAATGCCTATCGGCACCTATATCTGAAATGCCTTTCGGCATTTATATCTGAAATGCCTATCGGCACCTATATTTGAAATGCCTATCGGCACCTATATTTTAAATTCCTATCGGCAACTATATCTGATATGCTTATCGGCACCTATATCTGAAATGCCTATCGGCACCTATTTTTGAAATGCCTATCAGAAACTGCATCTGAAATGCCTATCGGCACCTATTTGTAAAAATGCCAATCGGCAACTATATCTAAAATGCCTATCGGCACCTATTTTTGAAATGCCTATCGGAAACTACATCTGAAATGCCTATCAGCACCTATATTTGAAATGCCTATCGGCAACCAAATCAGAAATGCCTCCCGGCACCTATATTTTAAATGCCTATCGGCACCTAAATTTTAAATGCCTATCGGCAAATATATCTGAAATGCCAATCGGCACCTATTTTTGTAATGCCTATCGGAATCTACATCTGAAATGCCTATCGGCACCTATTTTTAAAATGCCAATCGGCAACTATAACTGAAATGCCTATCGGCACCTATATCTGAAATGCCTATCGGCACCTATTTTTGAAATGCCTATCGGAAACTACATCTGAAATGCCTATCAGCATCTATATTTGAAATGCCTATCGGCAACCATATCTGGAATGCCAATCGGCACCTATATTTGAAATGCCTATCGGCTTCTATATCTAAAATGCCTATCGGCACCTATTTTAAAATGCGAATCGGCAACTATATCTGAAATGCCTATCGGCACCTATATCTGAAATGCCTTTCGGCATTTATATCTGAAATGCCTATCGGCACCTATATTTGAAATGCCTATTGGCACCTTATTTTAAATGCCTATCGGCAACTATATCTGATATGCCTATCGACACCTATATCTTAAATGCCTATCGGCACCTATTTTTGAAATGCCTATCGGAAACTACATCTGAAATGCCTATCGGCACCTATTTTTGAAATGCCTATCGGAAACTACATCTGAAATTCCCTTCAGCACCTATATTTGAAATGCCTATCGGCAACCATATCTGGAATGCCTATCGGCACCTATATTCGAAATGCCTATCGGCAACCAAATCAGAAATGCCTATCGGCACCTATATCTGAAATGCCTTTCGGCATTTATATCTGAAATGCCTAGCGTCACCTTTATATGAAATGCCTATCGGCAACTATTTTTGAAATGCCTATCGGAAACTACATCTGAAATGCCTATCAGCGTCTATATTTGAAATGCCTATCGGCAACCATATCTGGAATGCCTATCAACACCTATATTTGAAATGCCTATCGGCTTCTATATCTGAAACGCCTATGGGCACCTATTTTTAAAATGCGAATCGGCAACTATATCTGAAATGCCTATCGGCACCTATTTTTGAAATGCCTATCGGAAAATACATCTGAAATGCCTATCAGCACCTATATTTGAATTGCCTATCGGCAACCAAATCAGAAATGCCTATCGGCACCGATATCTAAATTGCCTTTCGGCATTTATATCTGAAATGCCTATAGGCACCTATATTTGAAATGCCTATTGGAACCTATATTTTAAATGCCTATCGGCTTCTATATCTGAAATGCCTATTGGCACCTATTTTTAAAATGCCAATCGGCAACTATATCTGAAATGCCTATCAACACCTATATCTGAAATGCCTATCGGCACCTATTTTTGAAATGCCTATCGGCAACTACATCTGAAATGCCTATCAGCACCTATTTTTGATATGCCTATCGGCAACCATATCTGGAATGCCCATCGGCACCTATATTTGAAATGCCTATCGGCTTCTATATCTGAAATGCCTATCGGCACTTATTTTTAAAATGCGAATCGGCAACTATATCTGAAGTGCCTTTCGGCACCTATATCTGAAAGGCCTATCGGCACCTATTTTTGAAATGCCTATCGGAAACTACATCTGAAATGCCTATCAGCACCTATATTTGAAATGCCTATCGCAACCATATCTCGAATGCCTATCGGCACCTATATTTGAAATGCTTCTATATCTGAAATGCCTATCAGCACCTATTTTTAAAATGCCAGTCGGCAACTATATCTGAAATGCCTATCGGCACCTATATCTGAAATGCCTATCGGCACCTATTTTTGAAATGCATATCGGAAACTACATGTGAAATGTTTATCAGCACCCATATTTGAAATGCCTATCGGCAACCATATCTGGAATGCCTATCGGCACCTATATTTGAAATGCCTATCGGCTTCTATATCTGAAATGCCTATCGGCACCTATTTTTAAAATGCGAATCGGCAACTATATCTGAAATGCCTATCGGCACCTATATCTGAAATGCCTAGAGGCACCTATTTTTGAAATGCCTATCGGAAACTATATCTGAAATGCCTATCAGCACCTATATTTGAAATACCTATCGGCAACCATATCTGAAATGCCTATCGGCACCTATATTTGAAATGCCTATCGGCTTCTTTATCTGAAATGCCTATCGGCACCTATTTTTAAAATGCGAATCGGCAACTATATCTGAAATGCCTATCGGCACCTATATCTGAAATGCCTATCGGCACCTATTTTTGAAATGCCTATCGGAAACAACATCTGAAATGCCTATCAGCACCTATATTTAAATTGCCTATCGGCAACCATATCTGGAATGCCTATCGGCACCTATATTTGAAATGCCTATCGGCTTCTATATCTCAAGTGCATTTCGGAAACTACATCTAAAATGCCTATCAGCACCTATATTTGAAATGCCTATCGGCAGCCATGTCTGGAATGCCTATCGGCACCTATATTTTAAATGCCTATCGGCTTCTATATCTGAAATGCCTATCGGCATTTATTTTTAAAATGCGAATCGGCGCCTATATCTAAAATGCCTATCAGCACCTATATCTGAAATGCCTATCGGCACCTATTTTTGAAATGCCTATCGGAAACTACATCTGAAATGCCTATCAGCACCTATATTTGAAATGCCTATCGGGAACCATATCTGGAATGCCTATCGGCACCTATATTTGAAATGCCTATCGGCTTCTATATCTGAAATGCCTATCGGAAACTACATCTGAAATGCCTATCAGCACCTATATTTGAAATGCCCATCGGCAAGCATATCTGGAATGCCTATCGGCACCTATATTTGAAATGCCTATCGGCTTCTATATCTGAAATGCCTATCGGAAACTACATCGGAAATGCCTATCTGCACCTATATTTGAAATGCCTATCGGCAACTATATCTGGAATATCTATCGGCACCTATATTTGAAATGCCTATCGGCCTCTATATATGAAATTCCTATCGGCACCTATTTTTAAAATGCCAATCGGCAACTATATATGAAATGCCTATCGGCACCTATATCTGAAATGCCTATCGGCACCTATTTTTGAAATGCCTATCGGCTACTATATCTGAAATGCCTATCGGCACCTATTTTTAAAATGCGAATCGGCAACTATATCTGAAATGCTTATCGGCACCTATATCTGAAATGCCAATCGGCACCTATTTTTGAAATGCCTATCGGAAACTACATATGAAATGCCTATCAGCACCTATATTTGAAATGCCTATAGGCAACCATATCTGGAATGCCTATCGGCACCTATATTTGAAATGCCTATCGGCTTCTATATCTGAAATGCCTATCGGCACCTATTTTTAAAATGCGAATCGGCAACTATATCTAAAATGCCTATCGGCACCTATATCTGAAATGCCTATCGGCACCTATTTTTGAAATGCCTATCGGAAACTACATCTGAAATGCCTATCAGCACCTATATTTGAAATGCCTATCAGCAACCATATCTAGAATGCCTATCGGCACCTATATTTGAAATGCCTATCGGCTTCTATATCTGAAATGCCTATCGGAAACTACATCTGAAATGCCTATTAGCACCTATATTTGAAAAGCCTATCGGCAACCATATCTAGAATGCCTATCGGCACCTATATTTGAAATGCCTATCGGCTTCTATATCTGAAATGCATATCGGCACCTATTTTTAAAATGCGAATCGGCAACTATATCTGAAATGCCTATCGGAAACTATATCTGAAATGCCTATCTGCACCTATATTTGAAATGCGTATCGGCACCTATATTTAAAATGCCTATCGGCTTCTATATCTGAAATGCCTATCGGCACCTATTTCTAAAATGCCAATCGGCAACTATATCTGAAATGCCTATCGGCACCTATATCTGAAATGCCTATCAGCACCTATATTTGAAATGCCTTTTGGCAACCAAATCAGAAATGCCTATCGGCACCTATATCTGAAATGTCTTTCGGCATTTATATCTGAAATGCCTAGCGGCACCTATATTTGAAATGCCTATCGGCACCTATTTTTGAAATGCCTGTCGGAAACTACATCTGAAATGCCTATCAGCACCTGTATTTGAAATGCCTATCGGAAACCATATCTGAAATGCCTATCGACACCTATATTTGAAATACCTATCGGCTTCTATATCTGAAATGCCTATCGGCACCTATTTTTAAAATGCCAATCGGCCACTATATCTTAAATGCCTATCGGCACCAATATCTGAAATGCCTATCGGCACCTATTTTTGAAATGCCTATCGGAAACCATATCTGAAATGCCTATCGGCATCTATTTTTAAAATGCGAATCGGCAACTATATCTGAAATGCCTATCGGCACCTATATCTGAAATGCCTATCGGCACCTATTTTTGAAATGCCTATCGGAAACTACATCTGAAATGCCTATCAGCACCTATATTTGAAATGCCTATCGGCAACCATATCTTGAATGCCTATCGGCATCTATATTTGAATTGCATATCGGCTTCTATATCTGAAATGCCTATCGGCACCTATTTTTAAAATGCTAATCAACAACTTTATCTGAAATGCCTATCGGCACCTATATCTGAAATGCCTATCGGCACCTATTTTTAAAATGCCAATCGGCAACTATATCTGAAATGCCTATCGGCACCTATATCTGAAATGCCTATCGGCACCTATTTTTGAAATGCCTATCGGAAACTACATCTGATATGCCTATCTGCACCTATATTTGAAATGCCTATCGGCAACCATATCTGAAATGCCTATCGGCATCTATATTTGAAATGCCTATCGGCACCTATATTTGGAATGCCTATCGGCACCTATATTTTAAATGCCTATCGGCAACTATATCTGATATGCCTATCGGCACCTTTATTGGAAATGCCTATCGGCGCCTATTTTGGAAATGCCTATCGGAAACTACATCTAAAATGCCTATCGGCACCTATTTTTAAAATGCCAATCGGCAACTATATCTGAAATGCCTATCGGCACCTATTTAAAATGCCTATCGGCACCTATTTTTGAAATGCTTATCGGAAAATACATCTGAAATGCCTATCAGCACCTATATTTGAAATGCCTATCGGCAAACATATCTGGAATGCCTATCGGCACCTATTTTTAAAATATCTATCGGATACTACATCTGAAATGCCTATCAGCACCTATATTTGAAATGCCTATCGGCAACCATATCTGGAATGCCTTTCGGCACCTTTATTTGAAATGCCTATTGGCTTCCATATCTGAAATGCCTATCGGCACCTATTTTTAAAATGCGAATCGGCAACTATATCTGAAATGTCTAGCGGCACCTATATCTGAAATGCCTATCGGCACCTATTTTTGAAATGCCTATCGGAAACTACATCTGAAATGCCTATCAGCACCTATATTTGAAATGCCTATCGGCAGCCATATCTGGAATGCCTTTCGGCACCTTTATTTGAAATGCCTATTGGCTTCCATATCTGAAATGCCTATCGGCACCTATTTTTAAAATGCGAATCGGCAACCATATCTGGAATGCCTATCGGCGCCTATATTTGAAATGCCTATCGGCTTCTATATCTTAAATGCCTATCGGCACCTATTTTTAAAATGCGAATCGACAACTATATCTGAAATGGCTATCGGCACCTAAATCTGAAATGCCTATCGGCACCTATTTTTGAAATGCCTATCGGAAACTACATCTGAAATGCCTATCAGCACCTATATTTGAAATGCCTATCAGCAACCATATCTAGAATGCCTATCGGCACCTATATATGAAATGCCTATCGGCTTCTATATCTGAAATTCCTATCGGAAACTACATCTGAAATGCTTATTAGCACCTATATTTGAAAAGCCTATCGGCAACCATATCTGGAATGCCTATCGGCACCTATATTTGAAATGCCTATCGGCTTCTATATCTGAAATGCATATCGGCACCTATTTTTAAAATGCGAATCGGCAACTATATCTGAAATGCCTATCGGCACCTATATCTGAAATGCCTATCGGCACCTATTTTTGGAATGCCTATCGGAAACTACATCTGAAATGCCTATCAGCAACCAAATCAGAAATGCCTATCGGCACCTATATCTGAAATGCCTTTCGGCATTTATATCTGAAATGCCTAGCGGCACCTATATTTAAAATGCCTATCGGCACCTATTTTTGAAATGCCTATCGGAAACTACATCTGAAATGCCTATCGCCACCTATATCTGAAATGCCTTTCGGCATTTATATCTGAAATGCCTAGCGGCACCTATATTTGAAATGCCTATCGGCACCTATTTTTGGAATGCCTGTCGGAAACTACATCTGAAATGCCTATCAGCACCTATATTTGAAATGCCTATCGGCAACCATATCTGAATTGCCTATCGACACCTATATTTGAAATACCTATCGGCTTCTATATCTGAAATGCCTATCGGCACCTATTTTTAAAATGCCAATTGGCAACTATATCTGAAATGCCTATCGGCACCTATATCTGAAATGCCTATCGGCACCTATATCTGAAATGCCTATCGGCACCTATTTTTGAAATGCCTATCGGAAACTACATCTGAAATGCCTATCAGCACCTATATTTGAAATGCCTATCGGCAAACATATCTGGAATGCCTATCGGCACCTATATTTGAAATGCCTATCGGCTTCTATATCTGAAATGCCTATCGGCATCTATATTTTAAAAATGCGAATCGGCAACTATATCTGAAATGCCTATCGGCACCTATATCTGAAATGCCTATCGGCACCTATTTTTGAAATGCCTATCGGAAACTACATTTGAAATGCCTATCAGCACCTATATTTGAAATGCCTATCGGCTTATATATCTGAAATGCCTATCGGCACCTATTTTTAAAATGCCAATCCGCAACTTTATCTGAAATGCCTATCGGCACCTATATCTAAAATGCCTATCGGCACCTATTTTTAAAATGCCAATCGGCAACTATATCTGAAATGCCTATCGGCACCTATATCTGAAATGCCTATCGGCACCTATTTTTGAAATGCCTATCGAAAACTACATCTGAAATGCCTATCTGCACCTATATTTGAAATGCCTATCGGCAACCATATCTGAAATGCCTATCGGCACCTATATTTGAAATGCCTATCGGCACCTATATTTGGAATGCCTATCGGCACCTATATTTTAAATGCCTATCGGCAACTATATCTGATATGCCTATCGGCACCTTTATTTGAAATGCCTATCGGCACCTATTTTGAAAGTGCCTATCGGAAACTACATCTGAAATGCCTATCGGCACCTATTTTTAAAATGCCAATCGGCCACTATATCTGAAATGCCTATCGGCACCAATATCTGAAATGCCTATCGGCACCTATTTTTGAAATGCCTATCGGAAACCATATCTGAAATGCCTATCGGCATCTATTTTTAAAATGCGAATCGGCAACTATATCTGAAATGCCTATCGGCACCTATATCTGAAATGCCTATCGGCACCTATTTTTGAAATGCCTATCGGAAACTACATCTGAAATGCCTATCAGCACCTATATTTGAAATGCCTATCGGCAACCATATCTTGAATGCCTATCGGTATCTATATTTGAATTGCATATCGGCTTCTATATCTGAAATGCCTATCGGCACCTATTTTTAAAATGCTAATCAACAACTTTATCTGAAATGCCTATCGGCACCTATATCTGAAATGCCTATCGGCACCTATTTTTAAAATGCCAATCGGCAACTATATCTGAAATGCCTATCGGCACCTATATCTGAAATGCCTATCGGCACCTATTTTTGAAATGCCTATCGGAAACTACATCTGATATGCCTATCTGCACCTATATTTGAAATGCCTATCGGCAACCATATCTGAAATGCCTATCGGCATCTATATTTGAAATGCCTATCGGCACCTATATTTGGAATGCCTATCGGCACCTATATTTTAAATGCCTATCGGCAACTATATCTGATATGCCTATCGGCACCTTTATTGGAAATGCCTATCGGCGCCTATTTTGGAAATGCCTATCGGAAACTACATCTGAAATGCCTATCGGCACCTATTTTTAAAATGCCAATCGGCAACTATATCTGAAATGCCTATCGGCACCTATTTAAAATGCCTATCGGCACCTATTTTTGAAATGCTTATCGGAAAATACATCTGAAATGCCTATCAGCACCTATATTTGAAATGCCTATCGGCAAACATATCTGGAATGCCTATCGGCACCTATTTTTAAAATATCTATCGGATACTACATCTGAAATGCCTATCAGCACCTATATTTGAAATGCCTATCGGCAACCATATCTGGAATGCCTTTCGGCACATTTATTTGAAATGCCTATTGGCTTCCATATCTGAAATGCCTATCGGCACCTATTTTTAAAATGCGAATCGGCAACTATATCTGAAATGTCTAGCGGCACCTATATCTGAAATGCCTATCGGCACCTATTTTTGAAATGCCTATCGGAAACTACATCTGAAATGCCTATCAGCACCTATATTTGAAATGCCTATCGGCAACCATATCTGGAATGCCTTTCGGCACCTTTATTTGAAATGCCTATTGGCTTCCATATCTGAAATGCCTATCGGCACCTATTTTTAAAATGCGAATCGGCAACCATATCTGGAATGCCTATCGGCGCCTATATTTGAAATGCCTATCGGCTTCTATATCTTAAATGCCTATCGGCACCTATTTTTAAAATGCGAATCGACAACTATATCTGAAATGGCTATCGGCACCTAAATCTGAAATGCCTATCGGCACCTATTTTTGAAATGCCTATCGGAAACTACATCTGAAATGCCTATCAGCACCTATATTTGAAATGCCTATCAGCAACCATATCTAGAATGCCTATCGGCACCTATATATGAAATGCCTATCGGCTTCTATATCTGAAATTCCTATCGGAAACTACATCTGAAATGCTTATTAGCACCTATATTTGAAAAGCCTATCGGCAACCATATCTGGAATGCCTATCGGCACCTATATTTGAAATGCCTATCGGCTTCTATATCTGAAATGCATATCGGCACCTATTTTTAAAATGCGAATCGGCAACTATATCTGAAATGCCTATCGGCACCTATATCTGAAATGCCTATCGGCACCTATTTTTGGAATGCCTATCGGAAACTACATCTGAAATGCCTATCAGCAACCAAATCAGAAATGCCTATCGGCACCTATATCTGAAATGCCTTTCGGCATTTATATCTGAAATGCCTAGCGGCACCTATATTTAAAATGCCTATCGGCACCTATTTTTGAAATGCCTATCGGAAACTACATCTGAAATGCCTATCGCCACCTATATCTGAAATGCCTTTCGGCATTTATATCTGAAATGCCTAGCGGCACCTATATTTGAAATGCCTATCGGCACCTATTTTTGGAATGCCTGTCGGAAACTACATCTGAAATGCCTATCAGCACCTATATTTGAAATGCCTATCGGCAACCATATCTGAATTGCCTATCGACACCTATATTTGAAATACCTATCGGCTTCTATATCTGAAATGCCTATCGGCACCTATTTTTAAAATGCCAATTGGCAACTATATCTGAAATGCCTATCGGCACCTATATCTGAAATGCCTATCGGCACCTATATCTGAAATGCCTATCGGCACCTATTTTTGAAATGCCTATCGGAAACTACATCTGAAATGCCTATCAGCACCTATATTTGAAATGCCTATCGGCAAACATATCTGGAATGCCTATCGGCACCTATATTTGAAATGCCTATCGGCTTCTATATCTGAAATGCCTATCGGCATCTATATTTTAAAAATGCGAATCGGCAACTATATCTGAAATGCCTATCGGCACCTATATCTGAAATGCCTATCGGCACCTATTTTTGAAATGCCTATCGGAAACTACATTTGAAATGCCTATCAGCACCTATATTTGAAATGCCTATCGGCTTATATATCTGAAATGCCTATCGGCACCTATTTTTAAAATGCCAATCCGCAACTTTATCTGAAATGCCTATCGGCACCTATATCTAAAATGCCTATCGGCACCTATTTTTAAAATGCCAATCGGCAACTATATCTGAAATGCCTATCGGCACCTATATCTGAAATGCCTATCGGCACCTATTTTTGAAATGCCTATCGAAAACTACATCTGAAATGCCTATCTGCACCTATATTTGAAATGCCTATCGGCAACCATATCTGAAATGCCTATCGGCACCTATATTTGAAATGCCTATCGGCACCTATATTTGGAATGCCTATCGGCACCTATATTTTAAATGCCTATCGGCAACTATATCTGATATGCCTATCGGCACCTTTATTTGAAATGCCTATCGGCACCTATTTTGAAAGTGCCTATCGGAAACTACATCTGAAATGCCTATCGGCACCTATTTTTAAAATGCCAATCGGCCACTATATCTGAAATGCTGATCGGCACCTATTTAATAAATGCCCATCGGCACCTATTTTTGAAATGCCTATCGGAAACTACATCTGAGATGCCTATCAGCACCTATATTTGAAATGCCTATCGGCAACCATATCTGGAATGCCTATCGGCACCTATTTTTGAAATGTCTATCAGATACTACATCTGAAATGCCTATCAGCACCTATATTTAAAATGCCTATCGGCAACCATATCTGGAATGCCTTTCGGCACCTTTATTTGAAATGCCTATTGGCTTCCATATCTGAAATGCCTATCGGCACCTATTTTTAAAATGCGAATCGGCAACTATATCTGAAATGACTATCGGCAGCTATATCTGAAATGATTATCGGCACTTATTTTTGAAATGCCTATCGAAAACTACATCTGAAATGCCTATCAGCACCTATATTTGAAATGCCTATCGGCAACTATATCTGGAATGCCTATCGGCACCTATATTTGAAATGCCTATCGGCTTCTATATCTGAAATGCCTATCGGCACCTATTTTTAAAATGCGAATCGGCAACTATATCTGAAATGCCTATCGGCACCTATATTTGAAATGCCTATCGGCATCTATATCTGAAACGCCTATCTGAAACTACATCTGAAATGCCTATTAGCACCTATATTTGAAAAGCCTATCGGCAACCATATCTGGAATGCCTATCGGCACCTATTTTTAAAATGCGAATCGGCTTCTATATCTGAAATGCATATCGGCACCTATTTTTAAAATGCGAATCGGCAACTATATCTGAAATGCCTTTCGGCACCTATATCTGAAATGCCTATCGGCACCTATATTTGAAATGCCTATCGGCATCTATATCTGAAATGCCTATCGAAAACTACATCTGAAATGCCCATCTGCACCTATATTTGAAATGCCTATCGGCAACCATATCTGAAATGCCTATCGGCACCTATATTTGAAATGCCTATCGGCACCTATATTTGGTATGCCTATCGGCACCTATATTTGAAATGCCTATCGGCATCTATATCTGAAATGCCTATCGAAAACTACATCTGAAATGCCCATCTGCACCTATATTTGAAATGCCTATCGGCAACCATATCTGAAATGCCTATCGGCACCTATA
Organism: Venustoraphidia nigricollis; assembly: GCA_034508555.1. Classification (NCBI taxonomy): domain Eukaryota; kingdom Metazoa; phylum Arthropoda; class Insecta; order Raphidioptera; family Raphidiidae; genus Venustoraphidia; species Venustoraphidia nigricollis. Next base: position 154,155 of record JAVRKA010000194.1, on the reverse strand, counting down.
TTTGAAATGCCTATCGGCACCTATATTTGAAATGCCTATCGGCACCTATTTTGGAAATGCCTATCGGAAACTACATCTGAAATGCCTATCGGCACCTATTTTTAAAATGCCAATCGGCAACTATATCTGAAATGCCTATCGGCACCTATTTAATAAATGCCTATCGGCACCTATTTTTGAAATGCCTATCGAAAACTACATCTGAAATGCCTATCAGCACCTATATTTGAAATGCCTATCGGCAACCATATCTGGAATGCCTATCGGCACCTATTTTTGAAATGTCTATCGGATACTACATCTAAAATGCCTATCAGCACCTATATTTGAAATGCCTATCGGCAACCATATCTGGAATGCCTTTCGGCACCTTTATTTGAAATGCCTATTGGCTTCCATATCTGAAATGCCTATCGGCAACTATTTTTAAAATGCGAATCGGCAACTATATCTGAAATGTCTATCGGCACCTATATCTGAAATGCCTATCGACACCTATTTTTGAAATACCTATCGGAAACTACTTCTGAAATGCCCATCAGCACCTTTATTTGAAATGCCTATCGGCAACCATATCTGGAATGCCTATCGGCACCTATATTTGAAATGCCTATCGGCTTCTATATCTGAAATGCCTATCGGCACCTATTTTTAAAATGCGAATCGGCAACTATATCTGAAATGGCTATCGGCACCTATATCTGAAATGCCTATCGGCACCTATTTTTAAAATGCCAATCGGAAACTACATCTGAAATGCCTATCAGCACGTATATTTTAAATGCCTATCAGCAACTATATCTAGAATGCCTATCGGCACCTATATTTGAAATGCCTATCGGCTTCTATATCTGAAATGCCTATCGGAAACTACATCTGAAATGCCTATTAGCACCGATATTTAAAAAGACTATCGGCAACCATATCTGGAATGCATATCGGCACCTATATTTGAAATGCCTATCGGCTTCTATATCTGAAATGCATATCGGCACCTATTTTTAAAATGCGAATCGGCAACTATATCTGAAATGCCTATCAGCACCTGTATCTGAAATGCCTATCAGGACCTATTTTTGAAATGCCTATCGGAAACTACATCTGAAATGCCTATCAGCACCTTTATTTGAAATGCCTATCAGCAACCAAATCAGAAATGCCTATCGGCACCTATATCTGAAATGCCTTTCTTCATTTATATCTGAAATGCCTAGCGGCACCTATATTTGAAATGCCTATCGGCACCTATTTTTGAAATGCCTATCGGAAACTACATCTGAAATGCCTATCGGCACCTATTTTTAAAATGCCAATCGGCAACTATATCTGAAATGCCTATCGGCACCTATATCTGAAATGCTTATCGGCACCTATTTTTGAAATGCCTATCGGAAACTACATCTGAAATGCCTATCGGCACCTATTTTTGAAATGCCAACTGAAACTACATCTGAAATGCCTATCAGCACCTATATTTGAAATGCCTATCAGCAACCATATCTAGAATGCCTATCAGCACCTATATTTGAAATGCCTATCCGCTTCTATATCTGAAATGCCTATCGAAAACTACATCTGAAATGCCTATCAGCACCTATATTTGAAAAGCCTATCGGCAACCATATCTGGAATGCCTATCGGCACCTATATTTGAAATGCCTATCGGCAACCATATCTGGAATGCCTATCGGCACCTATATTTGAAATGCCTATCGGCTTCTATATCTGAAATGCTTATCGGCACTTATTTTTAAAATGCGAATCGGCAACTATATCTGAAATGCCTTTCGGCACCTATATCTGAAATGCCTATCGGCACCTATTTTTGAAATGCCTATCGGAAACTACATCTGAAATGCCTATCAGCACCTATATTTGAAATGCCTATCGGCAACCATATCTAGAATGCCTATCGGCACCTATATTTGAAATGCCTATTGGCTTCTATATCTGAAATGCCTATCGGCACCTATTTTTAAAATGCGAATCGGCAACTATATCTGAAATGCTTATCGGCACCTATATCTGAAATGCCTATCGGCACCTATTTTTTAAATGCCTATCGGAAATTACAACTGAAATGCCTATCAGCACCTATATTTGAAATGCCTATCGGCAACCATATCTGAAATGCCTATAGGCACCTATATTTGAAATGCCTATCGGCTTCTATATCTGAAATGCATATCGGCACCTATTTTTAAAATGCGAATCGGCAACTATATTTGAAATGCCTATCGGCACCTATTTTTGAAATGCCTTTCGGAAACTACATCTGAAATGCCTATCTGCACCTATATTTGAAATGTGTATCGGCAACCATATCTGGAATATCTATCGGCACCTATATTTGAAATGCCTATCGGCTTCTATATCTGAAATGCCTATCGGCACCTATTTTTAAAATGCGAATCGGCAACTATATCTGAAATGGCTATCGGCACCTATTTCTGGAATGCCTATCGGCACCTATTTTTGAAATGCCTATCGGAAACTACATCTGAAATGCCTATCAGCACATATATTTGAAATGCATATTGGCAACCATATCTGGAATGCCTATCGGCACCTATATTTGAAATGCCTATCGGCTTCTATATCTGAAATGCCTATCGGAAACTACATCTGAAATGCCTATTAGCACCTATATTTGAAAAGCCTATCGGCAACCATATCTGGAATGCCTATCGGCACCTATAATTGAAATGCCTATAGGCTTCTATATCTGAAATGTCTATCGGCACCTATTTTTAAAATGCCAATCGGCAACTATATCTGAAATGCCTATCGGCACCTATATCTGAAATGCCTATCGGCACCTGTATCTGAAATGCCTATCGGCACCTATTTTTGAAATGCCTATCGGAAACTACATCTGAAATGCCTATCTGCCCCTATATTTGAAATGCCTATCGGCAACCATATCTGGAATATCTATCGGCACCTATATTTAAAATGCCTATCGGCTTCTATATCTGAAATGCCTATCGGCACCTATTTCTAAAATGCCATTCGGCAACTATATCTGAAATGCCTATCGGCACCTATATCTGAAATGCCTATCAGCACCTATATTTGAAATGCCTATCGGCACTTTTTTTTGAAATGCCTGTCGGAAACTACATCTGAAATGCCTAACAGCACCTATATTTGAAATGCCTATCGGCAACCAAATCAGAAATGCCTATCGGCACCTAAATCTGAAATGCCTTTCGGCATATATATCTGAATTGCCTATCGACACCTATATTTGAAATACCTATCGGCTTCTATATCTGAAATGCCTATCGGCACCTATTTTTAAAATGCCAATCGGCAACTATATCTGAAATGCCTATCGGCACCTATATCTGAAATGCCTATCGGCACCTATATCTGAAATGCCTATCGGCACCTATTTTTGAAATGCCTATCGGAAACTACATCTGAAATGCCTATCAGCACCTATATTTGAAATGCCTATCGAGAACCATATCTGGAATGCCTATCGGCACCTATATTTGAAATGCCTATCGGCTTCTAAATCTGAAATGCCTATCGGCATCTATTTTTAAAATGCGAATCGGCAACTATATCTGAAATGCCTATCGGCACCTATATCTGAAATGCCTATCGGCACCTATTTTTGAAATGCCTATCGGAAACTACATCTGAAATGCCTATCAGCACCTATATTTGAAATGCCTATCGGCAACCATATCTGGAATGCCTATCGGCACCTATATTTGAAATGCCTATCGGCACCTATATCTAAAATGCCTATCGGCACCTATTTTTAAAATGCCAATCGGCAACTATATCTGAAATGCCTATCGGCACCTATATCTGAAATGCCTATCGGCACCTATTATTGAAATGCCTATCGGAAACTACATCTGAAATGCCTATCTGCACCTATATTTGAAATGCCTATCGGCAACCATATCTGAAATGCCTATCGGCACCTATATTTGAAATGCCTATCGGTACCTATATTTGGAATGCCTATCGGCACCTATATTTTAAATGCCTATCGGCAACTATATCTGATATGCCTATCGGCAGCTTTATTTGAAATGCCTATCGTCACCTATTTTGGAAATGCCTATCGGAAACTACATCTGAAATGCCTATCGGCACCTATTTTTAAAATGCCAATCGGCAACTATATCTGAAATGCCTATCGGCACCTATTTAATAAATGCCTATCGGCACCTATTTTTGAAATGCCTATCGGAAACTACATCTGAAATGCCTATCAGCACCTATATTTGAAATGCCTATCGGCAACCATATCTGGAATGCCTATCGGCACCTATTTTTGAAATGTCTATCGGATACTACATCTGAAATGCCTATCAGCACCTACATTTAAAATGCCTATCGGCAACCATATCTGGAATGCCTTTCGGCACCTTTATTTGAAATGCCTATCGGCTTCCATATCTGAAATGCCTATCGGTACCTATTTTTAAAATGCGAATCGGCAACTATATCTGAAATGCCTATCCGCACTTATATTTGAAATGCCTATCGACAACCATATCCGGAATGCCTATCGGCACCTATATTTGAAATGCCTATCGGCTTCTATATCTGAAATGCCTATCGGCACCTATTTTTAAAATGCGAATCGGCAACTATATCTGAAATGCCTATCGGCACCTATTTTTGAAATGCCTATAGGAAACTACATCTGAAATGCCTATCCGCACCTATATTTGAAATGCCTATCGACAACCATATCCGGAATGCCTATCGGCACCTATATTTGAAATGCCTATCGGCTTCTATATCTGAAATGCCTATCGGCACCTATTTTTAAAATGCGAATCGGCAACTATATCTGAAATGGCTATCGGCACCTATATCTGAACTGCCTATCGGCACCTATTTTTGAAATGCCTATCGGAAACTACATCTGAAATGCCTATCAGCACCTATATTTGAAATGCATATTGGCAACCATATCTGGAATGCCTATCAACACCTATATTTGAAATGCCTATCGGCTTCTATATCTGAAATGCCTATCGGAAACTACATCTGAAATGCCTATTAGCACCTATATTTGAAAAGCCTATCGGCAACCATATCTGGAATGCCTATCGGCACCTATACTTGAAATGCCTATCGGCTTCTATATCTGAAATGCATATCGGCACCTATTTTTAAAATGCGAATCGGCAACTATATCTGAATTGCCTACCGGCACCTATATCTGAAATGCCTATCGGCACCTATTTTTGAAATGCCTATCGGAAACTACATCTGAAATGCCTATCAGCACCTTTATTTGAAATGCCTATCAGCAACCAAATCAGAAATGCCTATCGGCACCCATATCTGCAATGCCTTTCGGCATTTATATCTGAAATGCCTAGCGGCACCTATATTTGAAATGCCTATCGGCACCTATTCTTGAAATGCCTATCGGAAACTACATCTGAAATGCCTATCAGCACCTATATTTGAAATGCCTATCGGCAACCATATCTGAAATGCCTATCGACACCTATATTTGAAATACTTATGTGCTTCTATATCTGAAATGCCTATCGGCACCTATTTTTAAAATGCCAAACGGCAACTATATCTGAAATGCCTATCGGCACCTATATCTGAAATGCTTATCGGCACCTATTTTTGAAATGCCTATCGGAAACCACATCTGAAATGCCTATCGGCACCTATTTTTGAAATGCCAACTGAAACTACATCTGAAATGCCTATCAGCACCTATATTTGAGATGCCTATCAGCAACCATATCTAGAATGCCTATCAGCACCTATATTTGAAATGCCTATCGACTTCTATATCTGAAATGCCTATCGGAAACTACATCTGAAATGCCTATCAGCACCTATATTTGAAAAGCCTATCGGCAACCATATCTGGAATGCCTATCGGCACCTATATTTGAAATGCTTATCGGCAACCATGTCTGGAATGCTTATCGGCACCTATATTTGAAATGCCTATCGGCTTCTATATCTGAAATGCTTATCGGCACTTATTTTTGAAATGCGAATCGGCAACTATATCTGAAATGCCTTTCGGCACCTATATCTGAAATGCCTATCGGCACCTATTTTTGAAATGCCTATCGGAAACTACATCTGAAATGCCTATCTGCACCTATATTTGAAATGCCTATCGGCAACCATAACTGGAATGCCTATCGGCACCTATATTTGAAATGCCTATCGGCAACCATATCTGGAATGCCTATCGGCACCTATATTTTAAATGCCTATCAGCTTATATATCTGAAATGCCTAGCAGCACCTATTTTTAAAATGCCAATCGGCAACTTTATCTGAAATGCCTATCGGCACCTATATCTAAAATGCCTATCGGCACCTATTTTTAAAATGCCAATCGGCAACTATATCTGAAATGCCTATCGGCACCTATATCTGAAATGCCTATCGGCACCTATTATTGAAATGCCTATCGGAAACTACATCTGAAATGCCTATCTGCACCTATATTTGAAATGCCTATCGGCAACCATATCTGAAATGCCTATCGGCACCTATATTTGAAATGCCTATCGGTACCTATATTTGGAATGCCTATCGGCACCTATATTTTAAATGCCTATCGGCAACTATATCTGATATGCCTATCGGCAGCTTTATTTGAAATGCCTATCGTCACCTATTTTGGAAATGCCTATCGGAAACTACATCTGAAATGCCTATCGGCACCTATTTTTAAAATGCCAATCGGCAACTATATCTGAAATGCCTATCGGCACCTATTTAATAAATGCCTATCGGCACCTATTTTTGAAATGCCTATCGGAAACTACATCTGAAATGCCTATCAGCACCTATATTTGAAATGCCTATCGGCAACCATATCTGGAATGGCTATCGGCACCTATTTTTGAAATGTCTATCGGATACTACATCTGAAATGCCTATCAGCACCTACATTTAAAATGCCTATCGGCAACCATATCTGGAATGCCTTTCGGCACCTTTATTTGAAATGCCTATCGGCTTCCATATCTGAAATGCCTATCGGTACCTATTTTTAAAATGCGAATCGGCAACTATATCTGAAATGCCTATCCGCACTTATATTTGAAATGCCTATCGACAACCATATCCGGAATGCCTATCGGCACCTATATTTGAAATGCCTATCGGCTTCTATATCTGAAATGCCTATCGGCACCTATTTTTAAAATGCGAATCGGCAACTATATCTGAAATGCCTATCGGCACCTATTTTTGAAATGCCTATCGGAAACTACATCTGAAATGCCTATCCGCACCTATATTTGAAATGCCTATCGACAACCATATCCGGAATGCCTATCGGCACCTATATTTGAAATGCCTATCGGCTTCTATATCTGAAATGCCTATCGGCACCTAATTTTAAAATGCGAATCGGCAACTATATCTGAAATGGCTATCGGCACCTATATCTGAACTGCCTATCGGCACCTATTTTTGAAATGCCTATCGGAAACTACATCTGAAATGCCTATCAGCACCTATATTTGAAATGCATATTGGCAACCATATCTGGAATGCCTATCAACACCTATATTTGAAATGCCTATCGGCTTCTATATCTGAAATGCCTATCGGAAACTACATCTGAAATGCCTATTAGCACCTATATTTGAAAAGCCTATCGGCAACCATATCTGGAATGCCTATCGGCACCTATACTTGAAATGCCTATCGGCTTCTATATCTGAAATGCATATCGGCACCTATTTTTAAAATGCGAATCGGCAACTATATCTGAATTGCCTACCGGCACCTATATCTGAAATGCCTATCGGCACCTATTTTTGAAATGCCTATCGGAAACTACATCTGAAATGCCTATCAGCACCTTTATTTGAAATGCCTATCAGCAACCAAATCAGAAATGCCTATCGGCACCCATATCTGCAATGCCTTTCGGCATTTATATCTGAAATGCCTAGCAGCACCTATATTTGAAATGCCTATCGGCACCTATTCTTGAAATGCCTATCGGAAACTACATCTGAAATGCCTATCAGCACCTATATTTGAAATGCCTATCGGCAACCATATCTGAAATGCCTATCGACACCTATATTTGAAATACTTATGTGCTTCTATATCTGAAATGCCTATCGGCACCTATTTTTAAAATGCCAAACGGCAACTATATCTGAAATGCCTATCGGCACCTATATCTGAAATGCTTATCGGCACCTATTTTTGAAATGCCTATCGGAAACCACATCTGAAATGCCTATCGGCACCTATTTTTGAAATGCCAACTGAAACTACATCTGAAATGCCTATCAGCACCTATATTTGAGATGCCTATCAGCAACCATATCTAGAATGCCTATCAGCACCTATATTTGAAATGCCTATCGACTTCTATATCTGAAATGCCTATCGGAAACTACATCTGAAATGCCTATCAGCACCTATATTTGAAAAGCCTATCGGCAACCATATCTGGAATGCCTATCGGCACCTATATTTGAAATGCTTATCGGCAACCATGTCTGGAATGCTTATCGGCACCTATATTTGAAATGCCTATCGGCTTCTATATCTGAAATGCTTATCGGCACTTATTTTTGGAAATGCGAATCGGCAACTATATCTGAAATGCCTTTCGGCACCTATATCTGAAATGCCTATCGGCACCTATTTTTGAAATGCCTATCGGAAACTACATCTGAAATGCCTATCTGCACCTATATTTGAAATGCCTATCGGCAACCATAACTGGAATGCCTATCGGCACCTATATTTGAAATGCCTATCGGCAACCATATCTGGAATGCCTATCGGCACCTATATTTTAAATGCCTATCAGCTTATATATCTGAAATGCCTAGCAGCACCTATTTTTAAAATGCCAATCGGCAACTTTATCTGAAATGCCTATCGGCACCTATATCTAAAATGCCTATCGGCACCTATTTTTAAAATGCCAATCGGCAACTATATCTGAAATGCCTATCGGCACCTATATCTGAAATGCCTATCGGCACCTATTATTGAAATGCCTATCGGAAACTACATCTGAAATGCCTATCTGCACCTATATTTGAAATGCCTATCGGCAACCATATCTGAAATGCCTATCGGCACCTATATTTGAAATGCCTATCGGCACCTATATTTGGAATGCCTATCGGCACCTATATTTTAAATGCCTATCGGCAACTATATCTGATATGCCTATCGGCAGCTTTATTTGAAATGCCTATCGTCACCTATTTTGGAAATGCCTATCGGAAACTACATCTGAAATGCCTATCGGCACCTATTTTTAAAATGCCAATCGGCAACTATATCTGAAATGCCTATCGGCACCTATTTAATAAATGCCTATCGGCACCTATTTTTGAAATGCCTATCGGAAACTACATCTGAAATGCCTATCAGCACCTATATTTGAAATGCCTATCGGCAACCATATCTGGAATGCCTATCGGCACCTATTTTTGAAATGTCTATCGGATACTACATCTGAAATGCCTATCAGCACCTACATTTAAAATGCCTATCGGCAACCATATCTGGAATGCCTTTCGGCACCTTTATTTGAAATGCCTATCGGCTTCCATATCTGAAATGCCTATCGGTACCTATTTTTAAAATGCAAATCGGCAACTATATCTGAAATGCCTATCGGCACCTATATCTGAAATGCCTATCGGCACCTATTTTTGAAATGCCTATCGGAAACTACATCTGAAATGCCTATCCGCACCTATATTTGAAATGCCTATCGACAACCATATCTGGAATGCCTATCGGCACCTATATTTGAAATGCCTATCACGCTTCTATATCTGAAATGCCTATCGGCACCTATTTTTAAAATGCGAATCGGCAACTATATCTGAAATGGCTATCGGCACCTATATCTGAACTGCCTATCGGCACCTATTTTTGAAATGCCTATCGGAAACTACATCTGAAATGCCTATCAGCACCTATATTTGAAATGCATATTGGCAACCATATCTGGAATGCCTATCGGCACCTATATTTGAAATGCCTATCGGCTTCTATATCTGAAATGCCTATCGGAAACTACATCTGAAATGCCTATTAGCACCTATATTTGAAAAGCCTATCGGCAACCATATCTGGAATGCCTATCGGCACCTATACTTGAAATGCCTATCGGCTTCTATATCTGAAATGCATATCGGCACCTATTATTAAAATGCGAATCGGCAACTATATCTAAATTGCCTATCGGCACCTATATCTGAAATGCCTATCGGCACCTATTTTTGAAATGCCTATCGGAAACTACATCTGAAATGCCTATCAGCACCTTTATTTGAAATGCCTATCAGCAACCAAATCAGAAATGGCTATCGGCACCCATATCTGCAATGCATTTCGGCATTTATATCTGAAATGCCTGGCGGCACCTATATTTGAAATGCCTATCGGCACCTATTCTTGAAATGCCTATCGGAAACTACATCTGAAATGCCTATCAGCACCTATATTTGAAATGCCTATCGGCAACCATATCTGAAATGCCTATCGACAGCTATATTTGAAATACTTATGTGCTTCTATATCTGAAATGCCTATCGGCACCTATTTTTAAAATGCCAAACGGCAACTATATCTGAAATGCCTATCGGCACCTATATCTGAAATGCTTATCGGCACCTATTTTTGAAATGCCTATCGGAAACCACATCTGAAATGCCTATCGGCACCTATTTTTGAAATGCCAACTGAAACTACATCTGAAATGCCTATCAGCACCTATATTTGAGATGCCTATCAGCAACCATATCTAGAATGCCTATCAGCACCTATATTTGAAATGCCTATCGGCTTCTATATCTGAAATGCCTATCGGAAACTACATCTGAAATGCCTATCAGCACCTATATTTGAAATGCCTATCGGCAACCATATCTGGAATGCCTATCGGCACCTATATTTGAAATGCCTATCGGAAACTACATCTGAAATGCCTATCTGCACCTATATTTGAAATGTCTATCGGCAACTATATCTGGAATATCTATCGGCACCTATATTTAAAAGCCTATCGGCTTCTATATCTGAAATGCCTATCGGCACCTATTTCTAAAATGCCAATCGGCAACTATATCTGAAATGCCTATCGGCACCTATATCTGAAATGCCTATCAGCACCTATATTTGAAATGCCTATCGGCAACCAAATCAGAAATGCCTATCGGCACCTATATCTGAAATGCCTTTCGGTATTTATATCTGAAATGCCTAGCGGCACCTATATTTGAAATGCCTATCGGCACCTATTTTTGAAATGCCTGTCGGAAACTACATCTGAAATGCCTATCAGCACCTATATTTGAAATGCCTATCGGCTTCTATATCTGAAATGCCTATCGGCACCTATATCTGAAATGCCTATCGGCACCTATTTTTTAAATGCCAATCGGACACTACATCTGAAATGCCTATCGGCACCTTTATCTGAAATGCCTATCGGCACCTATTTTTGAAATGCCTATCGGATACTACATCTGAAATGCCTATCAGCACCTATATTTGAAATGCCTATCGGCAACCATAGCTGGAATGCCTATTGGCACCTATATTTGAAATGCCTATCGGCTTCCATATCTGAAATGCCTATCGGCACCTATTTTTAAAATGCGAATCGGCAACTATATCTGAAATGCCTATCGGCACCTAGTAGAGGGGTATAGGTATGTCCTGGATCAACCGATTTGATGACGTTTCAGGTCGCAGAATCACCCTTTTTTACCCCCTCCACTTTTAATAATTTGTGCATGGTCGTCGTCGACGATGACTCTCTCGTCGTTCTTCGTTAATAGCCTCCTACCCCACCGCCCCCCTCTTCCTTAAGGTTTCCCATCCGACGACAAGTTCGTCGAGACGTTGCAACGGGGTTATTTTTTTACTGATGCGTTTGAATGGTATATTATAGTTTATTGCAAAAGATATTTTTTAACCCCAGGTAGGTATGCAATCTGCAATACATAAGCTAGAGAGCTGATGTCTTCGATATTTTAATCGCCTACAACGTAGGCAGCCCGCACAGCTTTTTTTTCCATGCCAGAGCGAGTGTGTTTTCGAACTCGGTACTCTCAGGTCGGCGTGCCGCGACTAAACCAAGTGAGCTATTGGGTTGTCTTGCCTCAGCGCCATTAAAGTGTGTATATAAACACGTCGCGTCTACAGACTGATCATTTAAGGTTGATTGAATACAAGCAAAAATGTGGTTACAGGCTGTTTTAATACTGCGGTGCCTTGTTATCAAGTACAATATGTGATGCGTTATAATTGGAATTTATTACAATAGGTTATAATAATAAGCATGTATTTAACATTTTTTATTTATATCAAACTCTTTATTTATTCAAAACATCATATTATTATAAAAATCTTCCTAGTAGCTTTTTTATAGGTTCAGACAGGAATAAATTCTAGAGGTTAGATAAAAGAATATTACTTCTATAATAATTGCCCTCGCAATAAGTTTTATTAATTTGTTAGCTTTGCACCTCTCCAAACTGTTCACTTTTACAATACATCACTCACGTACTATGCTATAAAACTGCAATGAGCTGTTATTTGTCAATAGCTAAACGTTGAGAAATTAATTTAATTACTACTCAACTAAAGTACTATTGCGATGAACCATCCTGTAAAATTGTAGACCTGTACGCATAATAAACAAAGTATTGATCATTGATGGAATCGTAAGTAGTAGCTTTTATAGGTTCATACAGGAATAAATATTAGCGAACAGATAGACAGACATTCCATTTGTTTTTTATCAAGAAGATAGACAGACAGACAGATAGACAGAACCATTTTTATGCTTTTTAGGACGTAAGTTTATTCATGATATTGAGTAATTACTTTGATTACGTTATTATATATTATTATATAAATCATTATTATTAGAAATCACACTGAAATAAAAATTGTTATTTATACTTTAAAACGAGTGTTCACAACAATCTGCAGAGATACTTTTAACATTAAGGTTCCTATCGAGAGAGAGAGAGAGAGAGAGTTCTCGTGTCTCTATTTTCATATATATTGTAACATAATGCCTTTTTTTTCATTCTGTTCATATGTTTTGGTTTTATTCTTAGTTTTAATACATTTTTTTTAAACTGTTATTTTAATTGCCTGTAAGTCGGCAACCTGCATTTTACCTTTCTTTTTAAAATCTGTTATTTTTGTAGCTTATGTAATATTCTCTATTGCTTTTAACCTTCTATTGGCTTATGTTACGTCCGCTCTAGCAGCAAAAATTCCTTTTAAAATAATTTGTAGGACAGTCAAGCGGAGAAATAGCTGGCGTCCGGAGCCTGAAAAGAAAAAAAAATACCACAAAATTGTGGAAACACCTTCCACCAAAAATTTTGTTGGTATAATTTATCATTTTATTCTGTTTGTTATTTTTTTCTCCAGTTTATTGGTTATATTGTTTTTATCGGGTAATGTTTATATTTTAATTTTCTTTTATTCCGTTTCTGTTATTTGTTAAATTAGTAATATGCGCATGTTATAACGTTATCTTTTATTTAATTATTGTATTTGGGTGCTGTAAAATTTCTCTTTTCTTTTGAACGTCGGTTTTAATAAATACTGTCTTTATTTAAACTTTTAAAACTATTTCTGGTATTTTATTTTCTATTCTTTACTTACCTTTGATTAAATGTCTTTAAACAAATTTTGGCTTGATTAACATTTAAAGTGTACTTACCCTTCATTCATATCCAGTCATATTTTTTATTTGTAACTTAATTACTTGCTTCCACTGCATTTTTTTATCACCGGCTGGATTCGCGCATAGAAGTGTATGTTACAATATATTTTTCATATTTTTATACACCTATCTTGTACCTGTTTCAACTCTATTAGGTATTTGTTCTGTATCAGTTAACACACTGTTTGACCTCTGTTTGACCTCTGTTTGACCTCTGTTTGACCTCTGTTTGACCTCTGTTCTGTATCTATTTCGACCTTGTTAGGTACCCGTGTTGCGTCTGTTTCGACATTGTTTGAACCCCGTTTGAGATAGTTTTCTAATCAGTCTATATATATAGCTAGAATCAAGAGTTTTTCAATCAGTGTTAGTCTGACTGCAGACTGAAAAATGTCGAGCGAAAAACAAAACAAAGTAGGAGATAGATCAAGAAACGACGATTGTGTTCTGTACTATGATGGGCACAGGGTCGACAGATTTTGTGTTAGATTCGATGATAAAGATATGAAGTTTATGCTAGGTTGTAGACCTGTACGCATAATAAACAAAGTATTGATCATTGATGGAAATCGTAAGTTTGAACTAACCGACGGTCTGGCGGAACTACTTTTTGATAGAAGACCTCTAAATTATGATACAAAGGACTTGATGCTGTATAAATCGCTTCTGCTTCTGACCAGCGCTCACAAACGCAACTATAGATCGTCAGAACAAATCTCCGGTGACGGAAGTTTCAAGTATAGACAAATCATTTCCAAGCTATTTCAACCTCTGCGCTCTAAATGCGAGAAAAGAGATGGTGAAAATTCGGTAAAAAAACAAGTTAACTGCTATAAAGAGAAACCGGAAGTGAATTGTGAAGAGTCGATTTCCTTACATTATTCTGATGACAATAACGACTCTCCAAGTGAATACGAAGACACTGAAGATCCGAATATATTAATCGAACGATTGAAGGTCTTGTATGAAGTCGGGGGTGTGAAATCGGAACATAAAGAAGAAATTCAATCGATAGTGCAACAGCTCAGGAAAAGGAATTTGATCAAATAATTTTTTCAAAAAATACATATAACTCGAATTAAAATGTATAAACGAACAAAAAGCTTTTGTCAGAGAGAAGAATAAGTCTACTGAATCGAAACTGAATTTGCTTAAAAAGATAAGAGTGGAACGGCGTCACCCCGTTCTCTCAAAAAAAATATCTAACAATAATAAGCGTAACGATTAACTACATCGTAAATAGGAGGTGTGAAAGTCCATAGCCCTTGGTTGAAGAAATATGTAGTAACCTGTATTTTTTTTATAATATGATTTCATTACTGAATGCTATGTTTCGCTGATTTTATATTATAATTTGAATACTGAATACCATGTAACACTTATGATTAATATATATACAATTTTAAAAAATACTTAAAATGTTATTATTCATTTCCAACCATCTCTCCTATTTACATAATGTTTTCTACACATATATAACACTTTTTATAAATTCAACTATCTTTAATAGATTTTATTGGTTAAAACAATTACACTATTATCTAGATATACTTTATAGATATAGGTTATAATAGATATAGGTTAAACAAAATATTAACCAACCAAGTAAGTATATTGTTAAATTTTGTATTTGGGGACTACAATCATCTTTATTTTGGTTGCATATCGCTTTCTATAAACAGTAAGTGTTTGATTATATTACAGGGGTGTAACAATATTTAAAACATGCATAAAAACATACAAAAAATGAAAATATGAAATAAAAAACTTACATTATCTTATTATTATATTATTAATAATGGGTGAATGAAGGAATTACAGGAAATTAGGATAGGATAGGCAATTTTTGAGCTAGGAGTTTTGGTAGGTAATCGGCCATGGCCTCGAATAAGGAACCATCTCGATATTTATCTGGAATTAATTGAGGGGAAACCATGGAAAACCTCAATCAAGATGGTCGGGGTACAGGAATTACCGTTTCTCGGCGAAAGATAGTAGGAAAAAGTATTAACCACATCTACCCGCCGGGATTCGAACACAAACAGCATAGTTGAAATAAAGTCTAGATCTGCCTGTGCACAAACCTACACAAACAGTACAGCTGATCAAGTGTCATCGGACTTATAGAACCTATAAAAAAACATATTTTTTAGATTGTGTAAAAAAAGAGGTTACATAATTTATTACACGTGTTGTGATTTTGCTAGTTGGAAAAATCTCTCGCGGATAATCGAATAACGTAGGCATTATACACCCCTATCCTTGTGAGATTTGTTCAACTATGCGGCATAGACTAACGAGCAAGTATCACATTCCTATGCTGGGATAGGATTTATGCACCTTAGAGATCCAACGCGCATAGGGAGAAAAAAGGATTTAGGGTTCAAAAGATTAATATGGATAAAAAAATAGTTAATTTTAATACTAATAATTACGAAAGACTCTTTTATGAAATCTCCAATAGTTTATAATTAAAAAAATTGCAGTTGACATAAACATAAAATCCTGTAAAAAAGCGTTTTTAAATATAAAAAAGTATCCGCAATAATAGTTTCGATAAAGCCCATCCGCTATCTTGCTCTTGAAATTCATAACTTTTTTGCTTCAATCTTTGAGCTGTAACGACAAATCATATTTTTCTGAAACATTTAAAAAAACACGTTTATTACTTCAAACCTAGTGGTAAAAACCTACAATAAGAGTAAATAAGAGTAATTAGAGTCTGAAAAAAGAATATTATTGGCGTTAAATCTGAAAAAATATATTATTAAAGTATAATTTAAATATTTTTAATTGGATTATATTGATTAATATTGATTTCTAGGAATAACAGTTTCGATAAAGCCCATCCGCTATCTCGCTCTTGAAATTCCTGACTTTTTGCTTCAATCTTCGAGCTGTAACGATTATATATTTCTGAAAGATTTGAAAACTTATTTATTACTTCAAACCTGGTGTTAAAAGACTTTATATCGCCAACAATTTCCTGATCAGTAGAAGGCTTTTGCAATATGTATTGTGCAAAAAGCTCAAAATTAATTTTTATCGCCACAAGTTTGTCAATTTTATTCTGAATAAGCTGTATCACTATCCTTTTAACTGATGTCATATAATCATTAACGCTAGTAAATTCTCTAGCTTCATTATACACGCGATAGGTCGCAATGCGCTTTTTAAATGTAGATTCAAGTTCTACAATATTTATCCTCAAATCGTCATCGGTATAAATTGTCGATATAATTGTTCCTTGTTTATGCAATAAACTTTTTTTATGAGAGATCTTGTTTCTTATAGCAGTAGAAACGTCGCATTTTCTACAATAAAATAATTTATTATTATGACAAGATGTATTATTATCTAAACTGTTTTTCAGTCCACTCCCTGTGACGTTAGAGGGGTGATCTAAGCATGTATGATTTAGTAAATCGTCAGCAGTGTCAATTTCACGCTTATAACACGACACTTTTGAACATTTATGATTTTTTAAAGCATCAGACCACATACAAATTTTATTACAGCTTTGGCATCGACTATTACTACCACTACACGAAATTGTGTGAGTTTTATAGTAGCTTTCATTATTAAAGGATTTATAACATTCTTGACATTTAAACATATTTAGTATATAGCTGATGTACTTTAATTTTTTCAAAAAAACTCAAAATATGTTTTTCAAAAAGTGAAAATTGATGTTGAGTAATATACCACCCTCCTCCACTAAAAGATAGCGAATGAATCAAAATTTAGAAATCTATCGATATTTATAGGAAAAAAATAATTACCTTTTTACGCTTCGAATGAATCAAAATTTAGAAATCTATCGATATTTATAGGAAAAAAATAATTACCTATTTACGCTTATCATAACATAGATCTAATGCACCGAGAAATTCAGCCTGCTGTATACGATGATGCCCCCAAGGCAGCGTTTTAGTCAATCCTGGGAGTTGGAACCGTTTATCGTCAGCCCTAGCACTTAGAGCAACTTTTTTCAATTTGCATGTTCGTACTTCGTGTTTGATAGTTTTAAATGTATACATTACGCGCAATGCCTCCTTTTTATTTAAGACGCATGCGCGATAGTCCTGCCTAGATAGGTGATTAGCAACAGTGGATTTTTTAACACCTTTAGCTTTCTTGATCTCAGTTTCTCCTTCGATAACAATACTGTAAGTTTTTGCACATACGCCATTATATTCGCAAGCACGCCGCCCCCTTAGCTCATCCTTCATTTTTCCCAAGACTTTTTTATTAACCCGTGGCATATTGTAAGGATTATCCAATGCATAATCCGAAGTGTCGTACAAATGGATGTGGGCCTTCATATCCGCATATACATCGTCGGTATAAATATTATAAATTAGTCCGTCTGTGTCAAAGTATAATAGTTCTAAACAATCGCCATACAGAGGAATCATTTTTTCATGATGGAATTCATACATAAGTTCCTTAGATAGCTCGAGGACAGTAAAGCCAATATAATTAGGTTTATCATATTTAACTTTTAATTTATTTAGTTGTATTGCAACCAGCTCATCTTTAAAAATGGTAAGCGAATGAAAATTTGGTTGGGCGATAAGCGCTCTAGCACCTAACCTTTTACCAACGTTCTCCCATTTTGAGACAATGCGTACATCAAGTCTTTTGTCGACAGATTCCAAAGTTTTTCCTAGAATTAAATAGAAAATATAATCATGTCACTATAGTATAGTATAAAATTAAATTAATTAAAAAACCTACCAAAGACCGAATTATTCATCAGTTTAAAAAAATCCTTTTCAAAATCGTTGCAAGCGTTCGTCCGCATCGTTGTGTTTAGCTCAATATACGACTTCAGCCACGGCGACTGATTAAATCGAAGCACGCGATGTGTTTTCTCCAACACTAGACCATGTTTTAAAGCCTGCTGAAGATTTCGAATATGTATAACGTATTTCGATTTATCCATAACGTTTGGAATTAGCTTTGAATTTTTTGTTGTAGCTTCTGGGGGGATTAAATTTTCAACACAAAACGGTAAATCACGATGGAGATCGTGTAAATGTTTAGGACATTTGAGATCCACCTCGAGAAAATAACCTTCGTCGCTTGTAGATGATACGGCGTTGACATCAAATGCATCAACCTCACTTTTATCTAACCATCGAAAACCACCGGTTGGAAGATTTAGAGACATGGCGTATCCATACTTCAATGAAAAAAAGAAAAAAAAATAGGTGTTAAAAACATGTGTTATATCATATAAGTATTAATTATATAAGTATTATATAAGTATTAGCTTACTAGGTTATATGCGTCCAAGTAAATAATATAATTGCTCAGCTTCTCAGGATCGTAATTGTCAAGATATTTATTGTTGGCAACAGCCCGATGCCCCGAACACTGCGCGATACCGCCACGTATACCTTTCTTAACAAAATGTAGCATATCTATATCTGTCAACAATTCCAATTGGATATGGGTATATTTCAGCATAGCGTCCCAGCTAAGGCCTGGGGCCGTATAGT
Organism: Venustoraphidia nigricollis; assembly: GCA_034508555.1. Taxonomy (NCBI): domain Eukaryota; kingdom Metazoa; phylum Arthropoda; class Insecta; order Raphidioptera; family Raphidiidae; genus Venustoraphidia; species Venustoraphidia nigricollis. The sequence goes on along the minus strand of JAVRKA010000194.1, from coordinate 134,925 downwards.
ATTGGAGCGGATCGAGCCCGTATGCTTCGTAACATACGTGACGAAAATTCTCAAAAACGTCAGCTAGAAGCAGGACATCGGTTTTCAAGTACAAATCGCTGTACTCGCCAAGCGTTTTACAGTCAAACGACGTCCAGACTTTCTTAGCCCGCTCATACTTTTCAGGCGTAATGTTAGAATCGGTCAACTTAGAGTGAAACTTCTCGATCGGTGGTAGTTCGGATTCTTCAAGTCTCTCCCAAGAATCTGTGTATTCATACGGATATACACCCTTAACAGTAACCTGATTAAAATGCTCATCTGCTGGAAAATTTCGTCTGGTAATGTGTTTTAATTCCGGTGGTAGATTTGAAGCTAACTTTTCCAAACTGGATGTCATAAAACGGAGTGAGTCGATGAAGCGAAGCTCGATGCCATTACCAATACGTTTGGAGAATGAAATGTATTTTTGCTTATTTTCGGGAATAACATTAATTTTACCATTATCAAGTCCTAAGGCTGGAACTATCAAGTGTCCATCGTAGTTTGACAGATTATGCAACACAACGGGTATAAACTTCGGAAGTTTATAATTAATATTACATTCATTATGCGCCGGGCCTCTGAATTTGCCGGTAAGATGGCAGTGATCTCTAACTCTATCTTCATCAAGTTTTCCGCTGCAGATGTGACATAGTGAACTCGTTTGAAATAATAATTCCTCTTCGTTAGATATACGCATAGGTTCAACGGTGTTCAACACTTTTGAGATATGTTCAGCTTCGGTATATATCATGCGCATAAACGTGTCTGTACAGTTTTTACCGCGATATGAAACATATCGCGACTGACTCTCATCGAATGAGCAATGAATGTAGTATCCGTAACTATGCGCTTCGTGTAAATTTACATCCATCGTATAAGAATTATCTGGGCTGGGATTGCACGAGCTGATTGGTTTTAAAATTGCCTCAAAATCGGCGTAAATCACATATGGAACATTAAGTTGCTTAGCATAATTTTTAAATTTAAGCATGTTTTCACCCTCTTTAGGCAGAATGACGCTCACGTGACCACAATCTTCGCGTTGATGGCGTTCTAATTTAGCACCGGTTTGAAAATAAGCTAAGCATCCATCGCAGATATTTTTAACCTCAGTGTGCTTAGAGAGTTGCGACGATAAAAGTTTTGACATGTTTTTTATCCAACAAAAATGTTCCAGTTGTCCGTCGGTAATGTACAGCAAATTAACATGTGTTGATAGACGCTTTTTCGTATGATGGAGTGGACCGACAATTTTAGACTTTCCATTTTCTCCCTCAATGCCCCAAACATTTACGCTAATTTTATTTAACCGTTCAAACTTGGAAATATCTTTTATTGATACAGGAAACTCGATGTCGGCAAAATTAAGTGTATCGGAATACTGTAAGTATTTAGATATTCTATTAGCATGATCCTTCGCCGGATATAGAGCTGATAATATAGCCCACTTAAAGCAGAATTCATCTGCATTTTGAAGATTTAAAACCGCATGCCGAGCTTTAATATCTTTAGGTAAATCTATATGCATTGATCCTCTTAGCGGTGTATATTTATTGATATTAACCTCTAAGAAAAGCACTTTTTTCAACGACCAACCCGAACCTGCACCCTCAAATTCTTGGCTTTGAGTCCTTACTTCAGAAGTGAACTTTGAAAAAACATCCTTAATATTATCCGATATTGTTACTATGCGGTTCTTTGTGTTGAATGACTTTATATCGCTTATAGATTCATCAATAACATTCTTTTCATAAATAGCAAATAGTTCCACGTTTATTTTAACAGCATTATGTTGAATAATATAACTGATAATTACATTTGAAAATTTGCGTTTTATTTCAGTCATAAAATCATCTATACACGCAAAATGGTTGGAATCAGATATTTGATAGCTAGCAATTCTAGATTTGAAAGCTGTTTGCAAAATACGTATATTCGAGTCGTTGTTAAAAGAATCGCAAGCTATAAAATTAGCTTTGTGCGTTTTGCTACGCATATGTGCGAACATATTTTTTACAAATATATTACAAATCTCACATAATTTATCATTATCAGCATTTTGTGTGAGAGAAGTACATTTTATATTTTCACTGTTACAAGTTTCTTCCTGTTTAAGTACTTTACATTTTTTATTGGATTCGGAGTTGAAGTTGAGCAAAGTTTTCCGTTTTATCGAATTCAAAAATGTCAAGCAAGAATGTTCTGCAAGCCCATCTGACATTAAAATGCCGCATTTTTCACAAAGATGATTATAGCTGTAAAGTTTTCCGCACACTTTTTTGTGCCTGAAGAGACTCTCATAATGTGAGAACAATTTGTCACAATTTCCACATTTAAACATTTTAAATTCTGAAAAAATAGAAAAAAATAGAAAATAAATCTTAGTTGATATTATGTGTTAAAATTTAAAAAAAAGCAGCCACGTAAAAGTAATTAATTTGTCTAAAAAATCATAATTTGTACAAATCTAATTTTTCTCTAGACATCTAAAAGCTTCGTTCTTTAAAAAATCAATTTAAGGATGATTTGTCGATACAATCGGAAACAAAAGTTAATAACATTTTGATATTAAGTTTTCTAAAAGAATAAAATTTAGTGATCATTTTAATAATATTAACATAAAAATCTCAATATTGTTATTATATTATTTATTTTTATTATGAAAGGAAAAATAATGTTTTTATTTTTAGCAGTTTTATTTATCAACTTTACAATTATTATCAAAATTATAACTCCCCTGTTATGACTGTCGTCATAGCGCGTATTCGCCATCTTTTTTAACTTCTGACACTTAAGATTATAGATCTTTATATATTGGTATAGATTGGTCAAACAACGATTTACGCAATGTCAACAAATATAAGTGAAAATTGTAAAATAACTATTGTTTGTGACTGTACCTTGAATTTAAATTTAAAAAAAATAAAAAACTTTTAATTTTTATGTCACTGATCATCGTCACAAATCATTCCAAAAATTAAAGTAAAAAAATAGGGGACAAATACATACGTTTGTAAATTTCCAATTTAATTCTATTTTATTTAATGATTAAAATAATTCTTGTTTTTTTATTCAGGAAAGCGTTACAACACCGCACCATTTTAATAGTTGGTATTATCCAATTTTAGAAAAACCCTTACAGACAATCATAGATTAGATAGTTTTATAGACTTGACGTTCAAGGTCAAATTTTACATTTTAGTTCTGTCCCAGGTCACCAGTGCAAGTGGCGCTGCTGATACTATTTTACCGGTACCGCAAAATTCAAATATTATCGTTAGCAAATCTTACATCTAATTCTCTTAATATATTATTTACTTTACTTACATAAGTCCTTATGTAAAAATACTTGCAAAGTTGTGCTATCAGAATAAACGTCAGTTTATTTTAAATAACACAATTACTTCATTACACACCGAATAAACGCTTGTGCACTGAGTACCTAGTCGTATTAAGGCTTCTATCATAGATAATCATAAATAATCATAAACGCATAGAAGTTCTATGCGTTTATGATTATCTCCTGTACCTACTCAAGTCGATTTTTCTGGCGGTTTTTAGCATGCCTCTGGCGACTTTGTAATAATAGCGAGCCTTTGGTGATAAATCGACTATCCTTTTGGTGTCGCTTCCTTTCGAACTTTCTTCTAAAACCTAAATAAAAGAACGAACAACTTAGATAATCGATGGTTTGAAAGATAATCACATTTATTGTCTATATTTGATTGTTATATTTGTTTCAATATTCTCAGTAACTCATTTAAGACTTATCTCATTTGTAAAATTAAAAAATTGCTATAATTTAAACTTCGTGGAGCTTATAATATAGTAGCTAAACAGTATGAATTTACTGGAATTTACGAAATACATTGAAAATGATAAATGCTTTTAGATCACAAGTGTAACTTACCTCGTGATTGCTTAGGACGTAAAATAATCGTATTTTGAGATTTTTCACAGTTCGTCACAATAACGACCCATTCTTATATCAAATATTATTTTATAAATGATAAAACAATTTTTTGAATGACAGTTTGTGAACTCTAGATTGATTACAATTTAAAATATAAACGTTTCCATGGTTGCAAAAAATGAAAATCGCTCGAAGCGCCTTGTCGTGACCTGGGAACGATTTAAAAATACAAATTCTGATAGAAATATACTGAGTGAACACAGCCTGCAGACAATATCGATGGAAAGGAAAAAATTGTCAGCAAGAAAATTTATTTACAACGACGTAAACAAACTGAATTACCACAGAAACGTAAACTTGATGTTTGCGACGTTACCTCGTTTTCTTGTAATTCATACTGCTTATTCAATAATACGACAAATATCACTCATTTTTTTATTAATTTTCTCTGTAAATAATATTGAAACTATCAATTATTAATCGCTTTTATGTTTCTTGGATATTTTATCTATTGGTTTGAAATTTTTTGGAATTTTTCACATCATAATTTCATTATTTTTTTTTCAACTTTGTAATACTATAAAAAATTAAAGAGTTCTATATGTTTATATTATGGTGATATAATTGCATAATTTAATATATAATAAATTTGGTACTTACTTCAGTATTAATACAAAAAACTTTGAAGCAAGAAAAACGTTTACTGAACACTGACCTCGTGCACAATAATCTGATGTTGGCAAATGGGACGGTCCGTTTTTAATAAACGTAAAAAAAACCCGTTCCCTCTCGTTATTGAAACCTTGCTAGGAGAAGGTTCGTGATTAGCATTCATGAGATGTGTTAATGTAAGCAGACATTTATATTGCAACAACAACACTGTCTATGAAATCAAGGTTAATATTGTTTTTTCCATTTTTTATCAACTTGTTTTCATTACGCATCAATATTTATAGTCATTACAAATCTGTAAAGGTGCCTTCACACTAGGAAGGCGGCATTACACATATACGTAAAACTGTAATGTATAACTTCTCTCTAAAGCTATAGTTTTTTAATATATCTTTTTTTAGTTCCGCGGTCACGCGGTGAAAAATAAGGCGAGATCCTCAACTTTTTACTTTGAAGTTTAACTTGTATATGCTTTACACAAAAAAACACAGATTGAATTAATATTCAATTTAAAAAAAAGATGTTATTATTTTAAATAGGGTAATTTAAAAAAAATATGTAATATAGGCTTGCATTACAAAAAAATGTTGAGATTTAAAAAAAACATTAAAATAACAAAAGACATAACAAATTATCAGATAGATTTGTAATTACCACCCCTCATACAATTAGTTCTGTAGCTAATTCTATGGATAACCTAAGTAAATTTATGATAAACTATAGTTTTGTGTTGAATTGTTAATTTAATGTAATTAGTGTAAAAACAGCTTAACTAAATACATACATACCATTTAATATCTAGGTGCGGCTTTTTATTTGTTTACAAAATATAATATACCAGTGTCGCATTTTTATTTTGAAAGTTTATTATTTACAATATATTATGTTGAAATATCTTATTATCTAAATAATAATTTGAAGTCCAATAGCTTATTTAACACATCTTATTATCTAAATAATAATTTGAAGTCCAATAGCTTATTTTACACATCATTTCTAAACCTCACATAGCGATCAATGCAAAAAATCCTAAAATATCTTTATTTTTACAACCCACATGATGTTAAGTATTAATAAAGGCTATGTCGTACTATTTTCATTTTAAATCCGAAGGTCGCTATAAATGTATGATTTTATGCCGTATGCTATTATGGAAAATAATACGTCATTTTGTATATGGAAATTGCAAACAATATAAAATTATTAATGAAATTAATTGAATAAAAATATTTAATTAAACTGCACTTATTTTTTTACATAATACAACATTACAGAAACATCTGTATGTGTTTTTAGAATGCTATACGTTTGAAAAATTATTTATTCACAATGTCGCTTACGGGATTCAAACCCCAGATCTCTCGATTACGTGTCGGTTGAAAATATCTTGTTACTCTTCAGTTACTACAAGAGACACTGTAAATAATTTCATATAACACAATGTATGCTGGAACATCCGGTTGATTATTAAAATGTGGTTGAATGTGTGTATTAAAATCCTTATACACCCGCCTATGACTTATCATATGATGCGATTTAATCTCTTAAAACTGTATAAAAGAGGCTGACCAGCGTATATGCTACTTCATTAACTTATAGTTCTAAATGGTGGAACCGTCGTAATAATTAAATAAAAAACTGGTAAGAATTTTATTATTATTTTTAACTGCTTATTTTATTTATCTGTTTTTAAATTTATTTTAGTATTAAGAGTGTCCTTTCAATACCCACATCCGATGGTAGTACAGCTTTCTGGAAAGTCATTATAAACTTTTTTTAGTTTATATTAATATTATATTGATCTTTCTAGAAAAAGTTGTTATAAACTTTTAGTTTATATTATTATATTGATTATAAATGATTAATCATCACATTAAACGTTTTGTTTATATCGAAAAGACATTTATATATTTTTTAAATTTCTTACATTTTATTAAATTTTTATTTTTAACATATTTAACCGATTTTTCTGAATGATGTTTAAAATGTTTTTTTTTTGCTAAAAAACACGAAACATTTATTCGCATCGTATTTTTTCCTTTTTGATAATTTAGTAACAACCTCGTGTCCTAATTTTTTAATACAATTTGCACATTGTGAAAATTATTCTTTGTTTATACAATTCTTTAAAAAAATTCCATTTTATACAATTTATTGTATGTATAAGCGAGGATTGCCGCTATAAGCATATTCATGGAGGGGAGGAAATGCCCTTCCAAGCCAAAAATATCTTTTTTTATTTTTTCTAAATTTGTATAATTTAACGTTATTCCTTTTACTTTTATTACGGAAAAATATACGTTATTCCTTTTACTTTTATTACGGAAAAATATACGTTATTCCTTTTACTTTTATTACGGAAAAATATATCTTTTTTTATTTTTTCCAACCTTTAAAACTTTGACTTGCAAACTTCTATATTACTGCGAAGAGCTATATTGCAAACTTCTATGTTACTGCGAACAGTTATATTGCAAACTTCTATATTACTGCGAACAGTTATATTGTAAACTTCTATATTACTGCGAAGAGCTATAAACGAGTTTTCTTTAATACATGACTGACTGTCAACTCAACCACCTTCTGGTGGTAGCTCAAACATCGTCCTTATCATTAAGAATTGTATGTATCCGAATTACACGCCGAATAAGAATTGTATCTCATCTGAGCGTCTATAATCTACAATCTCTCTCTCTCTCACCTGTGCTTAACGCCGAATAAGAATTATTGTATCTCATCTCACCTGTGCTTACACGCCGAATAATAAGAATTGTATCTCATCTCACCTGTGCTTAATTACACAAAAATAAGAATTGCATTTAAAAGACGAAGAAGCAACTTTCAATTCCCCGCAACTTGTGCTAGTTGACAAAATTATGTCAACTAGCACATAAAATTCCCCGCAACTCCGCACATAAAATTCCCCGCAACTGCACAAGTTGCGGACTCAAAATATGATTAAGAATTTCGTTTAAATTAAAAGCGAGTTCTTTTTTGTATTAGAGTTCGTTATTTGTGTAAAAATCAACGTTGGACTGGAAGACGTGAGGCAGACCTAGTAGTACATGTCGAAAAGCGAGTGTGTGAAGTGATATATTATTCAATTGAACTACGAATGGCAATTTTGACTATTATACCTATTTTTTGTTAATTTTAACTGTTTTAACAAGACATAATGTCTATCGACGCCGCCACTGGTGTCAGCTCAGTCATTGAGCATACGATGACTGCCGACGACAGTCAAATACCACAAGTGTGGGAAGTCGTCGACAATGTGTAATACAAGCAACTTCATTCTTTTGATATACTTTGCAATATTTTGATATAATTTGATACTTTGCAATATTTTGATATAATTTGATGTATTTTATAATTTCATGTGTGATTGTATTGATATAATTTGATGTATTTTATAATTTCATGTGTGATTGTATAATACAAACCCACAGACTTAATAGTTTGTTTTGTGAATAAATTTCGATGAACAAATTACTAGATGTGTTATACTGTTAATTTTAACTATTAAAAATCATTCACAGGACCGTGAAAATTAGTTTTTTGTTTCTCCAAAAAAAAACGTGCTTGACTACATTAATTATTTTTTGTAACGAACCCAACCTGTTCCAACCTGTTACAAGTAATTATTATAATTACTGGAGTTAATTTATCGAATATAATATATATATGAAAATGTTAAATTATCATGTATGAATTTGTCGGATGAAAATGAATTATTAATTGAATGTAAGTATTAATATACTAAAACGGTTTGTTTTATTTTTTTCAGATTTTCGATCTATGCTATGGAAAGATACTTTACGTCTTTTATATGCAATTCTTATTTTCGGCGTAGTTTGAGCGCCTATTGTTAATTATTAGTTACCATTAAAATAAAAATGTAATATAAATACAAACATTTTATGTTATTATTTATTTCCAACCATCTCTCCTATTTACATAATATAACTAAATAAAATTCAAAACAAAAAACTATGTTGACAATATATTTTTATTTACTTAGAATCATGATGGAAAAATAGAATCATGATGGAAAAAATAAAATTCAAAACAAAAAAACTATGTTGACAATATATTTTTATTTACTTAGAATCATGATGGAAAGATTGAAATCTAAATAAAATTCAAAACAAAAAACTATGTTGACAATATATTTTTTATTTACTTAGAATCATGATGGAAAAAATAAAATTCAAAACAAAAAAACTATGTTGACAATATATTTTTATTTACTTAGAATCGTGATGGAAAGATTGAAATCTAAATAAAATTCAAAACAAAAAACTATGTTGACAATATATTTTTTATTTACTTAGAATCTTGAATGCCTATCGGCACCTATATTTGAAATGCCTAACGGCACCTATTTTTGAAATGCCTATCGGAAACTAAATCTGAAATGCCTATCAGCACCTATATTTGAAATGCCTATCAGCAACCATATCTAGAATGCCTATCGGCACCTATATTTGTAATGCCTATCGGCTTCTATATCTGAAATGCCTATCGGAAACTACATCTGAAATGCCTATTAGCACCTATATTCGAAAAGCCTATCGGCAACCATTTCTGGAATGCCTATCGGCACCTATATTGAAATGCCTATCGGCTTCTATATCTGAAATGCATATCGGCACCTATTTTTAAAATGCGAATCGGCAACCATATCTGGAATGCCTATCGGCACCTATATTTGAAATTCCTATCGGCTTCTATATCTGAAATGCATATCGGCACCTATTTTTAAAATGCGAATCGGCAACTATATCTGAAATGCCTATCGGCACTTATTTTTAAAAAAAATATCGGCAACTATATCTGAAATGCCTATCGGCACCTATATCTGAAATGCCTATCGGCACCTATTTTTGAAATTCCCATCGGAGACTACATCTAAAATGCCTACAAGCACCTATATTTGAAATGCCTTTCAGCAACCAAATCAGAAATGCCTATCGGCACCTATATCTGAAATGCCTTTCGGCATTTATATCTGAAATGCCTAGCAGCACCTATATTTGAAATGCCTATCGGCACCTATTTTTTAAATGCCTATCGGAAACTACATCTGAAATGCCTATCAGCACCTATATTTGAAATACCTATCGGCAACCATATCTGAAATGCCTATCGACACCTATATTTGAAATACTTATCGGCTTCTATATCTGAAATGCCTATCGGCACCTGTTTTTGAAATGCCTATCGGAAACTACATCTGAAATGCCTATATCAGCACCTATATTTGAAATGCCTATCAGCAACCATATCTGGAATGCCTATCAGGACCTATATTTAAAATGCCTATCGGCTTCTATATCTGAAATGCCTATCGGAAACTACATCTGAAATGCCTATCAGCACCTATATTTAAAAAACCTATCGGCAACCATATCTGGAATGCCTATCGGCACCTATATCTGAAATGCCTATCGGCAACCATATCTGGAATGCCTATCGGCACCTATATTTGAAATGCCTATCGGCTTCTATATCTGAAATGCTTATCGGCACCTATTTTTAAAATGCGAATCGGCAACTATATCTGAAATGCCTTTCGGCACCTATATCTGAAATGCCTATCGGCACCTATTTTGGAAATGCCTATCGGAAACTACATCTGAAATGCCTATCAGCACCTATATTTGAAATGCCTATCAGCAACCATATCTAGAAATCCTATCGGCACCTATATTTGAAATGCCTATCGGCTTCTATATCTGAAATGCCTATCGGAAACTACATCTGAAATGCCTATCAGCACCTATATTTGAAAAGCCTATCGGTAACCATATCTGGAATGCCTATCGGCACCTATATTAGAAGTGCCTAACGGCAACCATATCTGGAATGCCTATCGGCACCTATATTTGAAATGCCTATCGGCTTCTATATCTGAAATGCCTATCGGCACCTCTTTTTAAAATGCGAATCGGCAACTATATCTGAAATGCTTATCGGCACCTATATCTAAAATGCCTATCGGCACCTATTTTTTAAATGCCTATCGGAAATTACACCTGAAATGCCTATCAGCACCTATATTTGAAATGCCTATCGGCAACCATATCTGGAATGCCTATCGGCACCTATATTTGAAATGCCTATCGGCTTCTATATCGGAAATGCCTATGGGCACCTATTTTTAAAATGCCAATCGGCAACTATATCTGAAATGCCTATCGGCACCTATATCTGAAATGCCTATCGGCACCTGTTTTTTAAATGCCTATCGGAAACTACATCTGAAATGCCTATCAGCAAATATATTTGAAATGCCTAACGGGAACCAAATCAGAAATGATTTTCGGCACCTATATCTGAAATGCCTTTCGGCATTTATATCTGAAATGCCTATCGGCACCTATATTTGAAATGCCAATCGGCACCTATATTTTAAATGCCTATCGGCAACTGTATCTGATATGCCTATCGGCACCTATATCTGAAATGCCTTCGGCACCTATTTTTAAAATACCAATCGGCAACTTTATCTGAAATGCCTATCGGCACCTATTTTTGAAATGCCTATCGGCACCTATTTTTGAAATGCCTATCGGACACTACATCTAAAATGCCTATCAGCACCTATATTTGAAATGCCTATCGGCAACCATATCTGGAATGCCTATCGGCACCTATATTTGAAATGCCTATCGGCTTCTATATCTGAAATGCCTATCGGCACCTATTTTTAAAAGTCGATTCGGCAAATATATCTGAAATGCCTATCCTGACCTATATCTGAAATGCCTATCGGCACATATTTTTGAAAAGCCTATCGGACACTACATCTGAAATGCCTATCAGCACCTATATTTGAAATGCCTATCGGCAACCATATCTGGAATGCCTATCGGCACCTATATTTGAAATGCCTATCGGCTTCTATATCTGAAATGCCTATCGACACCTATTTTTAAAATGCGAATCGGCAACTATATCTGAAATGACTATCGGCACCTATATCTGAAATGCCTATTGGCACCTATATCTAAAATGCCTATCGGCACCTATTTTTGAAATGCCTATCGGAAAATACATCTGAAATGCCTATCAGCACCTATATTTGAAATGCCTATCGGCAACCATATCTGGAATGCCTATCGGCACCTATATTTGAAATGCCTATCGGCTTCTATATCTGAAATGCCGATCGGTATCTATTTTTAAAATGCCAATCGGCGACTATATCTGAAATGCCTATCGGCACCTTTATCTGAAATGCCTATCGGCACCTATTTTTGAAATGCCTATTGGAAACTACATCTGAAATGCCTATCAGCACCTATATTTGAAATGCCTATCGGCAACTATATCTGGAATGCCTATTGGCACCTATATTTGAAATGCCTATCGGCTTCCATATCTAAAATGCCTATCGGCACCTATTTTTAAAATGCGAATCGGCAACTATATCTGAAATGCCTATCGGCACCTATATCTGAAATGCCTATCGGCACCTATTTTTGAAATGCCTATCGGAAACTACATCTAAAATGCCTATCAGCACCTATATTTGAAATGCCTATCGGCAACCATATCTGGAATGCCTATCGGCACCTACATTTGAAATGCCTATCGGCTTCTATATCTGAAATGACTATCGGCACCTATTTTTAAAATGCGAATCGGCAACTATATCTGAAATGGCTATCGGCACCTGTATCTGAAATGCCTATCGGCACCTATTTTTGAAATGCCTATCGGAAACTACATCTGAAATGCCTATCAGCACCTATATTTGAAATGCCTATCAGCAACCATATCTAGAATGCCTATCGGCACCTATATTTGAAATGCCTATCGGCTTCTATATCTGAAATGCCTATCGGAAACTACATCTGAAATGCCTATTAGCACCTATATTTGAAAAGCCTATCGGCAACCATATCTGGAATGCCTATCGGCACCTATATTTGAAATGCCTATCGGCTTCTATATCTGAAATGCATATCGGCACCTATTTTTAAATTGCGAATCGGCAACTATATCTGAAATGTCTATCGGCACCTATTTTTGTAATGCCTATCGGAAACTACATCTGAAATGCCTATCTGCACCTATATTTGAAATGCGTATCGGCAACCATATCTAGAATATCTATCGGCACCTATATTTGAAATGCCAATCGGCAACTATATCTGAAAAGCCTATCGGCACCTATATCTGAAATGCCTATCGGCACCTATTTTTGAAATGCCTATCGGAAACTACATCTGAAATGCCTATCGGCACCTATATTTGAAATGCCTATCTGCAACCAAATCAAAAATGCCTATCGGCACCTATATCAGAAATGCCTTTCGGCATTTATATCTGAAATGCCTAGCGGCACCTATATTTGAAATGCCTATCGGCACCTATTTTTGAAATGCCTATCAGCAACCAAATCAGAAATGCCTATCGGAAACTACATCTGAAATGCCTATCAGCACCTATATTTGAAATGCCTATCGGCAACCATATCTGGAATGCCTATCGGCACCTATATTTGAAATGCCTATCGGCTTCCATATCTGAAATGCCTATCGGCACCTATTTTTAAAATGCGAATCGGCAACTATATCTGAAATGCCTATCGGCACCTATTTTAAAAATGCCAATCGGCAACTATATCTGAAATGCCTATCGGCACCTATATCTGAAATGCTTATCGGCACCTATATCTGAAATGCCTATCGGCACCTATTTTTGAAATGCCTATCGGAAACTACATCTGAAATGCCTATCAGCACCTATATTTGAAATGCCTATCGGCAACCATATCTGGAATGCCTATCGGCACCTATATTTGAAATGCCTATCGGCTTCTAAATCTGAAATGCCTATCGGCATCTATTTTTAAAATGCGAATCGGCAACTATATATGAAATGCCTATCGGCACCTATATCTGAAATGCCTATCGGCACCTATTTTTGAAATGCCTATCGGAAACTACATCTGAAATGCCTATCAGCACCTATATTTGAAATGCCTATCGGCACCTATTTTTCAAATGCCTATCGGAAAATACATCTGAAATGCCTATCAGCACCTATATTTGAAATACCTATCGGCAACCACATCTGGAATGCCTATCGGCACCTATATTTGAAATGCCTATCGGCTTCCATATCTGAAATGCCTATCGGCACCTATTTTAAAATGCGAATCGGCAACTATATCTGAAATGCCTATCGGCACCTATATCTGAAATGCCACTCGGCACTTATTTTTGAAATGCCTATCGGAAACTACATCTGAAATGCCTATCAGCACCTCTATTTGAAATGTCTATCGGCAATAATATCTGGAATGCCTATCGGCACCTATATTTGAAATGCCTATCGGCACCTATTTTTAAAATGCCAATCGGCAACTATATCTGAAATGCCTATCGGCACCTATTTTTGAAATGCTTATCGGAAACTACATCTGAAATGCCTATCAGCACCTATATTTGAAATGCCTATCAGCAACCATATCTAGAATGCCTATCGGCACCTATATTTGAAATGCCTATCGGCTTCTATATCTGAAATGCCTATCGGAAACTACATCTGAAATGCCTATCAGCACCTATATTTGAAAAGCCTATCGGCAACCATATCTGGAATGCCTATCGGTACCTATATTTGAAGTGCCTATCGGCAACCATATCTGGAATGCCTATCGGCACCTATATTTAAAATGCCTATCGGCTTCTATATCTGAAATGCCTATTAGCACCTCTTTTTAAAATGCGAATCGGCAACTATATCTGAAATGCTTATCGGCACCTATATCTAAAATGCCTATCGGCACCTATTTTTTAAATGCCTATCGGAAATTACACCTGAAATGCCTATCAGCACCAATATTTGAAATGCCTATCGGCAACCATATCTGGAATGCCTATCGGCACCTATATTTGAAATGCCTATCGGCTTCTATATCGGAAATGCCTATGGGCACCTATTTTTAAAATGCTAATCGGCAACTATATCTGAAATGCCTATCGGCACCTATATCTGAAATGCCTATCGGCACCTATTTTTGAAATGCCTATCGGAAACTACATCTGAAATGCCTATCAGCACCTATATTTGAAATGCCTATCAGCAACCATATCTGGAATGCCTATCGGCACCTATATTTGAAATGCCTATCGGCTTCTATATCTGAAATGCCTATCGGCACCTATTTTTAAAAGTCGATTCGGCAAATATATCTGAAATGCCTATCGGCACCTATATCTGAAATGCCTATCGGCACCTATTTTTGAAAAGCCTATCGGACACTACATCTGAAATGCCTATCAGCACCTATATTTGAAATGCCTATCGGCAATCATATCTGGAATGCCTATCGGCACCTATATTTGAAATGCCTATCGGCTTCTATATCTGAAATGCCTATCGACACCTATTTTTAAAATGCGAATCGGCAACTATATCTGAAATGACTATCGGCACCTATATCTGAAATGCCTATTGGCACCTATATCTAAAATGCCTATCGGCACCTATTTTTGAAATGCCTATCAGAAAATACATCTGAAATGCCTATCAGCACCTATATTTGAAATGTCTAGCGGCAACCATATCTGGAATGCCTATCGGCACCTATATTTGAAATGCCTATCGGCTTCTATATCTGAAATGCCGATCGGTATCTATTTTTAAAATGCCAATCGGCGACTATATCTGAAATGCCTATCGGCACCTTTATCTGAAATGCCTATCGGCACCTATTTTTGAAATGCCTATCGGAAACTACATCTGAAATGCCTATCAGCACCTATATTTGAAATGCCTATCGGCAACTATATCTGGAATGCCTATTGGCACCTATATTTGAAATGCCTATCGGCTTCCATGTCTAAAATGCCTATCGGCACCTATTTTTAAAATGCGAATCGGCAACTATATCTGAAATGCCTATCGGCACATATATCTGAAATGCCTATCGGCACCTATTTTTGAAATGCCTATCGGAAACTACATCTAAAATGCCTATCAGCACCTATATTTGAAATGCCTATCGGCAACCATATCTGGAATGCCTATCGGCACCTATATTTGAAATGCCTATCGGCTTCTATATTTGAAATGACTATCGGCACCTATTTTTAAAATGCGAATCGGCAACTATATCTGAAATGGCTATCGGCACCTATATCTGAAATGCCTATCGGCACCTATTTTTGAAATGCCTATCGGAAACTACATCTAAAATGCCTATCAGCACCTATATTTGAAATGTCTATCGGCAACCATATCTGGAATGCCTATCGGCACCTATATTTGAAATGCCTATCGGCTTCTATATTTGAAATGCCTATCGGCACCTATTTTTAAAATGCCAATCGGCAACTATATCTGAAATGCCTATCGGCACCTATTTTTGAAATGCTTATCGGAAACTACATCTGAAATGCCTATCAGCACCTATATTTGAAATGCCTATCAGCAACCATATCTAGAATGCCTATCGGCACCTATATTTGAAATGCCTATCGGCTTCTATATCTGAAATGCCTATCGGAAACTACATCTGAAATGCCTATCAGCACCTATATTTGAAAAGCCTATCGGCAACCATATCTGGAATGCCTATCGGTACCTATATTTGAAGTGCCTATCGGCAACCATATCTGGAATGCCTATTGGCACCTATATTTGAAATGCCTATCGGCTTCTATATCTGAAATGCCTATTAGCACCTCTTTTTAAAATGCGAATCGGCAACTATATCTGAAATGCTTATCGGCACCTATATCTAAAATGCCTATCGGCACCTATTTTTTAAATGCCTATCGGAAATTACACCTGAAATGCCTATCAGCACCAATATTTGAAATGCCTATCGGCAACCATATCTGGAATGCCTATCGGCACCTATATTTGAAATGCCTATCGGCTTCTATATCGGAAATGCCTATGGGCACCTATTTTTAAAATGCTAATCGGCAACTATATCTGAAATGCCTATCGGCACCTATATCTGAAATGCCTATCGGCACCTATTTTTGAAATGCCTATCGGAAACTACATCTGAAATGCCTATCAGCACCTATATTTGAAATGCCTATCAGCAACCATATCTGGAATGCCTATCGGCACCTATATTTGAAATGCCTATCGGCTTCTATATCTGAAATGCCTATCGGCACCTATTTTTAAAAGTCGATTCGGCAAATATATCTGAAATGCCTATCGGCACCTATATCTGAAATGCCTATCGGCACCTATTTTTGAAAAGCCTATCGGACACTACATCTGAAATGCCTATCAGCACCTATATTTGAAATGCCTATCGGCAACCATATCTGGAATGCCTATCGGCACCTATATTTGAAATGCCTATCGGCTTCTATATCTGAAATGCCTATCGACACTTATTTTAAAATGCGAATCGGCAACTATATCTGAAATGACTATCGGCACCTATATCTGAAATGCCTATTGGCACCTATATCTAAAATGCCTATCGGCACCTATTTTTGAAATGCCTATCGGAAAATACATCTGAAATGCCTATCAGCACCTATATTTGAAATGCCTATCGGCAACCATATCTGGAATGCCTATCGGCACCTATATTTGAAATGCCTATCGGCTTCTATATCTGAAATGCCGATCGGTATCTATTTTTAAAATGCCAATCGGCGACTATATCTGTAATGACTATCGGCACCTTTATCTGAAATGCCTATCGGCACCTATTTTTGAAATGCCTATCGGAAACTACATCTGAAATGCCTATCAGCACCTATATTTGAAATGCCTATCGGCAACTATATCTGGAATGCCTATTGGCACCTATATTTGAAATGCCTATCGGCTTCCATGTCTAAAATGCCTATCGGCACCTATTTTTAAAATGCGAATCGGCAACTATATCTGAAATGCCTATCGGCACCTATATCTGAAATGCCTATCGGCACCTATTTTTGAAATGCCTATCGGAAACTACATCTAAAATGCCTATCAGCACCTATATTTGAAATGCCTATCGGCAACCATATCTGGAATGCCTATCGGCACCTATATTTGAAATGCCTATCGGCTTCTATATTTGAAATGACTATCGGCACCTATTTTTAAAATGCGAATCGGCAACTATATCTGAAATGGCTATCGGCACCTATATCTGAAATGCCTATCGGCACCTATTTTTGAAATGCCTATCGGAAACTACATCTGAAATGCCTATCAGCACCTATATTTGAAATGCCTATCAGCAACCATATCTAGAATGCCTATCGGCACCTATATTTGAAATGCCTATCGGCTTCTATATCTGAAATGCCTATCGAAAACTACATCTGAAATGCCTATTAGCACCTATATTTGAGAAGCCTATCGGCAACCATATCTGGAATGCCTATCGGCACCTATATTTGAAATGCCTATCGGCTTCTATATCTGAAATGCATATCGGCACCTATTTTTAAATTGCGAATCGGCAACTATATCTGAAATTCCTATCGGCACCTATTTTTGTAATGCCTATCGGAAACTACATCTGAAATGCCTATCTGCACCTATATTTGAAATGCGTATCGGCAACCATATCTAGAATATCTATCGGCACCTATATTTGAAATGCCATTCGGCAACTATATCTGAAAAGCCTATCGGCACCTATATCTGAAATGCCTATCGGCACCTATTTTTGAAATGCCTATCGGGAACTACATCTGAAATGCCTATCGGCACCTATATTTGAAATGCCTATCAGCAACCAAATCAAAAATGCCTATCGGCACCTATATCAGAAATGCCTTTCGGCATTTATATCTGAAATGCCTAGCGGCACCTATATTTGAAATGCCTATCGGCACCTATTTTTGAAATGCCTATCAGAAACCAAATGAGAAATGCCTATCGGAAACTACATCTGAAATGCCTATCAGCACCTATATTTGAAATGCCTATCGGCAACCATATCTGGAATGCCTATCGGCACCTATATTTGAAATGCCTATCAGCTTCCATATCTGAAATGCCTATCGGCACCTATTTTTAAAATGCGAATCGGCAACTATATCTGAAATCCCTATCGGCACCTATTTTAAAAATGCCAATCGGCAACTATATCTGAAATGCCTATCGGCACCTATATCTGAAATGCTTATCGGCACCTATATCTGAAATGCCTATCGGCACCTATTTTTGAAATGCCTATCGGAAACTACATCTGAAATGCCTATCAGCACCTATATTTGAAATGCCTATCGGCAACCATATCTGGAATGCCTATCGGCACCTATATTTGAAATGCCTATCGGCTTCTAAATCTGAAATGCCTATCGGCATCTATTTTTAAAATACGAATCGGCAACTATATCTGAAATGCCTATCGGCACCTATATCTGAAATGCCTATCGGCACCTATTTTTGAAATGCCTATCGGAAACTACATCTGAAATGCCTATCAGCACCTATATTTGAAATGCCTATCGGCAACCATATCTGGAATGCCTATCGGCACCTTTATTTGAAATGCCTATCGGCTTATATATCTGAAATGCCTATTGGCACCTATTTTTAAAATGCCAATCGCCAACTTTATTTGAAATGCCTATCGGCACCTATATCTAAAATGCTTATCGGCACCTATTTTTAAAATGCCAATCGGCAACTATATTTGAAATGCCTATCGGCACCTGTATCTGAAATGCCTATCGGCACCTATTTTTGAAATGCCTATCGGAAACTACATCTGAAATGCCTATCTGCACCTATATTTGAAATGCCTATCGGCAACCATATCTAAAATGCCTATCGGCACCTATATTTAATATGCCTATCGGCACTTATATTTGGAATGCCTATCGGCACCTATATTTGAAATGCCTATCGGCTTATATATCTGAAATGCCTATCGGCACCTATTTTTAAAATGCCAATCGCCAACTTTATCTGAAATGCCTATCGGCACCTATATCTAAAATGCCTATCGGCACCTATTTTTAAAATGCCAATCGGCAACTATATCTGAAATACCTATCGGCACCTATATCTGAAATGCCTATCAGCACCTATTTTTGAAATGCCTATCGGAAACTACATCTGAAATGCCTATCTGCACCTATATTTGAAATGCCTATCGGCAACCATCTCTAAAATGCCTATCGGCACCTATATTTGAAATGCCTATCGGCAACCATATATAAAATGCCTATCGGCACCTATATTTGAAATGCCTATCGGCTTATATATCTGAAATGCCTATCGGCACCTATTTTTAAAATGCCAATCGCCAACTTTATCTGAAATACCTATCGACACCTATATCTAAAACGCCTATCGGCACCTATTTTTAAAATGCCAATCGGCAACTATATCTGAAATGCCTATCGGCACCTATATGTGAAATGCCTATCGGCACCTATTTTTGAAATGCCTATCGGCAACCATATCTGGAATGCCTATCGGCACCTATATTTGAAGTGCCTATCGGCTTATATATCTGAAATGCCTATCGGCACCTATTTTTAAAATGTCAATCGCCAACTTTATCTGAAATGCCTATCAGCACCTATATCTAAAATGCCTATCGGCACCTATTTTTAAAATGCCAATCGGCAACTATATCTGAAATGCCTATCGGCACCTATATCTGAAATGCCTAGCGGCACCTATTTTTGAAATGCCTATCGGAAACTACATCTGAAATGCCTATCTGCACCTTTATTTGAAATGCCTATCGGCACCTATTTTGGAAATGCCTATCGGAAACTACATCTGAAATGCCTATCGGCACCTATTTTTAAAATGCCAATCGGCAACTATATCTGAAATGCCTATCGGCACCTATTTAATAAATGCCTATCGGCACCTATTTTTGAAATGCCTATCGGAAACTACATCTGTAATGCCTATCAGCACCTATATTTGGAATGCCTATCGGCAACCATATCTGGAATGCCTATCGGCACCTATTTTTGAAATGTCTATCGGATACTACATCTGAAATGCCTATCAGCACCTATATTTAAAATGCCTATCGGCAACCATATCTGGAATGCCTCTCGGCACCTTTATTTGAAATGCCTATCGGCTTCCATATCTGAAATGCCTATCGGTACCTATTTTTAAAATGCGAATCGGCAACTATATCTGAAATGCCTATCGGCACCTATATCTGAAATGCCTATCGGCACCTATTTTTGAAATGCCTATCGGAAACTACATCTGAAATGCCTATCAGCACCTATATTTGAAATGCCTATCGGCAACCATATCTGGAATGCCTATCGGCACCTATATTTGAAATGCCTATCGGCTTCTATATCTGAAATGCCTATCGGCACCTATTTTTGAAATGCCTATCGGAAAATACATCTGAAATGCCTATCAGCACCTATATTTGAAATGCCTATCAGCAACCATATCTAGAATGCCTATCGGCACCTATATTGAAATGCCTATCGGCTTCTATATCTGATATGCCTATCGGAAACTACATCTGAAATGCCTATCGGCACCTATTTTTGAATACCTATCGGAAACTACATCTGAAATGCCTATCAGCACCTATATTTGAAATGCCTATCAGCAACCATATCTAGAATGCCTATCGGCACCTATATTGAAATGCCTATCGGCTTCTATATCTGATATGCCTATCGGAAACTACATCTGAAATGCCTATCAGCACCTATATTTGAAAAGCCTATCGGCAACCATATCTGGAATGCCTATCGGCACCTATATTTGAAATGCCTATCGGCTTCTATATCTGAAATGCTTATCGGCACCTATTTTTAAAATGCGAATCGGCAACTATATCTAAAATGCCTTTCGGCACTTATATCTGAAATGCCTTTTGGCACCTATTTTAGAAATGCCTATCGGAAACTACATCTGAAATGCCTATCAGCACCTATATTTGAAATGCCTATCAGCAACCATATCTGGAATGCCTATCGGCACCTATATTTAAAATGCCTATCGGCTTCTATATCTGAAATGCCTATGGGCACCTTTTATACAATGCCAATCGGCAACTATATCTGAAATGCCTATCGGCACCTATATCTGAAATGCTTATCGGCACCTATTTTTGAAATGCCTATCGGAAACTACATCTGAAATGCCTATCAGCACCTTTATTTGAAATGCCTAACGGCAACCAAATCAGAAATGATTATCGGCACCTATATCTGAAGTGCCTTTCGGCATTTATATCTGAAATGCCTATCGGCACCTATATTTGAAATGCCTATCGGCACCTATATTTTAAATGCCTATCGGCAACTTTATCTGATATGCCTATCGGCACCTATATCTGAAATGCCTATCGGCACCTATTTTTGAAATGCCTATCGGAAACTACATCTGAAATGCCTATCGGCACCTATTTTTAAAATGCCAATCGGCAACTATATCTGAAATGCCTATCGGCACCTATTTTTGAAATGCCTATCGGCACCTGTTTTTGAAATGCCTATCGGAAACTACATCTAAAATGCCTATCGGCACCTATATTTGAAATGCCTATCGGCTTCTATGTCTGAAATGCCTATCGGCACCTATTTTTAAAAGTCGAATCGGCAACTATATCTGAAATGCCTATCGGCACTTATATCTGAAATGATTATCGGCACCTATTTTTTAAATGCCTATCGGACACTACATCTGAAATGCCTATCAGCACCTATATTTGAAATGCCTAACGGCAACCATATCTGGAATTCCTATCGGCACCTATATTTGAAATGCCTATCGGCTTCTATATCTGAAATGCCTATCGACACCTATTTTTAAAATGCGAATCGGCAACTATATCTGAAATGCCTATCGGCACCTATAACTGAAATGCCTATTGGCACCTATATCTGAAATGCCTATCGGCAACTATTTTTGAAATGCCTATCGGAAAATACATCTGAAATGCCTATCAGCACCTATATTTGAAATGCCTATCGGCAACCATATCTGGAATGCCTATCGGCACCTATATTTGAAATGCCTATCGGCTTCTATATCTGAAATGCCGATCGACATCTATTTTTAAAAAGCCAATCGGCGACTATATCTGAAATGCCTATCGGCACCTTTATCTGAAATGCCTATCTACACCTATTTTTGAAATACCTATCGGAAACTACATCTGAAATGCCTATCAGCACCTATATTTGAAATGCCTATCGGCAACCATATCTGGAATGCCTATCGGCAACTATATTTGAAATGCCTATCGGCTTCCATATCTGAAATGCCTATCGGCACCTATTTTTAAAATGCGAATCGGCAACTTTATCTGAAATGCCTATCGGCACCTATATCTGAAATGCCTATCGGCACCTATTTTTGAAATGCCTATCGGAAACTACATCTGAAATGCCTATCAGCACCTATATTTAAAATGCCTATCGGCAACCATATCTGGAATGCCTCTCGGCACCTTTATTTGAAATGCCTATCGGCTTCCATATCTGAAATGCCTATCGGTACCTATTTTTAAAATGCGAATCGGCAACTATATCTGAAATGCCTATCGGCACCTATATCTGAAATGCCTATCGGCACCTATTTTTGAAATGCCTATCGGAAACTACATCTGAAATGCCTATCAGCACCTATATTTGAAATGCCTATCGGCAACCATATCTGGAATGCCTATCGGCACCTATATTTGAAATGCCTATCGGCTTCTATATCTGAAATGCCTATCGGCACCTATTTTTGAAATGCCTATCGGAAAATACATCTGAAATGCCTATCAGCACCTATATTTGAAATGCATATTGGCAACCATATCTGGAATGCCTATCGGCACCTATATTTGAAATGCCTATCGGCTTCTATATCTGAAATGCCTATCGGAGACTACATCTGAAATGCCTATTAGCACCTATATTTGAAAAGCCTATCGGCAACCATATCTGGAATGCCTATCGGCACCTATATTTGAAATGCCTATCGGCTTCTATATCTATAATGCATATCGGCACCTATTTTTAAAATGCGAATCGGCAACTATATCTGAAATGCCTATCGGCACCTATATCTGAAATGCCTATCGGCACCTATTTTTGAATTGCCTATCTGAAACTACATCTGAAATGCCTATCAGCACCAATATTTGAAATGGCTATCAGCAACCAAATCAGAAATGCCTATCGGCACCTATATCTGAAATGCCTTTCGGCATTTGTATCTGAAATGCCTAGCGGCACCTATATTTGAAATGCCTATCGGCACCTATTTTTGAAATGCCTATAGGAAACTACATCTGAAATGCCTATCAGCACCTATATTTGAAATGCCTACCGGAACCATATCTGAAATGCCTATCGACACCTATATTTGAAATACTTATCGACTTCTATATCTGAAATGCCTATCGGCACCTATATCTGAAATGCTTATCGGCACCTATTTTTGAAATGACTATCGGAAACTACATCTGAAATGCCTATCGGCACCTATTTTTGAATACCTATCGGAAACTACATCTGAAATGCCTATCAGCACCTATATTTGAAATGCCTATCAGCAACCATATCTAGAATGCCTATCGGCACCTATATTGAAATGCCTATCGGCTTCTATATCTGATATGCCTATCGGAAACTACATCTGAAATGCCTATCAGCACCTATATTTGAAAAGCCTATCGGCAACCATATCTGGAATGCCTATCGGCACCTATATTTGAAATGCCTATCGGCTTCTATATCTGAAATGCTTATCGGCACCTATTTTTAAAATGCGAATCGGCAACTATATCTAAAATGCCTTTCGGCACTTATATCTGAAATGCCTTTTGGCACCTATTTTTGAAATGCCTATCGGAAACTACATCTGAAATGCCTATCAGCACCTATATTTGAAATGCCTATCGGCAACCATATCTGGAATGCCTATCGGCACCTATATTTAAAATGCCTATCGGCTTCTATATCTGAAATGCCTATCGGCACCTATTTTTAAAATGCGAATCGGCAACTATATCTGAAATGCCTATCGGCACCTATATCTGAAATGCCTATCGGCACCTATTTTTTAAATGCCTATCGGAAATTACATCTGAAATGCCTATCAGCACCTATATTTGAAATGCCTATTGGCAGCCATATCTGGAATGCCTATCGGCACCTATATTTGAAATGCCTATCGGGTTCTATATCGGAAATGCCTATGGGCACCTTTTATACAATGCCAATCGGCAACTATATCTGAAATGCCTATCGGCACCTATATCTGAAATGCCTATCAGCACCTATATTTGAAATGCCTATCGGCAACCATATCTGGAATGCCTATCGGCACCTATATTTAAAATGCCTATCGGCTTCTATATCTGAAATGCCTATCGGCACCTATTTTTAAAATGCGAATCGGCAACTATATCTGAAATGCCTATCGGCACCTATATCTGAAATGCCTATCGGCACCTATTTTTTAAATGCCTATCGGAAATTACATCTGAAATGCCTATCAGCACCTTTATTTGAAATGCCTAACGGCAACCAAATCAGAAATGATTATCGGCACCTATATCTGAAATGCCTTTCGGCATTTATATCTGAAATGCCTATCGGCACCTATATTTGAAATGCCTATCGGCACCTATATTTTAAATGCCTAACGGCAACTTTATCTGATATGCCTATCGGCACCTATATCTGAAATGCCTATCGGCACCTATTTTTGAAATGCCTATCGGAAACTACATCTGAAATGCCTATCGGCACCTATTTTTAAAATGCCAATCGGCAACTATATCTGAAATGCCTATCGGCACCTATTTTTGAAATGCCTATCGGCACCTATTTTTGAAATGCCTATCGGAAACTACATCTAAAATGCCTATCGGCACCTATATTTGAAATGCCTATCGGCTTCTATGTCTGAGATGCCTATCGGCACCTATTTTTAAAAGTCGAATCGGCAACTATATCTGAAATGCCTATCGGCACTTATATCTGAAATGATTATCGGCACCTATTTTTTAAATGCCTATCGGACACTACATCTGAAATGCCTATCAGCACCTATATTTGAAATGCCTAACGGCAACCATATCTGGAATGCCTATCGGCACCTATATTTGAAATGCCTATCGGCTTCTATATCTGAAATGCCTATCGACACCTATTTTTAAAATGCGAATCGGCAACTATATCTGAAATGCCTATCGGCACCTATATCTGAAATGCCTATTGGCACCTATATCTGAAATGCCTATCGGCACCTATTTTTGAAATGCCTATCGGAAAATACATCTGAAATGCCTATCAGCACCTATATTTGAAATGCCTATCGGCAACCATATCTGAAATGCCTATCGGCACCTATATTTGAAATGCCTATCGGCTTCTATATCTGAAATGCCGATCGACATCTATTTTTAAAAAGCCAATCGGCGACTATATCTGAAATGCCTATCGGCACCTTTATCTGAAATGCCTATCGACACCTATTTTTGAAATGCCTATCGGAAACTACATCTGAAATGCCTATCAGCACCTATATTTGAAATGCCTATCGGCAACCATATCTGGAATGCCTATCGGCAACTATATTTGAAATGCCTATCGGCTTCCATATCTGAAATGCCTATCGGCACCTATTTTTAAAATGCGAATCGGCAACTCTATCTGAAATGCCTATCGGCACCTATATCTGAAATGCCTATCGGCACCTATTTTTGAAATGCCTATCGGAAACTACATCTGAAATGCCTATCAGCACCTATATTTGAAATGCCTATCGGCAACCATATCTGGAATGCCTATCGGCACCTATATTTGAAATGCCTATCGGCTTCTATATCTAAAATGCCTATCGGCACCTATTTTTAAAATGCGAATCGACAACTATATCTGAAATGGCTATCGGCACTTACATCTGAAATGCCTATCGGCACCTATTTTTGAAATGCCTATCGGCAACTATATCTGAAATGCCTATCGGCACCTATATCTGAAATGCCTATCAGCACCTATTTTTGAAATGCCTATCGGAAACTACATCTGAAATGCCTATCTGCACCTATATTTGAAATGCCTATCGGCAACCATATCTAAAATGCCTATCGGCACCTATATTTGAAATGCCTATCGGCAACCATATCTGGAATGCCTATCGGCACCTATATTTGAAATGCCTATCGGCTTATATATCTGAAATGCCTATCGGCACCTATTTTTAAAATGCCAATTGCCAACTTTATCTGAAATACCTATCGGCACCTATATCTAAAACGCCTATCGGCACCTATTTTTAAAATGCCAATCGGCAACTATATCTGAAATGCCTATCGGCACCTATATCTGAAATGCCTATCGGCACCTGTTTTTGAAATGCCTATCGGCAACCATATCTGGAATGCCTATCGGCACCTATATTTGAAATGCCTATCGGCCTATATATCTGAAATGCCTATCGGCACCTATTTTTAAAATGCCAAACGCCAACTTTATCTGAAATGCCTATCGGCACCTATATTTGAAATGCCTATCGGCTTCTATATCTGAAATGCTTATCGGCACCTATTTTTAAAATGCGAATCGGCAACTATATCTAAAATGCCTTTCGGCACTTATATCTGAAATGCCTTTTGGCACCTATTTTTGAAATGCCTATCGGAAACTACATCTGAAATGCCTATCAGCACCTATATTTGAAATGCCTATCGGCAACCATATCTGGAATGCCTATCGGCACCTATATTTGAAATGCCTATCGGCTTCTATATCTGAAATGCTTATCGGCACCTATTTTTAAAATGCGAATCGGCAACTATATCTAAAATGCCTTTCGGCACTTATATCTGAAATGCCTTTTGGCACCTATTTTTGAAATGCCTATCGGAAACTACATCTGAAATGCCTATCAGCACCTATATTTGAAATGCCTATCGGCAACCATATCTGGAATGCCTATCGGCACCTATATTTAAAATGCCTATCGGCTTCTATATCTGAAATGCCTATCGGCACCTATTTTTAAAATGCGAATCGGCAACTATATCTGAAATGCCTATCGGCACCTATATCTGAAATGCCTATCGGCACCTATTTTTTAAATGCCTATCGGAAATTACATCTGAAATGCCTATCAGCACCTATATTTGAAATGCCTATTGGCAGCCATATCTGGAATGCCTATCGGCACCTATATTTGAAATGCCTATCGGGTTCTATATCGGAAATGCCTATGGGCACCTTTTATACAATGCCAATCGGCAACTATATCTGAAATGCCTATCGGCACCTATATCTGAAATGCCTATCAGCACCTATATTTGAAATGCCTATCGGCAACCATATCTGGAATGCCTATCGGCACCTATATTTAAAATGCCTATCGGCTTCTATATCTGAAATGCCTATCGGCACCTATTTTTAAAATGCGAATCGGCAACTATATCTGAAATGCCTATCGGCACCTATATCTGAAATGCCTATCGGCACCTATTTTTTAAATGCCTATCGGAAATTACATCTGAAATGCCTATCAGCACCTTTATTTGAAATGCCTAACGGCAACCAAATCAGAAATGATTATCGGCACCTATATCTGAAATGCCTTTCGGCATTTATATCTGAAATGCCTATCGGCACCTATATTTGAAATGCCTATCGGCACCTATATTTTAAATGCCTAACGGCAACTTTATCTGATATGCCTATCGGCACCTATATCTGAAATGCCTATCGGCACCTATTTTTGAAATGCCTATCGGAAACTACATCTGAAATGCCTATCGGCACCTATTTTTAAAATGCCAATCGGCAACTATATCTGAAATGCCTATCGGCACCTATTTTTGAAATGCCTATCGGCACCTATTTTTGAAATGCCTATCGGAAACTACATCTAAAATGCCTATCGGCACCTATATTTGAAATGCCTATCGGCTTCTATGTCTGAGATGCCTATCGGCACCTATTTTTAAAAGTCGAATCGGCAACTATATCTGAAATGCCTATCGGCACTTATATCTGAAATGATTATCGGCACCTATTTTTTAAATGCCTATCGGACACTA
Organism: Venustoraphidia nigricollis; assembly: GCA_034508555.1. Lineage (NCBI taxonomy): Eukaryota > Metazoa > Arthropoda > Insecta > Raphidioptera > Raphidiidae > Venustoraphidia > Venustoraphidia nigricollis. Next base: position 106,318 of record JAVRKA010000194.1, on the reverse strand, counting down.
CATCTGAAATGCCTATCAGCACCTATATTTGAAATGCCTAACGGCAACCATATCTGGAATGCCTATCGGCACCTATATTTGAAATGCCTATCGGCTTCTATATCTGAAATGCCTATCGACACCTATTTTTAAAATGCGAATCGGCAACTATATCTGAAATGCCTATCGGCACCTATATCTGAAATGCCTATTGGCACCTATATCTGAAATGCCTATCGGCACCTATTTTTGAAATGCCTATCGGAAAATACATCTGAAATGCCTATCAGCACCTATATTTGAAATGCCTATCGGCAACCATATCTGAAATGCCTATCGGCACCTATATTTGAAATGCCTATCGGCTTCTATATCTGAAATGCCGATCGACATCTATTTTTAAAAAGCCAATCGGCGACTATATCTGAAATGCCTATCGGCACCTTTATCTGAAATGCCTATCGACACCTATTTTTGAAATGCCTATCGGAAACTACATCTGAAATGCCTATCAGCACCTATATTTGAAATGCCTATCGGCAACCATATCTGGAATGCCTATCGGCAACTATATTTGAAATGCCTATCGGCTTCCATATCTGAAATGCCTATCGGCACCTATTTTTAAAATGCGAATCGGCAACTCTATCTGAAATGCCTATCGGCACCTATATCTGAAATGCCTATCGGCACCTATTTTTGAAATGCCTATCGGAAACTACATCTGAAATGCCTATCAGCACCTATATTTGAAATGCCTATCGGCAACCATATCTGGAATGCCTATCGGCACCTATATTTGAAATGCCTATCGGCTTCTATATCTAAAATGCCTATCGGCACCTATTTTTAAAATGCGAATCGACAACTATATCTGAAATGGCTATCGGCACTTACATCTGAAATGCCTATCGGCACCTATTTTTGAAATGCCTATCGGCAACTATATCTGAAATGCCTATCGGCACCTATATCTGAAATGCCTATCAGCACCTATTTTTGAAATGCCTATCGGAAACTACATCTGAAATGCCTATCTGCACCTATATTTGAAATGCCTATCGGCAACCATATCTAAAATGCCTATCGGCACCTATATTTGAAATGCCTATCGGCAACCATATCTGGAATGCCTATCGGCACCTATATTTGAAATGCCTATCGGCTTATATATCTGAAATGCCTATCGGCACCTATTTTTAAAATGCCAATTGCCAACTTTATCTGAAATACCTATCGGCACCTATATCTAAAACGCCTATCGGCACCTATTTTTAAAATGCCAATCGGCAACTATATCTGAAATGCCTATCGGCACCTATATCTGAAATGCCTATCGGCACCTGTTTTTGAAATGCCTATCGGCAACCATATCTGGAATGCCTATCGGCACCTATATTTGAAATGCCTATCGGCCTATATATCTGAAATGCCTATCGGCACCTATTTTTAAAATGCCAAACGCCAACTTTATCTGAAATGCCTATCAGCACCTATATCTAAAATGCCTATCGGCACCTATTTTTAAAATGCCAATCGGCAACTATATCTGAAATGCCTATCGGCACCTATATCTGAAATGCCTAGCGGCACCTATTTTTGAAATGCCTATCGAAAACTACATCTGAAATGCCTATCTGCACCTTTATTTGAAATGCCTATCGGCACCTATTTTGGAAATGCCTATCGGAAACTACATCTGAAATGCCTATCGGCGCCTATTTTTAAAATGCCAATCGGCAACTATATCTGAAATGCCTATCGGCACCTATTTAATAAATGCCTATCGGCACCTATTTTTGAAATGCCTATCGGAAACTACATCTGTAATGCCTATCAGCACCTATATTTGAAATGCCTATCGGCAACCATATCTGGAATGCCTATCGGCACCTATTTTTGAAATGTCTATTGGATACTACATCTGAAATGCCTATCAGCACCTATATTTAAAATGCCTATCGGCAACCATATCTGGAATGCCTCTCGGCACCTTTATTTGAAATGCCTATCGGCTTCCATATCTGAAATGCCTATCGGTACCTATTTTTAAAATGCGAATCGGCAACTATATCTGAAATGCCTATCGGCACCTATATCTGAAATGCCTATCGGCACCTATTTTTGAAATGCCTATCGGAAACTACATCTGAAATGCCTATCAGCACCTATATTTGAAATGCCTATCGGCAACCATATCTGGAATGCCTATCGGCACCTATATTTGAAATGCCTATCGGCTTTTATATCTGAAATGCCTATCGGCACCTATATTTGAAATGCCTATCGGCACCTATATTTTAAATGCCTATCGGCAACTATATCTGATATGTCTATCGGCACCTATATCTGAAATGCCTATTGGCACCTATTTTTGAAATGCCTATCGGAAACTACATCTGAAATGCCTATCGGCACCTATTTTTAAAATGCCAATCGGCAACTATATTTGAAATGCCTATCGGCACCTATTTTTGAAATGCCTATCGGCACCTATTTTTGAAATGCCTATCGGAAACTACATCTAAAATGCTTATCAGCACCTATATTTGAAATGCCTATGGGCAACCATATCTGGAATGCCTATCGGCACCTATATTTAAAATGCCTATCGGCTTCTATATCTGAAATGCCTATCGGCACCTAATTTTCAAAGTCGAATCGGCAACTATATCTGAAATGCCTATCGGCACCTATATCTGAAATACCTATCGGCACCTAATTTTGAAATGCCTATCGGACACTACATCTGAAATGCCTATCAGCATCTATATTTGAAATGCCTATCGGCAACCATATCTGGAATGCCTATCGGCACCTATATTTGAAATGCCTATCGGCTTTTATATCTGAAATGCCTATCGACACCTATTTTTAAAATGCGAATCGGCAACTATATCTGAAATGCCTATCGGCACCTATATCTGAAATGCCTATTGGCACCTATATCTGAAATGCCTATCGGCACCTATTTTTGAAATGCCTATCGGAAAATCCATCTGAAATACCTATCAGCACGTATATTTGAAATGCCTATCGGCAACCATATCTGGAATGCCTATCGGCACCTATATCTGAAATGCCTATCGGCACCTATTTTTGAAATGCCTATCGGAAAATCCATCTGAAATACCTATCAGCACCTATATTTGAAATGCCTATCGGCAACCATATCTTGAATGCCTATCGGCACCTATATTTGAAATGCCTATCGGCTTCTATATCTGAAATGCCTATCGGCACATATTTTTAAAATGCAAATCGGCAACTATATCTGAAATGGCTATCGGCACCTATATCTGAAATGCCTATCGGCACCTATTTTTGAAATGCCTATCGGAAACTACATCTGAAATGCCTATCAGCACCTATATTTGAAATGCCTATCAGCAATTATATCTAGAATGCCTATCGGCACCTATATTTGAAAAGCCTATCGGCTTCTATATCTGAAATGCCTATCGGAAACTACATCTGAAATGCCTATTAGCACCGATATTTGAAAAGCCTATCGGCAACCATATCTGGAATGCCTATCGGCACCTATATTTGAAATGCCTATCGGCTTCTATATCTGAAATGCATATCGGCACTTATTTTTAAAATGCGAATCGGCAACCATATCTGGAATGCCTATCGGCACCTATATTTAAAATTCCTATCGGCTTCTATATCTGAAATGCATATCGGCACCTATTTTTAAAATGCGAATCGGCAACTATATCTAATATGCCTATCGGCACCTATATCTGAAATGCCTATCGGCACCTATTTTTAAAATGCCTATCGGAAACTACATCTGAAATGCCTATCTGCACCTATATTTGAAATGCGTATCGGCAACCATATCTGGAATATCTATCGGCACCTATATTTGAAATGCCTATCGGCTTCTATATCTGAAATGCCTATCGGCACCTATTTTTAAAATGCCAATCAGCAATTATATCTGAAATGCCTATCGGCACCTACATCTGAAATACCTATCGGCACCTATTTTTCAAATGCCTATCGGAAACTACATCTAAAATGCCTATCAGCACCTATATTTGAAATACCTATCGGCAACCACATCTGGAATGCCTATCGGCACCTATATTTGAAATGCCTATCGGCTCCCATATCTGAAATGCCTATCGGCACCTATTTTTAAAATGCGAATCGGCAACTATATCTGAAATGCCTATCGGCACCTATATCTGAAATGCCACTCGGCACTTATTTTTGAAATGCCTATCGGAAACTACATCTGAAATGCCTATCAGCACCTCTATTTGAAATGCCTATCGGCAATAATATCTGGAATGCCTATCGGCACCTATATTTGAAATGCCTATCGGCACCTATTTTTAAAATGCCAATCGGCAACTATATCTAAAATGCCTATCGGCACCTATTTTTGAAATGCTTATCGGAAACTACATCTGAAATGCCTGTCGGCACCTATATTTGAAATGCCTATCGGCTTCTATATCTGAAATGCCTATTGACACCTATTTTTAAAATGCGAATCGGCAACTATATCTTAAATGCCTATCGGCACCTATATCTGAAATGCCTATTGGCACCTATATCTGAAATGCCTATCGGCACCTATTTTTTAAATGCCTATCGGAAAATACATCTGAAATGCCTATCAGCACCTATATTTGAAATGCCTATCAGCACCTATATTTGAAATGCCTATCGGCAACCATATCTGGAATGCCTATCGGCACCTATATTTGAAATGCCTATTGGCTTCTATATCTGAAATGCCTATCGGAAACTACATCTGAAATGCCTAATAGCACCTATATTTGAAAAGCCTATCGGCAACCATATCTGGAATGCCTATCGGCACCTATATTTGAAATGCCTATCGGCTTCTATATCTGAAATGCATATCGGCACCTATTTTTAAAATGCGAATCGGCAACTATATCTGAAATGCCTATCGGCACCTATTTTTGAAATGCCTATCGGAAACTACATCTGAAATGCCTATCCGCACCTATATTTGAAATGCGTATCGGCAACCATATCTGGAATATCTATCGGCACCTATATTTGAAATGCCTATCGGCTTTTATATCTGAAATGCCTATCGGCACCTATTTTTAAAATGCCAATCAGCAATTATATCTGAAATGCCTATCGGCACCTATATCTGAAATACCTATCGGCACCTATTTTTCAAATGCCTATCGGAAACTACATCTGAAATGCCTATCAGCACCTATATTTGAAATACCTATCGGCAACCACATCTGGAATGCCTATCGGCACCTATATTTGAAATGCCTATCGGCTTCCATATCTGAAATGCCTATCGGCACCTATTTTTAAAATGCGAATCGGCAACTATATCTGAAATGCCTATCGGCACCTATATCTGAAATGCCACTCGGCACTTATTTTTGAAATGTCTATCGGAAACTACATCTGAAATGCCTATCAGCACCTCTATTTGAAATGTCTATCGGCAATAATATCTGGAATGCCTATCGGCACCTATATTTGAAATGCCTATCGGCACCTATTTTTAAAATGCCAATCGGCAACTATATCTGAAATGCCTATCGGCACCTATTTTTGAAATGCTTATCGGAAACTACATTTGAAATGCCTATCAGCACCTATATTTGAAATGCCTATCAGCAACCATATCTAGAATGCCTATCGGCACCTATATTTGAAATGCCTATCGGCTTCTATATCTGAAATGCCTATCGGAAACTACATCTGAAATGCCTATCAGCACCTATATTTGAAAAGCCTATCGGCAACCATATCTGGAATGCCTATCGGTACCTATATTTGAAGTGCCTATCGGCAACCATATCTGGAATGCCTATCGGCACCTATATTTGAAATGCCTATCGGCTTCTATATCTGAAATGCCTATCGGCACCTCTTTTTGAAATGCGAATCGGCAACTATATCTGAAATGCTTATCGGCACCTATATCTAAAATGCCTATCGGCACCTATTTTTTAAATGCCTATCGGAAATTACACCTGAAATGCCTATCAGCACCTATATTTGAAATGCCTATCGGCAACCATATCTGGAATGCCTATCGGCACCTATATTTGAAATGCCTATCGGCTTCTATATCGGAAATGCCTATGGGCACCTATTTTTAAAATGCTAATCGGCAACTATATCTGAAATGCTTATCGGCACTTAGATCTGAAATGCCTATCGGCACCTATTTTTGAAATGCCTATCGGAAACTACATCTGAAATGCCTATCAGCACTTATATTTGAAATGCCTAACGGCAACCAAATCAGAAATGATTTTCGGCACCTATATCTGAAATGCCTTTCGGCATTTATATCTGAAATGCCTATCGGCACCTATATTTGAAATGCCTATCGGCACCTATATTTTAAATGCCTATCGGCAACTGTATCAGATATGCCTATCGGCACCTATATCTGAAATGCCTTCGGCACCTATTTTTAAAATACCAATCGGCAACTATATCTGAAATGCCTATCGGCACCTATTTTTGAAATGCCTATCGGCACCTATTTTTGAAATGCCTATCGGACACTACATCTAAAATGCCTATCAGCACCTATATTTGAAATGCCTATCGGCAACCATATCTGGAATGCCTATCGGCACCTATATTTGATATGCCTATCGGCTTCTATATCTGAAATGCCTATCGGCACCTATTTTTAAAAGTCGATTCGGCAAATATATCTGAAATGCCTATCGGCACCTATTTTTGAAAAGCCTATCGGACACTACATCTGAAATGCCTATCAGCACCTATATTTGAAATGCCTATCGGCAACCATATCTGGAATGCCTATCGGCACCTATATTTGAAATGCCTATCGGCTTCTATATCTGAAATGCCTATCGACACCTATTTTTAAAATGCGAATCGGCAACTATATCTGAAATGACTATCGGCACCTATATCTGAAATGCCTATTGGCACCTATATCTAAAATGCCTATCGGCACATATTTTTGAAATGCCTATCGGAAAATACATCTGAAATGCCTATCAGCACCTATATTTGAAATGCCTATCGGCAACCATATCTGGAATGCCTATCGGCACCTATATTTGATATGCCTATCGGCTTCTATATCTGAAATGCCTATCGGCACCTATTTTTAAAAGTCGATTCGGCAAATATATCTGAAATGCCTATCGGCACCTATATCTGAAATGCCTATCGGCACCTATTTTTGAAAAGCCTATCGGACACTACATCTGAAATGCCTATCAGCACCTATATTTGAAATGCCTATCAGCAACCATATCTGGAATGCCTATCGGCACCTATATTTAAAATGCCTATCGGCTTCTATATCTGAAATGCCTATGGGCACCTTTTATACAATGCCAATCGGCAACTATATCTGAAATGCCTATCGGCACCTATATCTGAAATGCTTATCGGCACCTATTTTTGAAATGCCTATCGGAAACTACATCTGAAATGCCTATCAGCACCTTTATTTGAAATGCCTAACGGCAACCAAATCAGAAATGATTATCGGCACCTATATCTGAAGTGCCTTTCGGCATTTATATCTGAAATGCCTATCGGCACCTATATTTGAAATGCCTATCGGCACCTATATTTTAAATGCCTATCGGCAACTTTATCTGATATGCCTATCGGCACCTATATCTGAAATGCCTATCGGCACCTATTTTTGAAATGCCTATCGGAAATTACATCTGAAATGCCTATCGGCACCTATTTTTAAAATGCCAATCGGCAACTATATCTGAAATGCCTATCGGCACCTATTTTTGAAATGCCTATCGGCACCTGTTTTTGAAATGCCTATCGGAAACTACATCTAAAATGCCTATCGGCACCTATATTTGAAATGCCTATCGGCTTCTATGTCTGAAATGCCTATCGGCACCTATTTTTAAAAGTCGAATCGGCAACTATATCTGAAATGCCTATCGGCACTTATATCTGAAATGATTATCGGCACCTATTTTTTAAATGCCTATCGGACACTACATCTGAAATGCCTATCAGCACCTATATTTGAAATGCCTAACGGCAACCATATCTGGAATTCCTATCGGCACCTATATTTGAAATGCCTATCGGCTTCTATATCTGAAATGCCTATCGACACCTATTTTTAAAATGCGAATCGGCAACTATATCTGAAATGCCTATCGGCACCTATAACTGAAATGCCTTTTGGCACCTATATCTGAAATGCCTATCGGCAACTATTTTTGAAATGCCTATCGGAAAATACATCTGAAATGCCTATCAGCACCTATATTTGAAATGCCTATCGGCAACCATATCTGGAATGCCTATCGGCACCTATATTTGAAATGCCTATCGGCTTCTATATCTGAAATGCCGATCGACATCTATTTTTAAAAAGCCAATCGGCGACTATATCTGAAATGCCTATCGGCACCTTTATCTGAAATGCCTATCTACACCTATTTTTGAAATACCTATCGGAAACTACATCTGAAATGCCTATCAGCACCTATATTTGAAATGCCTATCGGCAACCATATCTGGAATGCCTATCGGCAACTATATTTGAAATGCCTATCGGCTTCCATATCTGAAATGCCTATCGGCACCTATTTTTAAAATGCGAATCGGCAACTTTATCTGAAATGCCTATCGGCACCTATATCTGAAATGCCTATCGGCACCTATTTTTGAAATGCCTATCGGAAACTACATCTGAAATGCCTATCAGCACCTATATTTGAAATGCCTAACGGCAAACATATCTGGAATGCCTATCGGCAACTATATTTGAAATGCCTATCGGCTTCCATATCTGAAATGCCTATCGGCACCTATTTTTAAAATGCGAATCGGCAACTCTATCTGAAATGCCTATCGGCACCTATATCTGAAATGCCTATCGGCACCTATTTTTGAAATGCCTATCGGAAACTACATCTGAAATGCCTATCAGCACCTATATTTGAAATGCCTATCGGCAACCATATCTGGAATGCCTATCGGCACCTATATTTGAAATGCCTATCGGCTTCTATATCTAAAATGCCTATCGGCACCTATTTTTAAAATGCGAATCGACAACTATATCTGAAATGGCTATCGGCACCTACATCTGAAATGCCTATCGGCACCTATTTTTGAAATGCCTATCGGCAACTATATCTGAAATGCCTATCGGCACCTATATCTGAAATGCCTATCAGCACCTATTTTTGAAATGCCTATCGGAAACTACATCTGAAATGCCTATCTGCACCTATATTTGAAATGCCTATCGGCAACCATATCTAAAATGCCTATCGGCACCTATATTTGAAATGCCTATCGGCAACCATATCTGGAATGCCTATCGGCACCTATATTTGAAATGCCTATCGGCTTATATATCTGAAATGCCTATCGGCACCTATTTTTAAAATGCCAATTGCCAACTTTATCTGAAATACCTATCGGCACCTATATCTAAAACGCCTATCGGCACCTATTTTTAAAATGCCAATCGGCAACTATATCTGAAATGCCTATCGGCACCTATATCTGAAATGCCTATCGGCACCTGTTTTTGAAATGCCTATCGGCAACCATATCTGGAATGCCTATCGGCACCTATATTTGAAATGCCTATCGGCCTATATATCTGAAATGCCTATCGGCACCTATTTTTAAAATGCCAATCGCCAACTTTATCTGAAATGCCTATCAGCACCTATATCTAAAATGCCTATCGGCACCTATTTTTAAAATGCCAATCGGCAACTATATCTGAAATGCCTATCGGCACCTATATCTGAAATGCCTAGCGGCACCTATTTTTGAAATGCCTATCGAAAACTACATCTGAAATGCCTATCTGCACCTTTATTTGAAATGCCTATCGGCACCTATTTTGGAAATGCCTATCGGAAACTACATCTGAAATGCCTATCGGCGCCTATTTTTAAAATGCCAATCGGCAACTATATCTGAAATGCCTATCGGCACCTATTTAATAAATGCCTATCGGCACCTATTTTTGAAATGCCTATCGGAAACTACATCTGTAATGCCTATCAGCACCTATATTTGAAATGCCTATCGGCAACCATATCTGGAATGCCTATCGGCACCTATTTTTGAAATGTCTATTGGATACTACATCTGAAATGCCTATCAGCACCTATATTTAAAATGCCTATCGGCAACCATATCTGGAATGCCTCTCGGCACCTTTATTTGAAATGCCTATCGGCTTCCATATCTGAAATGCCTATCGGTACCTATTTTTAAAATGCGAATCGGCAACTATATCTGAAATGCCTATCGGCACCTATATCTGAAATGCCTATCGGCACCTATTTTTGAAATGCCTATCGGAAACTACATCTGAAATGCCTATCAGCACCTATATTTGAAATGCCTATCGGCAACCATATCTGGAATGCCTATCGGCACCTATATTTGAAATGCCTATCGGCTTTTATATCTGAAATGCCTATCGGCACCTATATTTGAAATGCCTATCGGCACCTATATTTTAAATGCCTATCGGCAACTATATCTGATATGTCTATCGGCACCTATATCTGAAATGCCTATTGGCACCTATTTTTGAAATGCCTATCGGAAACTACATCTGAAATGCCTATCGGCACCTATTTTTAAAATGCCAATCGGCAACTATATTTGAAATGCCTATCGGCACCTATTTTTGAAATGCCTATCGGCACCTATTTTTGAAATGCCTATCGGAAACTACATCTAAAATGCTTATCAGCACCTATATTTGAAATGCCTATGGGCAACCATATCTGGAATGCCTATCGGCACCTATATTTAAAATGCCTATCGGCTTCTATATCTGAAATGCCTATCGGCACCTAATTTTCAAAGTCGAATCGGCAACTATATCTGAAATGCCTATCGGCACCTATATCTGAAATACCTATCGGCACCTAATTTTGAAATGCCTATCGGACACTACATCTGAAATGCCTATCAGCATCTATATTTGAAATGCCTATCGGCAACCATATCTGGAATGCCTATCGGCACCTATATTTGAAATGCCTATCGGCTTTTATATCTGAAATGCCTATCGACACCTATTTTTAAAATGCGAATCGGCAACTATATCTGAAATGCCTATCGGCACCTATATCTGAAATGCCTATTGGCACCTATATCTGAAATGCCTATCGGCACCTATTTTTGAAATGCCTATCGGAAAATCCATCTGAAATACCTATCAGCACGTATATTTGAAATGCCTATCGGCAACCATATCTGGAATGCCTATCGGCACCTATATCTGAAATGCCTATCGGCACCTATTTTTGAAATGCCTATCGGAAAATCCATCTGAAATACCTATCAGCACCTATATTTGAAATGCCTATCGGCAACCATATCTTGAATGCCTATCGGCACCTATATTTGAAATGCCTATCGGCTTCTATATCTGAAATGCCTATCGGCACATATTTTTAAAATGCAAATCGGCAACTATATCTGAAATGGCTATCGGCACCTATATCTGAAATGCCTATCGGCACCTATTTTTGAAATGCCTATCGGAAACTACATCTGAAATGCCTATCAGCACCTATATTTGAAATGCCTATCAGCAATTATATCTAGAATGCCTATCGGCACCTATATTTGAAAAGCCTATCGGCTTCTATATCTGAAATGCCTATCGGAAACTACATCTGAAATGCCTATTAGCACCGATATTTGAAAAGCCTATCGGCAACCATATCTGGAATGCCTATCGGCACCTATATTTGAAATGCCTATCGGCTTCTATATCTGAAATGCATATCGGCACTTATTTTTAAAATGCGAATCGGCAACCATATCTGGAATGCCTATCGGCACCTATATTTAAAATTCCTATCGGCTTCTATATCTGAAATGCATATCGGCACCTATTTTTAAAATGCGAATCGGCAACTATATCTAATATGCCTATCGGCACCTATATCTGAAATGCCTATCGGCACCTATTTTTAAAATGCCTATCGGAAACTACATCTGAAATGCCTATCTGCACCTATATTTGAAATGCGTATCGGCAACCATATCTGGAATATCTATCGGCACCTATATTTGAAATGCCTATCGGCTTCTATATCTGAAATGCCTATCGGCACCTATTTTTAAAATGCCAATCAGCAATTATATCTGAAATGCCTATCGGCACCTACATCTGAAATACCTATCGGCACCTATTTTTCAAATGCCTATCGGAAACTACATCTAAAATGCCTATCAGCACCTATATTTGAAATACCTATCGGCAACCACATCTGGAATGCCTATCGGCACCTATATTTGAAATGCCTATCGGCTCCCATATCTGAAATGCCTATCGGCACCTATTTTTAAAATGCGAATCGGCAACTATATCTGAAATGCCTATCGGCACCTATATCTGAAATGCCACTCGGCACTTATTTTTGAAATGCCTATCGGAAACTACATCTGAAATGCCTATCAGCACCTCTATTTGAAATGCCTATCGGCAATAATATCTGGAATGCCTTTCGGCACCTATATTTGAAATGCCTATCGGCACCTATTTTTAAAATGCCAATCGGCAACTATATCTAAAATGCCTATCGGCACCTATTTTTGAAATGCTTATCGGAAACTACATCTGAAATGCCTGTCGGCACCTATATTTGAAATGCCTATCGGCTTCTATATCTGAAATGCCTATTGACACCTATTTTTAAAATGCGAATCGGCAACTATATCTTAAATGCCTATCGGCACCTATATCTGAAATGCCTATTGGCACCTATATCTGAAATGCCTATCGGCACCTATTTTTTAAATGCCTATCGGAAAATACATCTGAAATGCCTATCAGCACCTATATTTGAAATGCCTATCAGCACCTATATTTGAAATGCCTATCGGCAACCATATCTGGAATGCCTATCGGCACCTATATTTGAAATGCCTATTGGCTTCTATATCTGAAATGCCTATCGGAAACTACATCTGAAATGCCTAATAGCACCTATATTTGAAAAGCCTATCGGCAACCATATCTGGAATGCCTATCGGCACCTATATTTGAAATGCCTATCGGCTTCTATATCTGAAATGCATATCGGCACCTATTTTTAAAATGCGAATCGGCAACTATATCTGAAATGCCTATCGGCACCTATTTTTGAAATGCCTATCGGAAACTACATCTGAAATGCCTATCCGCACCTATATTTGAAATGCGTATCGGCAACCATATCTGGAATATCTATCGGCACCTATATTTGAAATGCCTATCGGCTTTTATATCTGAAATGCCTATCGGCACCTATTTTTAAAATGCCAATCAGCAATTATATCTGAAATGCCTATCGGCACCTATATCTGAAATACCTATCGGCACCTATTTTTCAAATGCCTATCGGAAACTACATCTGAAATGCCTATCAGCACCTATATTTGAAATACCTATCGGCAACCACATCTGGAATGCCTATCGGCACCTATATTTGAAATGCCTATCGGCTTCCATATCTGAAATGCCTATCGGCACCTATTTTTAAAATGCGAATCGGCAACTATATCTGAAATGCCTATCGGCACCTATATCTGAAATGCCACTCGGCACTTATTTTTGAAATGTCTATCGGAAACTACATCTGAAATGCCTATCAGCACCTCTATTTGAAATGTCTATCGGCAATAATATCTGGAATGCCTATCGGCACCTATATTTGAAATGCCTATCGGCACCTATTTTTAAAATGCCAATCGGCAACTATATCTGAAATGCCTATCGGCACCTATTTTTGAAATGCTTATCGGAAACTACATTTGAAATGCCTATCAGCACCTATATTTGAAATGCCTATCAGCAACCATATCTAGAATGCCTATCGGCACCTATATTTGAAATGCCTATCGGCTTCTATATCTGAAATGCCTATCGGAAACTACATCTGAAATGCCTATCAGCACCTATATTTGAAAAGCCTATCGGCAACCATATCTGGAATGCCTATCGGTACCTATATTTGAAGTGCCTATCGGCAACCATATCTGGAATGCCTATCGGCACCTATATTTGAAATGCCTATCGGCTTCTATATCTGAAATGCCTATCGGCACCTCTTTTTGAAATGCGAATCGGCAACTATATCTGAAATGCTTATCGGCACCTATATCTAAAATGCCTATCGGCACCTATTTTTTAAATGCCTATCGGAAATTACACCTGAAATGCCTATCAGCACCTATATTTGAAATGCCTATCGGCAACCATATCTGGAATGCCTATCGGCACCTATATTTGAAATGCCTATCGGCTTCTATATCGGAAATGCCTATGGGCACCTATTTTTAAAATGCTAATCGGCAACTATATCTGAAATGCTTATCGGCACTTAGATCTGAAATGCCTATCGGCACCTATTTTTGAAATGCCTATCGGAAACTACATCTGAAATGCCTATCAGCACTTATATTTGAAATGCCTAACGGCAACCAAATCAGAAATGATTTTCGGCACCTATATCTGAAATGCCTTTCGGCATTTATATCTGAAATGCCTATCGGCACCTATATTTGAAATGCCTATCGGCACCTATATTTTAAATGCCTATCGGCAACTGTATCAGATATGCCTATCGGCACCTATATCTGAAATGCCTTCGGCACCTATTTTTAAAATACCAATCGGCAACTATATCTGAAATGCCTATCGGCACCTATTTTTGAAATGCCTATCGGCACCTATTTTTGAAATGCCTATCGGACACTACATCTAAAATGCCTATCAGCACCTATATTTGAAATGCCTATCGGCAACCATATCTGGAATGCCTATCGGCACCTATATTTGATATGCCTATCGGCTTCTATATCTGAAATGCCTATCGGCACCTATTTTTAAAAGTCGATTCGGCAAATATATCTGAAATGCCTATCGGCACCTATATCTGAAATGCCTATCGGCACCTATTTTTGAAAAGCCTATCGGACACTACATCTGAAATGCCTATCAGCACCTATATTTGAAATGCCTATCGGCAACCATATCTGGAATGCCTATCGGCACCTATATTTGAAATGCCTATCGGCTTCTATATCTGAAATGCCTATCGACACCTATTTTTAAAATGCGAATCGGCAACTATATCTGAAATGACTATCGGCACCTATATCTGAAATGCCTATTGGCACCTATATCTAAAATGCCTATCGGCACATATTTTTGAAATGCCTATCGCAAAATACATCTGAAATGCCTATCAGCACCTATATTTGAAATGCCTATCGGCAACCATATCTGGAATGCCTATCGGCACCTATATTTGAAATGCCTATCGGCTTCTATATCTGAAATGCCGATCGGTATCTATTTTTAAAATGCCAATCGGCGACTATATCTGAAATGCCTATCGGCACCTTTATCTGAAATGCCTATCGGCACCTATTTTTGAAATGCCTATCGGAAACTACATCTGAAATGCCTATCAGCACCTATATTTGAAATGCCTATCGGCAACTATATCTGGAATGCCTATTGGCACCTATATTTGAAATGCCTATCGGCTTCCATATCTAAAATGCCTATCGGCACCTATTTTTAAAATGCGAATCGGCAACTATATCTGAAATGCCTATCGGCACCTATATCTGAAATGCCTATCGGCACCTATTTTTGAAATGCCTATCGGAAACTACATCTAAAATGCCTATCAGCACCTATATTTGAAATGCCTATCGGCAACCATATCTAGAATGCCTATCGGCACCTATATTTGAAATGCCTATCGGCTTCTATATCTGAAATGACTATCGGCACCTATTTTTAAAATGCGAATCGGCAACTATATCTGAAATGGCTATCGGCACCTATATCTGAAATGCCTATCGGCACCTATTTTTGAAATGCCTATCGGAAACTACATCTGAAATGCCTATCGGCACCTATATTTGAAATGCCTATCAGCAACCATATCTAGAATGCCTATCGGCACCTATATTTGAAATGCCTATCGGCTTCTATATCTGAAATGACTATCGGCACCTATTTTTAAATTGCGAATCGGCAACTATATCTAAAATGCCTATCGGCACCTATTTTTGTAATGCCTATCGGAAACTACATCTGAAATGCCTATCTGCACCTATATTTGAAATGCGTATCGGCAACCATATCTAGAATATCTATCGGCACCTATATTTGAAATGCCAATCGGCAACTATATCTGAAAAGCCTATCGGCACCTATATCTGAAATGCCTATCGGCACCTATTTTTGAAATGCCTATCGGCACCTATATTTGAAATGCCTATCAGCAACCAAATCAAAAATGCCTATCGGCACCTATATTTGAAATGCCTATCAGCAACCAAATCAAAAATGCCTATCGGCACCTATATCAGAAATGCCTTTCGGCATTTATATCTGAAATGCCTAGCGGCACCTATATTTGAAATGCCTATCGGCACCTATTTTTGAAATGCCTATCAGCAACCAAATCAGAAATGCCTATTGGAAACTACATCTGAAATGCCTATCAGCACCTATATTTGAAATGCCTATCGGCAACCATATCTGGAATGCCTATCGGTACCTATATTTGAAATGCCTATCGGCTTCCATATCTGAAATGCCTATCGGCACCTATTTTTAAAATGCGAATCGGCAACTATATCTGAAATGTCTATCGGCACCTATTTTAAAAATGCCAATCGGCAACTATATCTGAAATGCCTATCGGCACTTATATCTGAAATGCTTATCGGCACCTATATCTGAAATGCCTATCGGCACCTATTTTTGAAATGCCTATCGGAAACTACATCTGAAATGCCTATCAGCACCTATATTTGAAATGCCTATCGGCAACCATATCTGGAATGCCTATCGGCACCTATATTTGAAATGCCTATCGGCTTCTATATCTGAAATGCCTATCGACACCTATTTTTAAAATGCGAATCGGCAACTATATCTGAAATGACTATCGGCACCTATATCTGAAATGCCTATCGGCACCTATATCTGAAATGCCTATCGGCACCTATATTTGAAATGCCTATCGGCTTCCATATCTGAAATGCCTATCGGCACCTATTTTTAAAATGCGAATCGGCAACTATATCTGAAATGCCTATCGGCACCTATATCTGAAATGCCACTCGGCACTTATTTTTGAAATGCCTATCGGAAACTACATCTGAAATGCCTATCAGCACCTCTATTTGAAATGTCTATCGGCAATAATATCTGGAATGCCTATCGGCACCTATATTTGAAATGCCTATCGGCACCTATTTTTAAAATGCCAATCGGCAACTATATCTGAAATGCCTATCGGCACCTATTTTTGAAATGCTTATCGGAAACTACATCTGAAATGCCTATCAGCACCTATATTTGAAATGCCTATCAGCAACCATATCTAGAATGCCTATCGGCACCTATATTTGAAATGCCTATCGGCTTCTATATCTGAAATGCCTATCGGAAACTACATCTGAAATGCCTATCAGCACCTATATTTGAAAAGCCTATCGGCAACCATATCTGGAATGCCTATCGGTACCTATATTTGAAGTGCCTATCGGCAACCATATCTGGAATGCCTATCGGCACCTATATTTGAAATGCCTATCGGCTTCTATATCTGAAATGCCTATCGGCACCTCTTTTTAAAATGCGAATCGGCAACTATATCTGAAATGCTTATCGGCACCTATATCTAAAATGCCTATCGGCACCTATTTTTTAAATGCCTATCGGAAATTACACCTGAAATGCCTATCAGCACCAATATTTGAAATGCCTATCGGCAACCATATCTGGAATGCCTATCGGCACCTATATTTGAAATGCCTATCGGCTTCTATATCGGAAATGCCTATGGGCACCTATTTTTAAAATGCTAATCGGCAACTATATCTGAAATGCCTATCGGCACCTATATCTGAAATGCCTATCGGCACCTATTTTTGAAATGCCTATCGGAAACTACATCTGAAATGCCTATCAGCACCTATAATTTAAATGCCTATCAGCAACCATATCTGTAATGCCTATCGGCACCTATATTTGAAATGCCTATCGGCTTCTATATCTGAAATGCCTATCGGCACCTATTTTTAAAAGTCGATTCGGCAAATATATCTGAAATGCCTATCGGCACCTATATCTGAAATGCCTATCGGCACCTATTTTTGAAAAGCCTATCGGACACTACATCTGAAATGCCTATCAGCACCTATATTTGAAATGCCTATCGGCAACCATATCTGGAATGCCTATCGGCACCTATATTTGAAATGCCTATCGGCTTCTATATCTAAAATGCCTATCGACACCTATTTTTTAAATGCGAATCGGCAACTATATCTGAAATGACTATCGGCACCTATATCTGAAATGCCTATTGGCACCTATATCTAAAATGCCTATCGGCACCTATTTTTGAAATGCCTATCGGAAAATACATCTGAAATGCCTATCAGCACCTATATTTGAAATGCCTATCGGCAACCATATCTGGAATGCCTATCGGCACCTATATTTGAAATGCCTATCGGCTTCTATATCTGAAATGCCGATCGGTATCTATTTTTAAAATGCCAATCGGCGACTATATCTGAAATGCCTATCGGCACCTTTATCTGAAATGCCTATCGGCACCTATTTTTGAAATGCCTATCGGAAACTACATCTGAAATGCCTATCAGCACCTATATTTGAAATGCCTATCGGCTTCCATGTCTAAAATTCCTATCGGCACCTATTTTTAAAATGCGAATCGGCAACTATATCTGAAATGCCTATCGGCACCTATATCTGAAATGCCTATCGGCACCTATTTTTGAAATGCCTATCGGAAACTACATCTAAAATGCCTATCAGCACCTATATTTGAAATGCCTATCGGCAACCATATCTGGAATGCCTATCGGCACCTATATTTGAAATGCCTATCGGCTTCTATATCTGAAATGACTATCGGCACCTATTTTTAAAATGCGAATCGGCAACTATATCTGAAATGGCTATCGGCACCTATATCTGAAATGCCTATCGGCACCTATTTTTGAAATGCCTATCGGAAATTACATCTGAAATGCCTATCAGCACCTATATTTGAAATGCCTATCAGCAACCATATCTAGAATGCCTATCGGCACCTATATTTGAAATGCCTATCGGCTTCTATATCTGAAATGCCTATCGGAAACTACATCTGAAATGCCTATTAGCACCTATATTTGAAAAGCCTATCGGCAACCATATCTGGAATGCCTATCGGCACCTATATTTGAAATGCCTATCGGCTTCTATATCTGAAATGCATATCGGCACCTATTTTTAAATTGCGAATCGGCAACTATATCTGAAATGCCTATCGGCACCTATTTTTGTAATGCCTATCGGAAACTACATCTGAAATGCCTATCTGTACCTATATTTGAAATGCGTATCGGCAACCATATCTAGAATATCTATCGGCACCTATATTTGAAATGCCATTCGGCAACTATATCTGAAAAGCCTATCGGCACCTATATTTGAAATGCCTATCGGCACCTATTTTTGAAATGCCTATCGGAAACTACATCTGAAATGCCTATCGGCACCTATATTTGAAATGCCTATCAGCAACCAAATCAAAAATGCCTATCGGCACCTATATCAGAAATGCCTTTCGGCATTTATATCTGAAATGCCTAGCGGCACCTATATTTGAAATGCCTATCGGCACCTATTTTTGAAATGCCTATCAGCAACCAAATCAGAAATGCCTATCGGAAACTACATCTGAAATGCCTATCGGCACCTATTTTTAAAATGCGAATCGGCAACTATATCTGAAATGCCTATCGGCACCTATTTTAAAAATGCCAATCGGCAACTATATCTGAAATGCCTATCGGCACCTATATCTGAAATGCTTATCGGCACCTATATCTGAAATGCCTATCGGCACCTATTTTTGAAATGCCTATCGGAAACTACATCTGAAATGCCTATCAGCACCTATATTTGAAATGCCTATCGGCAACCATATCTGGAATGCCTATCGGCACCTATATTTGAAATGCCTATCGGCTTCTAAATCTGAAATGCCTATCGGCATCTATTTTTAAAATGCGAATCGGCAACTATATCTGAAATGCCTATCGGCACCTATATCTGAAATGTTTATCGGCACCTATTTTTGAAATGCCTATCGGAAACTACATCTGAAATGCCTATCAGCACCTATATTTGAAATGCCTATCGGCAACCATATCTGAAATGCCTATCGGCACCTATATTTGAAATGCCTATCGGCTTATATATCTGAAATGCCTATTGGCACCTATTTTTAAAATGCCAATCGCCAACTTTATTTGAAATGCCTATCGGCACCTATATCTAAAATGCTTATCGGCACCTATTTTTAAAATGCCAATCGGCAACTATATTTGAAATGCCTATCGGTACCTGTATCTGAAATGCCTATCGGCACCTATTTTTGAAATGCCTATCGGAAACTACATCTGAAATGCCTATCTGCACCTATATTTGAAATGCCTATCGGCAACCATATCTAAAATGCCTATCGGCACCTATATTTAATATGCCCATCGGCACTTATATTTGGAATGCCTATCGGCACCTATATTTGAAATGCCTATCGGCTTATATATCTGAAATGCCTATCGGCACCTATTTTTAAAATGCCAATCGCCAACTTTATCTGAAATGCCTATCGGCACCTATATCTAAAATGCCTATCGGCACCTATTTTTAAAATGCCAATCGGCAACTATATCTGAAATGCCTATCGGCACCTATTTTTGAAATGCCTATCGGAAACTACATCTGAAATGCCTATCTGCACCTATATTTGAAATGCCTATCGGCAACCATATCTAAAATGCCTATCGGCACCTATATCTGAAATGCCTATCGGCACCTATTTTTGAAATGCCTATCGGAAATTACATCTGAAATGCCTATCAGCACCTATATTTGAAATGCCTATCAGCAACCATATCTAGAATGCCTATCGGCACCTATATTTGAAATGCCTATCGGCTTCTATATCTGAAATGCCTATCGGAAACTACATCTGAAATGCCTATTAGCACCTATATTTGAAAAGCCTATCGGCAACCATATCTGGAATGCCTATCGGCACCTATATTTGAAATGCCTATCGGCTTCTATATCTGAAATGCATATCGGCACCTATTTTTAAATTGCGAATCGGCAACTATATCTGAAATGCCTATCGGCACCTATTTTTGTAATGCCTATCGGAAACTACATCTGAAATGCCTATCTGTACCTATATTTGAAATGCGTATCGGCAACCATATCTAGAATATCTATCGGCACCTATATTTGAAATGCCATTCGGCAACTATATCTGAAAAGCCTATCGGCACCTATATTTGAAATGCCTATCGGCACCTATTTTTGAAATGCCTATCGGAAACTACATCTGAAATGCCTATCGGCACCTATATTTGAAATGCCTATCAGCAACCAAATCAAAAATGCCTATCGGCACCTATATCAGAAATGCCTTTCGGCATTTATATCTGAAATGCCTAGCGGCACCTATATTTGAAATGCCTATCGGCACCTATTTTTGAAATGCCTATCAGCAACCAAATCAGAAATGCCTATCGGAAACTACATCTGAAATGCCTATCAGCACCCATATTTGAAATGCCTATCGGCAACCATATCTGGAATGCCTATCGGCACCTATATTTGAAATGCCTATCAGCTTCCATATCTGAAATGCCTATCGGCACCTATTTTTAAAATGCGAATCGGCAACTATATCTGAAATGCCTATCGGCACCTATTTTAAAAATGCCAATCGGCAACTATATCTGAAATGCCTATCGGCACCTATATCTGAAATGCTTATCGGCACCTATATCTGAAATGCCTATCGGCACCTATTTTTGAAATGCCTATCGGAAACTACATCTGAAATGCCTATCAGCACCTATATTTGAAATGCCTATCGGCAACCATATCTGGAATGCCTATCGGCACCTATATTTGAAATGCCTATCGGCTTCTAAATCTGAAATGCCTATCGGCATCTATTTTTAAAATGCGAATCGGCAACTATATCTGAAATGCCTATCGGCACCTATATCTGAAATGTTTATCGGCACCTATTTTTGAAATGCCTATCGGAAACTACATCTGAAATGCTTATCAGCACCTATATTTGAAATGCCTATCGGCAACCATATCTGAAATGCCTATCGGCACCTATATTTGAAATGCCTATCGGCTTATATATCTGAAATGCCTATTGGCACCTATTTTTAAAATGCCAATCGCCAACTTTATTTGAAATGCCTATCGGCACCTATATCTAAAATGCTTATCGGCACCTATTTTTAAAATGCCAATCGGCAACTATATTTGAAATGCCTATCGGTACCTGTATCTGAAATGCCTATCGGCACCTATTTTTGAAATGCCTATCGGAAACTACATCTGAAATGCCTATCTGCACCTATATTTGAAATGCCTATCGGCAACCATATCTAAAATGCCTATCGGCACCTATATTTAATATGCCCATCGGCACTTATATTTGGAATGCCTATCGGCACCTATATTTGAAATGCCTATCGGCTTATATATCTGAAATGCCTATCGGCACCTATTTTTAAAATGCCAATCGCCAACTTTATCTGAAATGCCTATCGGCACCTATATCTAAAATGCCTATCGGCACCTATTTTTAAAATGCCAATCGGCAACTATATCTGAAATGCCTATCGGCACCTATTTTTGAAATGCCTATCGGAAACTACATCTGAAATGCCTATCTGCACCTATATTTGAAATGCCTATCGGCAACCATATCTAAAATGCCTATCGGCACCTATATTTGAAATGCCTATCGGCAACCATATATAAAAAGTTATCGGCACCTATATTTGAAATGCCTAATGGCTTATATATCTGAAATGCCTATCGGCACCTATTTTTAAAATGCCTATCGGCACCAATTTTGAAATGCCAATCGCCAACTTTATCTGAAATACCTATCGGCACCTATATCTAAAACGCCTATCGGCACCTATTTTTAAAATGCCAATCGGCAACTATATCTGAAATGCCTATCGGCACCTATATGTGAAATGCCTATCGGCACCTATTTTTGAAATGCCTATCGGAAACTACATCTGAAATGCCTATCAGCACCTATATTTGAAATGCCTATCGGCAACCATATCTGGAATGCCTATCGGCACCTATATTTGAAATGCCTATCGGCTTATATATCTGAAATGCCTATCGGCACCTATTTTTAAAATGTCAATCGCCAACTTTATCTGAAATGCCTATCAGCACCTATATCTAAAATGCCTATCGGCACCTATTTTTAAAATGCCAATCGGCAACTATATCTGAAATGCCTATCGGCACCTATATCTGAAATGCCTAGCGGCACCTATTTTTGAAATGCCTATCGGAAACTACATCTGAAATGCCTATCTGCACCTTTATTTGAAATGCCTATCGGCACCTATTTTGGAAATGCCTATCGGAAACTACATCTGAAATGCCTATCGGCACCTATTTTTAAAATGCCAATCGGCAACTATATCTGAAATGCCTATCGGCACCTATTTAATAAATGCCTATCGGCACCTATTTTTGAAATGCCTATCGGAAACTACATCTGTAATGCCTATCAGCACCTATATTTGAAATGCCTATCGGCAACCATATCTGGAATGCCTATCGGCACCTATTTTTGAAATGTCTATCGGATACTACATCTGAAATGCCTATCAGCACCTATATTTAAAATGCCTATCGGCAACCATATCTGGAATGCCTCTCGGCACCTTTATTTGAAATGCCTATCGGCTTCCATATCTGAAATGCCTATCGGTACCTATTTTTAAAATGCGAATCGGCAACTATATCTGAAATGCCTATCGGCACCTATATTTGAAATGCCTATCGGCTTCTATATCTGAAATGCCTATCGGCACCTATTTTTGAAATGCCTATCGGAAAATACATCTGAAATGCCTATCAGCACCTATATTTGAAATGCATATTGGCAACCATATCTGGAATGCCTATCGGCACCTATATTTGAAATGCCTATCGGCTTCTATATCTGAAATGCCTATCGGAGACTACATCTGAAATGCCTATTAGCACCTATATTTGAAAAGCCTATCGGCAACCATATCTGGAATGCCTATCGGCACCTATATTTGTAATGCCTATCGGCTTCTATATCTATAATGCATATTGGCACCTATTTTTAAAATGCGAATCGGCAACTATAATTGAAATGCCTATCGGCACCTATATCTGAAATGCCTATCGGCACCTATTTTTGAATTGCCTATCTGAAACTACATCTGAAATGCCTATCAGCACCAATATTTGAAATAGCTATCAGCAACCAAATCAGAAATGCCTATCGGCACCTATATCTGAAATGCCTTTCGGCATTTGTATCTGAAATGCCTAGCGGCACCTATATTTGAAATGCCTATCGGCACCTATTTTTGAAATGCCTATAGGAAACTACATCTGAAATGCCTATCAGCACCTATATTTGAAATGCTTATCGGCACCTATTTTTGAAATGACTATCGGCTTCTATATCTGAAATGCTTATCGGCACCTATTTTTAAAATGCGAATCGGCAACTATATCTAAAATGCCTTTCGGCACTTATATCTGAAATGCCTTTTGGCACCTTTTTTTGAAATGCCTATCAGAAACTACATCTGAAATGCCTATCAACACCTATATTTGAAATGCCTATCGGCAACCATATCTGGAATGCCTATCGGCACCTATATTTAAAATGCCTATCGGCTTCTATATCTGAAATGCCTATCGGCACCTATTTTTAGAATGCGAATCGGCAACTATATCTGAAATGCCTATCGGCACCTATATCTGAAATGCCTATCGGCACCTATTTTTTAAATGCCTATCGGAAATTACATCTGAAATGCCTATCAGCACCTATATTTGAAATGCCTATCGGCAGCCATATCTGGAATGCCTATCGGCACCTATATTAGAAATGCCTATCGGGTTCTATATCGGAAATGCCTATGGGCACCTTTTATACAATGCCAATCGGCAACTATATCTAAAATGCCTATCGGCACCTATATCTGAAATGCTTATCGGCACCTATTTTTGAAATGCCTATCGGAAACTACATCTGAAATGCCTATCAGCACCTTTATTTGAAATGCCTAACGGCAACCAAATCAGAAATGATTATCGGGACCTATATCTGAAATGCCTTTCGGCATTTATATCTGAAATGCCTATCGGCACCTATATTTGAAATGCCTATCGGCACCTATATTTTAAATGCCTATCGGCAACTTTATCTGATATGCCTATCGGCACCTATATCTG
Source organism: Venustoraphidia nigricollis (assembly GCA_034508555.1). NCBI lineage: Eukaryota > Metazoa > Arthropoda > Insecta > Raphidioptera > Raphidiidae > Venustoraphidia > Venustoraphidia nigricollis. The sequence continues at coordinate 80,943 of JAVRKA010000194.1, read as the reverse complement.
AAATGCCTATCGGCACCTATTTTTGAAATGCCTATCGGAAACTACATCTGAAATGCCTATCGGCACCTATTTTTAAAATGCCAATCGGCAACTATGTCTGAAATGCCTATCGGCACCTATTTTTGAAATGCCTATCGGCACCTATTTTTGAAATGCCTATCGGAAACTACATCTAAAATGCCTATCGGCACCTATATTTGAAATGCCTATCGGCTTCTATGTCTAAAATGCCTATCGGCACCTATTTTTAAAAGTCGAATCGGCAACTATATCTGAAATGCCTATCGGCACTTATATCTGAAATGATTATCGGCACCTATTTTTTAAATGCCTATCGGACACTACATCTGAAATGCCTATCGACACCTATTTTTAAAATGCGAATCGGCAACTATATCTGAAATGCCTATCGGCACCTATATCTGAAATGCCTATTGGCACCTATATCTGAAATGCCTATCGGCACCTATTTTTGAAATGTCTATCGGAAACTACATCTGAAATGCCTATCAGCACCTATATTTGAAATGCCTATCGGCAACCATATCTGGAATGCCTATCGGCACCTATATTTGAAATGCCTATCGGCTTATATATCTGAAATGCCTATCGGCACCTATTTTTAAAATGTCAATCGCCAACTTTATCTGAAATGCCTATCAGCACCTATATCTAAAATGCCTATCGGCACCTATTTTTAAAATGCCAATCGGCAACTATATCTGAAATGCCTATCGGCACCTATATCTGAAATGCCTAGCGGCACCTATTTTTGAAATGCCTATCGGAAACTACATCTGAAATGCCTATCTGCACCTTTATTTGAAATGCCTATCGGCACCTATTTTGGAAATGCCTATCGGAAACTACATCTGAAATGCCTATCGGCACCTATTTTTAAAATGCCAATCGGCAACTATATCTGAAATGCCTATCGGCACCTATTTAATAAATGCCTATCGGCACCTATTTTTGAAATGCCTATCGGAAACTACATCTGTAATGCCTATCAGCACCTATATTTGAAATGCCTATCGGCAACCATATCTGGAATGCCTATCGGCACCTATTTTTGAAATGTCTATCGGATACTACATCTGAAATGCCTATCAGCACCTATATTTAAAATGCCTATCGGCAACCATATCTGGAATGCCTCTCGGCACCTTTATTTGAAATGCCTATCGGCTTCCATATCTGAAATGCCTATCGGTACCTATTTTTAAAATGCGAATCGGCAACTATATCTGAAATGCCTATCGGCACCTATATTTGAAATGCCTATCGGCTTCTATATCTGAAATGCCTATCGGCACCTATTTTTGAAATGCCTATCGGAAAATACATCTGAAATGCCTATCAGCACCTATATTTGAAATGCATATTGGCAACCATATCTGGAATGCCTATCGGCACCTATATTTGAAATGCCTATCGGCTTCTATATCTGAAATGCCTATCGGAGACTACATCTGAAATGCCTATTAGCACCTATATTTGAAAAGCCTATCGGCAACCATATCTGGAATGCCTATCGGCACCTATATTTGTAATGCCTATCGGCTTCTATATCTATAATGCATATTGGCACCTATTTTTAAAATGCGAATCGGCAACTATAATTGAAATGCCTATCGGCACCTATATCTGAAATGCCTATCGGCACCTATTTTTGAATTGCCTATCTGAAACTACATCTGAAATGCCTATCAGCACCAATATTTGAAATGGCTATCAGCAACCAAATCAGAAATGCCTATCGGCACCTATATCTGAAATGCCTTTCGGCATTTGTATCTGAAATGCCTAGCGGCACCTATATTTGAAATGCCTATCGGCACCTATTTTTGAAATGCCTATAGGAAACTACATCTGAAATGCCTATCAGCACCTATATTTGAAATGCTTATCGGCACCTATTTTTGAAATGACTATCGGCTTCTATATCTGAAATGCTTATCGGCACCTATTTTTAAAATGCGAATCGGCAACTATATCTAAAATGCCTTTCGGCACTTATATCTGAAATGCCTTTTGGCACCTATTTTTGAAATGCCTATCAGAAACTACATCTGAAATGCCTATCAGCACCTATATTTGAAATGCCTATCGGCAACCATATCTGGAATGCCTATCGGCACCTATATTTAAAATGCCTATCGGCTTCTATATCTGAAATGCCTATCGGCACCTATTTTTAGAATGCGAATCGGCAACTATATCTGAAATGCCTATCGGCACCTATATCTGAAATGCCTATCGGCACCTATTTTTGAAATGCCTATCGGAAAATACATCTGAAATGCCTATCAGCACCTATATTTGAAATGCTTATCGGCAACCATATCTGGAATGCCTATCGGCACCTATATTTGAAATGCCTATCGGCTTCTATATCTGAAATGCCGATCGGTATCCATTTTTAAAATGCCAATCGGCGACTATATCTGAAATGCCTATCGGCACCTTTATCTGAAATGCCTATCGGCACCTATTTTTGAAATGCCTATCGGAAACTACATCTGAAATGCCTATCAGCACCTATATTTGAAATGCCTATCGGCAACTATATCTGGAATGGGTATCGGCACCTATATTTGAAATGCCTATCGGCTTCTATATCTGAAATGCCTATCGACACCTATTTTTAAAATGCGAATCGGCAACTATATCTGAAATGACTATCGGCACCTATATCTGAAATGCCTATCGGCACCTATATCTGAAATGCCTATCGGCACCTATTTTTAAAATGCCTATCGGAAACTACATCTAAAATGCCTATCAGCACCTATATTTGAAATGCCTATCGGCAACCATATCCGGAATGCCTATCGGCACCTATATTTGAAATGCCTATCGGCTTCTATATCTGAAATGACTATCGGCACCTATTTTTAAAATGCGAATCGGCAACTATATCTGAAATGGCTATCGGCACCTATATCTGAAATGCCTATCTGCACCTATTTTTTAAATGCCTATCGGAAACTACATCTGAAATGCCTATCAGCACCTATATTTGAAATGCCTATCAGCAACCATATCTAGAAAGCCTATCAGCACCTATATTTGAAATGCCTATCGGCTTCTATATCTGAAATGCCTATCGGAAACTACATCTGAAATGCTTATTAGCACCTATATTTGAAAAGCCTATCGGCAACCATATCTGGAATGCCTATCGGCACCTATATTTGAAATGCCTATCGGCTTCTATATCTGAAATGCATATCGGCACCTATTTTTAAATTGCGAATCGGCAACTATATCTGAAATGCCTATCGGCACCTATTTTTGTAATGCCTATCGGAAACTACATCTGAAATGCCTATCTGCACCTATATTTGAAATGCGTATCGGCAACCATATCTAGAATATCTATCGGCACCTATATTTGAAATACCAATCGGCAACTATATCTGAAAAGCCTATCGGCACCTATATCTGAAATGCCTATCGGCACCTATTTTTGAAAAACCTATCGGAAACTACATCTGAAATGCCTATCGGCACCTATATTTGAAATGCCTATCAGCAACCAAATCAAAAATGCCTATCGGCACCTATATCAGAAATGCCTTTCGGCATTTATATCTGAAATGCCTAGCGGCACCTATATTTAAAATGCCTATCGGCACCTATTTTTGAAATGCCTATCAGCAACCAAATCAGAAATGCCTATCGGAAACTACATCTGAAATGCCTATCAGCACCTATATTTGAAATGCCTATCGGCAACCATATCTGGAATGCCTATCGGCACCTATATTTGAAATGCCTATCGGCTTCGATATCTGAAATGCCTATCGGCACCTATTTTTAAAATGCGAATCGGCCACTATATCTGAAATGCCTATCGGCACCTATTTTAAAAATGCCAATCGGCAACTATATCTGAAATGCCTATCGGCACCTATATCTGAAATGCTTATTGGCACCTATATGTGAAATGCCTATCGGCACCTATTTTTGAAATGCCTATCGGAAACTACATCTGAAATGCCTATCAGCACCTATATTTAAAATGCCTATCGGCAACCATATCTGGAATGCCTATCGGCACCTATATTTGAAATGCCTATCGGCTTCGATATCTGAAATGCCTATCAGCACCTATTTTTAAAATGCGAATCGGCAACTATATCTGAAATGCCTATCGGCACCTATTTTAAAAATGCGAATCGGCAACTATATCTGAAATGCCTATCGGCACCTATTTTAAAAATGCCAATCGGCACCTATATCTGAAATGCCTATCGGCACCTATTTTTGAAATGCCTATCGGAAACTACATCTGAAATGCCTATCAGCACCTATATTTGAAATGCCTATCGGCAACCATATCTGGAATGCCTATCGGCACCTATATTTGAAATGCCTATCGGCTTATATATCTGAAATGCCTATCGGCACCTATTTTTAAAATGCCAATCGCCAACTTTATTTGAAATGCCTATCGGCACCTATATCTAAAATGCTTATCGGCACCTATTTTTAAAATTCCAATCGGCAACTATATTTGAAATGCCTATCGGCACCTGTATCTGAAATGCCTATCGGCACCTATTTTTGAAATGCCTATCGGAAACTACATCTGAAATGCCTATCTGCACCTATATTTGAAATGCCTATCGGCAACCATATCTAATATGCCTATCGGCACCTATATTTAATATGCCTATCGGCACTTATATTTGGAATCCCTATCGGCACCTATATTTGAATTGCCTATCGGCTTATATATCTGAAATGCCTATCGGCACCTATTTTTAAAATGCCAATCGCCAACTTTATCTAAAATGCCTATCGGCACCTATATCTAAAATGCCTATCGGCACCTATTTTTAAAATGCCAATCGGCAACTATATCTGAAATGCCTATCGGCACCTATATCTGAAATGCCTATCGGCACCTATTTTTGAAATGCCTATCGGAAACTACATCTGAAATGCCTATCTGCACCTATATTTGAAATGCCTATCGGCAACCATATCTAAAATGCCTATCGGCACCTATATTTGAAATGCCTATCGGCTTATATATCTGAAATGCCTATCGGCACCTATTTTTAAAATGCCAATCGCCAACTTTATCTGAAATACCTATCGGCACCTATATCTAAAACGCCTATCGGCACCTATTTTTAAAATGCCAATCGGCAACTATATCTGAAATGCCTATCGGCACCTATATCTGAAATGCCTATCGGCACCTATTTTTGAAATGCCTATCGGAAACTACATCTGAAATGCCTATCAGCACCTATATTTGAAATTCCTATCGGCAACCATATCTGGAATGCCTATCGGCACCTATATTTGAAATGCCTATCGGCTTATATATCTGAAATGCCTATCGGCATCTATTTTTAAAATGTCAATCGCCAACTTTATCTGAAATGCCTATCAGCACCTATATCTAAATTGCCTATCGGCACCTATTTTTAAAATGCCAATCGGCAACTATATCTGAAATGCCTATCGGCACCTATATCTGAAATGCCTAGCGGCACCTATTTTTGAAATGCCTATCGGAAACTACATCTGAAATGCCTATCTGCACCTTTATTTAAAATGCCTATCGGCACCTATTTTGGAAATGCCTATCGGAAACTACATCTGAAAGGCCTATCGGCACCTATATCTGAAATGCCTATCGGCACCTATTTTTGAAATGCCTATCGGAAACTACATCTGTAATGCCTATCAGCACCTATATTTGAAATGCCTATCGGCAACCATATCTGGAATGCCTATCGGCACCTATTTTTGAAATGTCTATCGGATACTACATCTGAAATGCCTATCAGCACCTATATTTAAAATGCCTATCGGCAACCATATCTGGAATGCCTCTCGGCACCTTTATTTGAAATGCCTATCGGCTTCCATATCTGAAATGCCTATCGGTACCTTTTTTTAAAATGCGAATTCGCAACTATATCTGAAATGCCTATCGGCACCTATATCTGAAATGCCTATCGGCACCTATTTTTGAAATGCCTATCGGAAACTACATCTGAAATGCCTATCAGCACTTATATTTGAAATGCCTATCGGCAACCATATCTGGAATGCCTATCGGCACCTATATTTGAAATGCCTATCGGCACTTATATCTGAAATGCCTATCGGCACCTATTTTTGAAATGCCTATCGGAAAATACATCTGAAATGCCTATCAGCACCTATATTTGAAATGCATATTGGCAACCATATCTGGAATGCCTCTCGGCACCTATATTTGAAATGCCTATCGGCTTCTATATCTGAAATGCCTATCGGAGACTACATTTGAAATGCCTATTAGCACCTATATTTGAAAAGCCTATCGGCAACCATATCTGGAATGCCTATCAGCACCTATATTTGAAATGCCTATCGGCTTCTATATCTGAAATGCATATCGGCACCAATTTTTAAAATGCGAATCGGCAACTATATCTGAAATGCCTATCGGCACCTATTTTGAAATGCCTATCGGAAAATACATCTGAAATGCCTATCAGCACCTATATTTGAAATGCCTATCAGAAACCAAATCAGAAATGCCTATCGGCACCTATAACTGAAATGCCTTTCGGCATTTATATCTGAAATGCCTATCGGCACCTATATTTGAAATGCCTATCGGCACCTATATTTTAAATGCCTATCGGCAACTATATCTGATATGTCTATCGGCACCTATATCTGAAATGCCTATCGGCACCTATTTTTGAAATGCCTATCGGAAACTACATCTGAAATGCCTATCGGCACCTATTTTTAAAATGCCAATCGGCAACTATATCTGAAATGCCTATCGGCACCTATTTTTGAAATGCCTATCGGCACCTATTTTTGAAATGCCTATCGGAAACTACATCTAAAATGCTTATCAGCACCTATATTTGAAATGCGTATCGGCAACCATATCTGGAATGCCTATCGGCACCTATATTTAAAATGCCTATCGGCTTCTATATCTGAAATGCCTATCGGCACCTAATTTTAAAAGTCGAATCGGCAACTATATCTGAAATGCCTATCGGCACCTATATCTGAAATGCCTATCGGCACCTAATTTTGAAATGCCTATCGGACACTACATCTGAAATGCCTATCAGCACCTATATTTGAAATGCCTATCGGCAAACATATCTGGAATGCCTATCGGCACCTATATTTGAAATGCCTATCGGCTTTTATATCTGAAATGCCTATCGACACTTATTTTTAAAATGCGAATCGGCAACTATATCTGAAATGCCTATCGGCACCTATATCTGAAATGCCTATTGGCACCTATATCTGAAATGCCTATCGGCACCTATTTTTGAAATGCCTATCGGAAAATCCATCTGAAATGCCTATCAGCACGTATATTTGAAATGCCTATCGACAACCATATCTGGAATGCCTATCGGCACCTATATTTGAAATGCCTATCGGCTTCTATATCTGAAATGCCGATCGGCATCTATTTTTAAAATGCCAATCGGCGACTATATCTGAAATGCCTATCGGCACCTTTATCTGAAATGCCTATCGGCACCTATTTTTGAAATGCCATTTGGAAACTACATCTGAAATGCCTATCAGCACCTATATTTGAAATGCCTATCGGCAACCATATCTTGAATGCCTTTCGGCACCTATATTTGAAATGCCTATCGGCTTCTATATCTGAAATGCCTATCGGCACATATTTTTAAAATGCAAATCGGCAACTATATCCGAAATGGCTATCGGCACCTATATCTGAAATGCCTATCGGCACCTATTTTTGAAATGCCTATCGGAAACTACATCTGAAATGCTTATCAGCACCTATATTTGAAATGCCTATCAGCAATTATATCTAGAATGCCTATCGGCACCTATATCTGAAAAGCCTATCGGCTTCTATATCTGAAATGCCTATCGGAAACTACATCTGAAATGCCTATTAGCACCTGTATTTGAAAAGCCTATCGGCAACCATACCTGGAATGCCTATCGGCACCTATATTTGAAATGCCTATCGGCTTCTATATCTGAAATGCATATCGGCACTTATTTTTAAAATGCGAATCGGCAACCATATCTGGAATGCCTATCGGCACCTATATTTAAAATTCCTATCGGCTTCTATATCTGAAATGCATATCGGCACCTATTTTTAAAATGCGAATCGACAACTATATCTGATATGCCTATCGGCACTTATTTTTAAAATGCATATCAGCAACTATATCTGAAATGCCTATCGGCACCTATATCTGAAATGCCTATCGGCACCTATATCTGAAATGCCTATCGGCACCTATTTTTGAAATGCCTATCGGAAACTACATCTAAAATGCCTACAAGCACCTATATTTGAAATGCCTTTCAGCAACCAAATCAGAAATGCCTATCGGCACCTATATCTGAAATGCCTTTCGGCATTTATATCTGAAATGCCTAGCAGCACCTATATTTGAAATGCCTATCGGCACCTATTTTTGAAATGCTTATCGGAAACTACATCTGAAAAGCCTATCAGCACCTATATTTGAAATGCCTATCGGCAACCATATCTGAAATGCCTATCGACACCTATATTTGAAATACTTATCGGCTTCTATATCTGAAATGCCTATCGGCACCTATTTTTAAAATGCCAATCGGCAACTATATCTGAAATGCCTATCGGCACCTATATCTGAAATGCTTATCGGCACCTATTTTTGAAATGCCTATCAGAAACTACATCTGAAATGCCTATCGGCACCTATTTTTGAAATGCCTATCGGAAACTACATCTGAGATGCCTATCAGCACCTATATTTGAAATGCCTATCAGCAACCATATCTAGAAAGCCTATCGGCACCTATATTTGAAATGCCTATCGGCTTCTATATCTGAAATGCCTATCGGAAACTACATCTGAAATGCCTATCAGCACCTATATTTGAAAAGCCTATCGGCAACCATATCTGGAATGCCTATCGGCACCTATATCTGAAATGCCTATCGGCAACCATATCTGGAATGCCTATCGGCACCTATATTTGAAATGCCTATCGGCTTCTATATCTGAAATGCCTATCGGCACCTATTTTTAAAATGCGAATCGGCAACTATATCTGAAATGCCTTTCGGCACGTATATCTGAAATGCCTATCGGCACCTATTTTTGAAATGCCTATCGGAAACTACATCTGAAATGCCTATCAGCACCTATATTTGAAATGCCTATCGGCAACCATATCTGGAATGCTTATCGGCACCTATATTTGAAATGCCTATCGGCTTCTATATCTGAAATGCCTATCGGCACCTATTTTTAAAATGCGAATCGGCAACTATATCTGAAATGCCTATCGGCAACCTATTTTTTAAATGCCTATCGGAAATTACATCTGAAATGCCTATCAGCACCTATATTTGAAATGCCTATCGGCAACCATATCTGGAATGCCTATCGGCACCTATATTTGAAAGGCCTATCGGCTTTTATATCGGAAATGCCTATGGGCACCTTTTTTTAAAATGCCAATCGGCAACTATATAGGAAATGCCTATCGGCACCTATATCTGAAATGCCTATCGGCACCTATTTTTGAAATGCCTATCGGAAACTACATCTGAAATGCCTATCAGCACCTATATTTGAAATTCCTAACGGCAACCAAATCAGAAATGATTATCGGCACCTATATCTGAAATGCCTTTCGGCATTTATATCTGAAATGCCTATCGGCACCTATATTTGAAATGCCTATCGGCACCTATATTTTAAATGCCTATCGGCAACTATATCTGATATGCTTATCGGCACCTATATCTGAAATGCCTATCGGCACCAATTTTTGAAATGCCTATCGGAAACTACATCTGAAATGCCTATCGGCACCTATTTTTAAAATGCCAATCGGCAACTATATCTGAAAAGCGTATCGGCACCTATTTTTGAAATGCCTATCGGCACCTATTTTTGAAATGCCTATCGGAAACTACATCTAAAATGCCTATCAGCACCTATATTTGAAATGCCTATCGGCAACCATATCTGGAATGCCTATCGGCACCTATATTTGAAATGCCTATCGGCTTCTATATCTGAAATGCCTATCGGCGCCTATTTTTAAAAGTCGAATCGGCAACTATATCTGAAATGCCTATCGGCACCTATATCTGAAATGCCTATCGACACCTATTTTTAAAAGGCGAATCGGCAACTATATCTGAAATTCCTATCGGCACCTATATCTTAAATGCCTATCGGCACCTATATCTGAAATGCCTATCGGCACCTATTTTGAAATGCTTATCGGAAAATACATCTGAAATGCCTATCAGCACCTATATTTGAAATGCCTATCGGCAACCATATCTGGAATGCCTATCGGCACCTACATTTGAAATGCCTATCGGCTTCTATATCTGAAATGCCGATCGGCATCTATTTTTAAAATGCCAATCGGCGACTATATCTGAAATGCCTATCGGCACCTATTTTTGAAATGCCTATCGGAAACTACATCTGAAATGCCTATCAGCACCTATATTTGAAATGCCTATCGGCAACTATATCTGGAATGCCTATCGGAACCTATATTTGAAATGCCTATCGGCTTCTATATCTGAAATGCCTATCGGCACCTATTTTTGAAATGCCTATCGGAAACTACATCTGAAATGCCTATCAGCACCTATATTTGAAATGCCTATCGGCAACTATATCTGGAATGCCTATCGGAACCTATATTTGAAATGCCTATCGGCTTCTATATCTGAAATGCCTATCGGCACCTATTTTTAAAATGCGAATCGGCAACTATATCTGAAATGCCTATCGGCACCTATATCTAAAATGCCTATCGGCACCTATTTTTTAAATGCCTATCGGAAATTACACCTGAAAAGCCTATCAACACCTATATTTGAAATGCCTATCGGCAACCATATCTGGAATGCCTATCGGCACCTCTATTTGGAATGCCTATCGGCTTCTATATCGGAAATGCCTATGGGCACCTATTTTTAAAATGCCAATCGGCAACTATATCTGAAATGCCTATCGGCACCTATATCTGAAATGCTTATCGGCACCTATTTTTGAAATGCCTATCGGAAACTACATCTGAAATGCCTATCAGCACCTATATTTGAAATGCCTAACGGCAACCAAATCAGAAATGATTATCGGCACCAATATCTGAAATGCCTTTCGGCATTTATATCTAAAATGCCTATCGGCACCTATATTTGAAAAGTCTATCGGCACCTATATTTTAAATGCCTATCGGCAACTATATCTGATATGCCTATCGGCACCTATATCTGAAATGCCTTCGGCACCTATTTTTAAAATGCCAATCGGCAACTATATCTGAAATGCCTATCGGCACCTATTTTTGAAATGCCTATCGGAAACTACATCTAAAATGCCTATCAGCACCTATATTTGAAATGCCTATCGGCAACCATATCTGGAATTCCTATCGGCACCTATATTTTAAATGCCTATCGGCTTCTATATCTGAAATGCCTATCGGCACCTATTTTTAAAAGTCGAATCGGCAAATATATCTGAAATGCCTATCGGCACCTATATCTGAAATGCCTATCGGCACCTATTTTTGAAATGCCTATCGGAAACTACATCTGAAATGCCTATCAGCACCTATATTTGAAATGCCTATCGGCAACCATATCTGGAATGCCTATCGGCACCTATATTTGAAATGCCTATCGGCTTCCATATCTGAAGTGCCTATCGGCACCTATTTTTAAAATGCGAATCGGACACTATATCTGAAATGCCTATCGGCACCTATATCTGAAATGCCTATCGGCACCTATTTTTGAAATTATTATCGGAAACTACATCTGAAATGCCTATCAGCACCTATATTTGAAATGCCTATCGGCAACCATATCTGGAATGCCTATCGGCACCTATATTTGAAATGCCTATTGGCTTCTATATCTGAAATGCCTATCGGCACCTATTTTTAAAATGCGAATCAGTAACTATATCTGAAATGCCTATCGGCACCTATATCTGAAATGCCTATCGGCACCTATTTTTGAAATGCCTATCGGAAAATACATCTGAAATGCCTATCAGCACCTATATTTGAAAAGCCTATCGGCAACCATAACTGGAATGCCTATCGGCACCTATATTTGAAATGCCTATCGGCTTCTATATCTGAAATGCCTTTCGGCACCTATTTTTAAAATGCGAATCGGCAACTATATCTGAAATGCCTATCGGCACCTATTTTTGAAATGCCTATCGGAAACTACATCTAAAATGCCTATCTGCACCTATATTTGAAATGCCTATCGGCAACCATATCTGGATTATCTATCGGCACCTATATTTGAAATGCCTATCGGCTTCTATATCTGAGATGCCTATCGGCACCTATTTTTAAAATGCGAATCGGCAACTATATCTGAAATGCCTATCGGCACCTATATCTGAAATATCTATCAGCACCTATATTTGAAATCCCTATCGGCAACAAAATCAGAAATGCCTATCGGCACCTATATCTGAAATGCCTTTCGGCATTTATATCTGAAATGCCTAGCGGCACCTATATTTGAAATGCCTATCGGCACCTATTTTTGAAATGCCTATCGGAAACTACATCTGAAATGCCTATCAGCACCTATATTTGAAATGCCTATCGGCAACCATATCTGAAATGCCTATCGACACCTATATTTGAAATACCTATCGGCCTCTATATCTGAAATGCCTATCGGCACCTATTTTTTAAATGCGAATCGTAAACTATATCTGAAATGCCTATCGGAAACTACATCTGAAATGCCTATCAGCACCTATATTTGAAATGCCTATCGGCAACCATATCTGGAATGCCTATCGGCACTTATTTTTGAAAGCCTATCGGCTTCCATATCTGAAGTGCCTATCGGCACCTATTTTAGAAATGCAAATCGGCAACTATATCTAAAATGCCTATCGGCACCTATATCTGAAATGCCTATCGGCACCTATTTTTGAAATGCCTATCGGAAACTACATCTGAAATGCCTATCACCACCTATATTTGAAATGCCTATCGGCAACCATATCTGGAATGCCTATCGGCACCTATATTTGAAATGCCTATTGGCTTCTATATCTGAAATGCCTATCGGCACCTATTTTTAAAATGCGAATCAGTAACTATATCTGAAATGCCTATCGGCACCTATATCTGAAATGCCTATCGGCACCTATTTTTGAAATGCCTATCGGAAAATACATCTGAAATGCCTATCAGCACCTATATTTGAAAAGCCTATCGGCAACCATAACTGGAATGCCTATCGGCACCTATATTTGAAATGCCTATCGGCTTCTATATCTGAAATGCCTTTCGGCACCTATTTTTAAAATGCGAATCGGCACTATATCTGAAATGCCTATCGGCACCTATTTTTGAAATGCCTATCGGAAACTACATCTAAAATGCCTATCTGCACCTATATTTGAAATGCCTATCGGCAACCATATCAGGAATATCTATTGGCACCTATATTTGAAATGCCTATCGGCTTCTATATCTGAAATGCCTATCGGCACCTATTTTTAAAATGCCAATCGGCAACTATATCTGAAATGCCTATCGGCACCTATTTTTGAAATGCCTATCGGAAACTACATCTAAAATGCCTATCTGCACCTATATTTGAAATTCCTATCGGCAACCATATCTGTGTGACGTTCAGGCGGAGATATAAAACAAAAAAGTATCTTTGTCTTTGACAGTAAACGTTGCAGAGTACCCGCCACGTCGTAAATCTTATGAATTTAATAAATTGAAGTTGAGTTGCTGTAAATTACTCCGATAGAAATCACTGGAATAAAGTAATACAAATTACCATACTACTAGATATATTTTATTTTCGACAACAGATTAGAACTAATTACAATAGGAATTTAAATGAAGTGTACAAATAATTATGAGTTCGCCAAACCGAGATCACCAGGAAGGAGAGAAGAAATCAGGAAGGTATGAATAAGAAAAAATTGAGGTGAGTAAAATAGACTAGGAATTAAAATAAAACGATAATCAACTACCGTAGAAAACTTAACGTGAACTGTTTTCTACGACATTAAAATTTTTACTACATATACTTTTAATTTTTGAAAAGAATCTTTGCAAAAATTAGCCATTACGCAAGTTCGTTTTTATTTTTATGGGTTGCATAATACATTTTTATTAACGCGCTGATCATTGATTTTAATACTTTTAGTGATAAAAGATTCTATAATTGATTTTATTATTTCAATTTCAATTAAAAAATAAAAATGTTACATCTGGAATATCTATTGGCACCTATATTTGAAATGCCTATCGGCTTCTATATCTGAAATGCCTATCGGCACCTATTTTTAAAATGCCAATCGGCAACTATATCTGAAATGCCTATTGGCACCTATATCAGAAATGCCTATCGACACCTATTTTTGAAATGCCTATCGGAAACTACATCTGAAATGCCTATCAGCACCTATATTTGAAATGCCTATCGGCAACCATATCTGAAATGCCTATCGACACCTATATTTGAAATACCTATTGGCTTCTATATCTGAAATGCCTATCGGCACCTATTTTAAAAATGCCAATCGGCCACTATATCTGAAATGCCTATCGGCACCTATATCTGAAATGCCTATCGGCACCTATTTTTGAAATGCCTATCGGAAACTACATCTAAATGCCTATCAGCACCTATATTTGAAATGCCTATCGGCAACCATATCTGGAATGCCTATCGGCACCTATATTTGAAATGCCTATCGGCTTCTATATCTGAAATGCCTATCGACACCTATTTTTAAAATGCGAATCGGCAACTATATCTGAAATGCCTATCGGCACCTATATCCGAAATGCCTATTGGCACCTATATCTGAAATGCCTATCGGCACCTATTTTTGAAATGCCTATCGGAAAATACATCTGAAATGCCTATCGGCACCTATATTTGAAATGCCTATCGGCAACCATATCTGGAATGCCTATCGGCACCTATATTTGAAATGCCTATCGGCTTCTATATCTGAAATGCCGGTCGGCATCTATTTTTAAAATGCGAATCGGCAACTATATCTGAAATGCCTATCGGCACTTATTTTTTAAATGCCTATCGGAAACTACATCTGAAATGCCTATCAGCACCTATATTTGAAATGCCTATCGGCAACTATATCTGGAATGCCTATCGGCACCTATATTTGAAATGCCTATTGGCTTCTATATCTGAAATGCCTATCGGCACCTATTTTTAAAATGCGAATCAGTAACTATATCTGAAATGCCTATCAGCACCTAAATCTGAAATGCCTAACGGCACCTATTTTTGAAATGCCTATCGGAAACTACATCTAAATGCCTATCAGCACCTATATTTGAAATACCTATCGGCAACCATATCTGGAATGCCTATCGGCACCTATATTTGAAATGCGTATCGGCTTCTATATTTGAAATGCCTATCGGCACCTATTTTTAAAATGCGGAGCGGCAACTATATCTAAAATGGCTATCGGCACCTATATCTGAAATGCCTATCGGCACCTATTTTTGAAATGCCTATCGGAAACTACATCTGAAATGCCTATCAGCACCTATATTTGAAATGCCTATCGGCAACCATATCTGGAATGCCTATCGGCACCTATATTTGAAATGCCTATCGGCTTCTATATCTGAGATGCCTATCGGCACCTATTTTTAAAATGCGAATCGGCAACTATATCTGAAATGCCTATCGGCACCTATTTTTGAAATGCCTATCGGAAACTACATCTGAAATGCCTATCTGCACCTATATTTGAAATGCCTATCGGCAACCATATCTGGAATATCTATCGGCACCTATATTTGAAATGCCTATCGGCTTCTATATCTGAGATGCCTATCGGCACCTATTTTTAAAATGCGAATCGGCAACTATATCTGAAATGCCTATCGGCACCTATATCTGAAATGTCTATCAGCACCTATATTTGAAATCCCTATCGGCAACAAAATCAGAAATGCCTATCGGCACCTATATCTGGAATGCCTTTCGGCATTTATATCTGAAATGCCTAGCGGCACCTATATTTGAAATGCCTATCGGCACCTATTTTTGAAATACCTATCGGAAACTACATCTGAAATGCCTATCAGCACCTATATTTGAAATGTCTATCGGCAACCATATCTGAAATGCCTATCGACACCTATATTTGAAATACCTATCGGCCTCTATATCTGAAATGCCTATCGGCACCTATTTTTAAAATGCCAATCGGCAACTATATTTGAAATGCCTATCGGCACCTATATCTGAAATGCCTATCGGCACCTATTTTTGAAATGCCTATAAGAAACTACATCTGAAATGCCTATCAGCACCTATATTTGAAATGCCTATCGGCAACCATATCTGGAATGCCTATCTGCACCTATATTTGAAATGCCTATCGGCTACTATATCTGAAATGCCTATCGGCTCCTCTATTTGAAATGCCTATTGGCACCTATTTTTAAAATGCGATTGGGCAACTATATCTGAAATGCCTATTGGCACCTATTTTTAAAATGCCAATCGGCAACTTTACCTGAAATGCCTATCGGCACCTATATCTGAAATGCCTATCGGCACCAATTTTTGAAATGCCTATCGGAAACTACATCTGAAATGCCTATCGGCACCTGTTTTTAAAATGCCAATCGGCAACTATATCTGAAAAGCCTATCGGCACCTATTTTTGAAATGCCTATCGGCACCTATTTTTGAAATGCCTATCGGAAACCTCATCTAAAATGCCTATCAGCACCTATATTTGAAATGCCTATCGGCAACCATATCTGGAATGCCTATCGGCACCCATATTTGAAATGCCTATCGGCTTCTATATCTGAAATGCCTATCGGCACCTATTTTTAAAAGTCGAATCGGCAACTATATCTGAAATGCCTATCAGCACCTATATCTGAAATGCCTATCGGCACCTATTTTTGAAATGCCTATCGGAAACTACATCTAAAATGCCTATCAGCACCTATATTTGAAATGCCTATCGGCAACCATATCTGGAATGCCTATCGGCACCTATATTTGAAATGCCTATCGGCTTCTATATCTGAAATGCCTATCGGCACCTATTTTAAAAAGTCGAATCGGCTTCTATATCTGAAATGCCTATCGACACCTATTTTTAAAATGCGAATCGGCAACTATATCTGAAATTCCTATCGGCACCTATATCTTAAATGCCAATTGGCACCTATATCTGAAATGCCTATCGGCACCTATTTTTGAAATGCTTATCGGAAAATACATCTGAAATGCCTATCAGCACCTATATTTGAAATGCCTATCGGCAACCATATCTGGAATGCCTATCGGCACCTATATTTGAAATGCCTATCGGTTTCTATATCTGAAATGCCGATCGGCATCTATTTTTAAAATGCCAATCGGCGACTATATCTGAAATGCCTATCGGCACCTTTATCTGAAATGCCTATCGGCACCTATTTTTGAAATGCCTATCGGAAACTACATCTGAAATGCCTATCAGCACCTATATTTGAAATGCCTATCGGCAACCATATCTGGAATGCCTATCGGAACCTATATTTGAAATGCCTATCGGCTTCTATATATGAAATGCCTATCGGCACCTATTTTAGAAATGCCTATCGGAAACTACATCTGAAATGCCTATCAGCACCTATATTTGAAATGCCTATCGGCAACCATATCTGGAATGCCTTTCGGAACCTATATTTGAAATGCCTATCGGCTTCTATATCTGAAATGCCTATCGGCACCTATTTTTAAAATGCGAATCGGCAACTATATCTGAAATGCCTATCGGCACCTATATCTAAAATGCCTTTCGGCACCTATTTTTTAAATGCCTATCGGAAATTACACCTGAAATGCCTATCAGCACCTATATTTGAAATGCCTATCGGCAACCATATCTGGAATGCCTATCGGCACCTATATTTGAAATGCCTATCGGCTTCTATATCGGAAATGCCTATGGGCACCTATTTTTAAAATGCCAATCGGCAACTATATCTGAAACGCCTATCGGCACCTATATCTGAAATGCCTATCGGCACCTATTTTTGAAATGCCTATCGAAAACTACATTTGAAATGCCTATCAGCACCTATATTTAAAATGCCTAACGGCAACCAAATCAGAAATGATTATCGGCACCAATATCTGAAATGCCTTTCGGCATTTATATCTGAAATGCCTATCGGCACCTATATTTGAAAAGCCTAACGGCACCTATATTTTAAATGCCTATCGGCAACTATATCTGATATGCCTATCGGCACCTATATCTGAAATGCCTTCGGCACCTATTTTTAAAATGCCAATCGGCAACTATATCTGAAATGCCTATCGGCACCTATTTTTGAAATGCCTATCGGCACCAATTTTTGAAATGCCTATCGGAAACTACATCTAAAATGCCTATCAGCACCTATATTTGAAATGCCTATCGGCAACCATATCTGGAATTCCTATCGGCACCTATATTTGAAATGCCTATCGGCTTCTATATCTGAAATGCCTATCGGCACCTATTTTTAAAAGTCGAATCGGCAAATATATCTGAAATGCCTATCGGCACCTATATCTGAAATGCCTATCGGCACCTATTTTTGAAATGCCTATCGGACACTACATCTGAAATGCCTATCAGCACCTATATTTGAAATGCCTATCGGCAACCATATCTTGGATGCCTATCGGCACCTATATTTGAAATGCCTATCGGCTTCTATATCTGAAATGCCTATCGACACCTATTTTTAAAATGCGAATCGGCAACTATATCTGAAATGCCTATCGGCACCTATATCTGAAATGCCTATTAGCACCTATATCTGAAATGCCTATCGGCACCTATTTTTGAAATGCCTATCGGAAAATACATCTGAAATGCCTATCAGCACCTATATTTGAAATGCCTATCGGCAACCATATCTGGAATGCCTATCGGCACCTATATTTGAAATGCCTATCGGCTTCTATATCTGAAATGCCGATCGGCATCTATTTTTAAAATGCCAATCGGCGACTATATCTGAAATGCCTATCGGCACCTTTATCTGAAATGCCTATCGGCACCTATTTTTGAAATGCCTATCGGAAACTACATCTGAAATGCCTATCAGCACCTATATTTGAAATGCCTATCGGCAACCATATCTGGAATGCCTATCGGCACCTATATTTGAAATGCCTATCGGCTTCCATATCTGAAATGCCTATCTGCACCTATTTTTAAAATGCGAATCGGCAACTATATCTGAAATGCTTATCGGCACCTATATCTCAAATGCCTATCGGCACCTATTTTTTAAATGCCTATCGGAAACTACATCTGAAATGCCTATCAGCACCTATATTTGAAATGCCTATCGGCAACCATATCTGAAATGCCTATCGGCACCTATATTTGAAATGCCTATCGGCTTCTATATCTGAAATGACTATCGGCACCTATTTTTAAAATGCGAATCGGCAACTATATCTGAAATGGCTATCGGCACCTATATCTGAAATGCCTATCGGCACCTATTTTTGAAATGCCTATCGGAAACTACATCTGAAATGCCTATCAGCACCTATATTTGAAATGCCTATCAGCAACCATATCTAGAATGACTATCGGCACCTATATTTGAAATGCCTATCGGCTTCTATATCTGAAATGCCTATCGGAAACTACATCTGAAATGCCTATTAGCACCTATATTTGAAAAGCCTATCGGCAACCATATCTGGAATGCCTATCGGCACCTATATTTGAAATGCCTATCGGCTTCTATATCTGAAATGCATATCGGCACCTATTTTTAAAATGTGAATCGGCACCTATATTTGAAATGCCTATCGGCTTCTATATCTGAAATGCCTATCGACACCTATTTTTAAAATGCGAATCGGCAACTATATCTGAAATGCCTATCGGCACCTATATCCGAAATGCCTATTGGCACCTATATCTGAAATGCCTATCGGCACCTATTTTTGAAATGCCTATCGGAAAATACATCTGAAATGCCTATCAGAACCTATATTTGAAATGCCTATCGGCAACCATATCTGGAATGCCTATCGGCACCTATATTTGAAATGCCTATCGGCTTCTATATCTGAAATGCCGGTCGGCATCTATTTTTAAAATGCGAATCGGCAACTATATCTGAAATGCCTATCGGCACCTATTTTTGAAATGCCTATCGGAAACTACATCTGAAATGCCTATCTGCACCTATATTTGAAATGCGTATCGGCAAACATATCTAGAATATCTATCGGCACCTATATTTGAAATGCCTATCGGCTTCTATATCTGAAATACCTATCGGCACTTATTTTTAAAATGCCAATCGGCAACTATATCTGAAAAGCCTATCGGCACCTATATCTGAAATGCCTATCGGCACCTATTTTTGAAATGCCTATCGGAAACTACATCTGAAATGCCTATCAGCACCTATATTTGAAATGCCTATCAGCAACCAAATCAGAAATGCCTATCGGCACCTATATCTGAAATGCCTTTCGGCATTTATATCTGAAATGCCTAGCGGCACCTATATTTGAAATGCCTATCGGCACCTATTTTTGAAATGCCTATCAGCAACCAAATCAGAAATGCCAATCGGAAACTACATCCGAAATGCCTATCAGCACCTATATTTGAAATGCCTATCGGCAACCATATCTGGAATGCCTATCGGCACCTATATTTGAAATGCCTATCGGCTTCCATATCTGAAGTGCCTATCGGCACCTATTTTTAAAATGCGAATCAGTAACTATACCTGAAATGCCTATCAGCACCTAAATCTGAAATGCCTATCGGCACCTATTTTTGAAATGCCTATCGGAAACTACATCTAAATGCCTATCAGCACCTATATTTGAAACACCTATCGGCAACCATATCTGGAATGCCTATCGGCACCTATATTTGAAATGCGTATCGGCTTCTATATTTGAAATGCCTATCGGCACCTATTTTTAAAATGCGGAGCGGCAACTATATCTAAAATGGCTATCGGCACCTATATCTGAAATGCCTATCGGCACCCATTTTTGAAATGCCTATCGGAAACTACATCTGAAATGCCTATCAGCACCTATATTTGAAATGCCTATCGGCAACCATATCTGGAATGCCTATCGGCACCTATATTTGAAATGCCTATCGGCTTCTATATCTGAGATGCCTATCGGCACCTATTTTTAAAATGCGAATCGGCAACTATATCTGAAATGCCTATCGGCACCTATTTTTGAAATGCCTATCGGAAACTACATCTGAAATGCCTATCTGCACCTATATTTGAAATGCCTATCGGCAACCATATCTGGAATATCTATCGGCACCTATATTTGAAATGCCTATCGGCTTCTATATCTGAGATGCCTATCGGCACCTATTTTTAAAATGCGAATCGGCAACTATATCTGAAATGCCTATCGGCACCTATATCTGAAATGTCTATCAGCACCTATATTTTAAATCCCTATCGGCAACAAAATCAGAAATGCCTATCGGCACCTATATCTGGAATGCCTTTCGGCATTTATATCTGAAATGCCTAGCGGCACCTATATTTGAAATGCCTATCGGCACCTATTTTTGAAATACCTATCGGAAACTACATCTGAAATGCCTATCAGCACCTATATTTGAAATGCCTATCGGCAACCATATCTGAAATGCCTATCGACATCTATATTTGAAATACCTATCGGCCTCTATATCTGAAATGCCTATCGGCACCTATTTTTAAAATGCCAATCGGCAACTATATTTGAAATGCCTATCGGCACCTATATCTGAAATGACTATCGGCACCTATTTTTGAAATGCTTATCGGAAACTACATCTGAAATGCCTATCAGCACCTATATTTGAAATGCCTATCGGCAACCATATCTGGAATGCCTATCGGCACCTATTTTTAAAATGCGAATCGGCAACTATATTAGAAATGCCTATCGGCATCTATATCTGAAATGCCTATCGGCACCTATTTTTGAAATGCCTATAAGAAACTACATCTGAAATGCCTATCAGCACCTATATTTGAAATGCCTATCGGCAACCATATCTGGAATGCCTATCGGCACCTATATTTGAAATGCCTATCGGCTACTATATCTGAAATGCCTATCGGCTCCTCTATTTGAAATGCCTATTGGCACCTATTTTTAAAATGCGATTGGGCAACTATATCCGAAATGCCTATCGGCACCTATTTTTAAAATGCCAATCGGCAACTTTACCTGAAATGCCTATCGGCACCTATATCTGAAATGCCTATCGGCACCAATTTTTGAAATGCCTATCGGAAACTACATCTGAAATGCCTATCGGCACCTGTTTTTAAAATGCCAATCGGCAACTATATCTGAAAAGCCTATCGGCACCTATTTTTGAAATGCCTATCGGCACCTATTTTTGAAATGCCTATCGGAAACCTCATCTAAAATGCCTATCAGCACCTATATTTGAAATGCCTATCGGCAACCATATCTGGAATGCCTATCGGCACCTATATTTGAAATGCCTATCGGCTTCTATATCTGAAATGCCTATCGGCACCTATTTTTAAAAGTCGAATCGGCAACTATATCTGAAATGCCTATCGGCACCTATATCTGAAATGCCTATCGGCACCTATTTTTGAAATGCCTATCGGAAACTACATCTAAAATGCCTATCAGCACCTATATTTGAAATGCCTATCGGCAACCATATCTGGAATGCCTATCGGCACCTATATTTGAAATGCCTATCGGCTTCTATATCTGAAATGCCTATCGGCACCTATTTTTAAAAGTCGAATCGGCTTCTATATCTGAAATGCCTATCGACACCTATTTTTAAAATGCGAATCGGCAACTATATCTGAAATTCCTATCGGCACCTATATCTTAAATGCCTATTGGCACCTATATCTGAAATGCCTATCGGCACCTATTTTTGAAATGCTTATCGGAAAATTCATCTGAAATGCCTATCAGCACCTATATTTGAAATGCCTATCGGCAACCATATCTGGAATGCCTATCGGCACCTATATTTGAAATGCCTATCGGCTTCTATATCTGAAATGCCGATCGGCATCTATTTTTAAAATGCCAATCGGCGACTATATCTGAAATGCCTATCGGCACCTTTATCTGAAATGCCTATCGGCACCTATTTTTGAAACGCCTATCGGAAACTACATCTGAAATGCCTATCAGCACCTATGTTTGAAATGCCTATCGGCAACCATATCTGGAATGCCTATCGGAACCTATATCTGAAATGCCTATCGGCACCTATTTTTAAAATGCGAATCGGCAACTATATCTGAAATGCCTATCGGCACCTATATCTAAAATGCCTTTCGGCACCTATTTTTCAAATGCCTATCGGAAATTACACCTGAAATGCTTATCAGCACCTATATTTGAAATGCCTATCGGCAACCATATCTGGAATGCCTATCGGCACCTATATTTGAAATGCCTATCGGCTTCTATATCGGAAATGCCTATGGGCACCTATTTTTAAAATGTTAATCGGCAACTATATCTGAAACGCCTATCGGCACCTATATCTGAAATGCCTATCGGCACCTATTTTTGAAATGCCTATCGGAAACTACATTTGAAATGCCTATCAGCACCTATATTTAAAATGCCTAACGGGAACCAAATCAGAAATGATTATCGGCACCTATATCTGAAATGCCTTTCGGCATTTATATCTGAAATGCCTATCGGCACCTATATTTGAAAAGCCTAACGGCACCTATATTTTAAATGCCTATCGGCAACTATATCTGATATGCCTATCGGCACCTATATCTGAAATGCCTTCGGCACCTATTTTTAAAATGCCAATCGGCAACTATATCTGAAATGCCTATCGGCACCTATTTTTGAAATGCCTATCGGCACCTATTTTTGAAATGCCTATCGGAAACTACATCTAAAATGCCTATCAGCACCTATATTTGAAATGCCTATCGGCAACCATATCTGGAATTCCTATCGGCACCTATATTTGAAATGCCTATCGGCTTCTATATCTGAAATGCCTATCGGCACCTATTTTTAAAAGTCGAATCGGCAAATATATCTGAAATGCCTATCGGCACCTATATCTGAAATGCCTATCGGCACCTATTTTTGAAATGCCTATCGGACACTACATCTGAAATGCCTATCAGCACCTATATTTGAAATGCCTATCGGCAACCATATCTTGGATGCCTATCGGCACCTATATTTGAAATGCCTATCGGCTTCTATATCTGAAATGCCTATCGACACCTATTTTTAAAATGCGAATCGGCAACTATATCTGAAATGCCTATCGGCACCTATATCTGAAACGCCTATTAGCACCTATATCTGAAATGCCTATCGGCACCTATTTTTGAAATGCCTATCGGAAAATACATCTGAAATGCCTATCAGCACCTATATTTGAAATGCCTATCGGCAACCATATCTGGAATGCCTATCGGCACCTATATTTGAAATGCCTATCGGCTTCTATATCTGAAATGCCGATCGGCATCTATTTTTAAAATGCCAATCGGCGACTATATCTGAAATGCCTATCGGCACCTTTATCTGAAATGCCTATCGGCACCTATTTTTGAAATGCCTATCGGAAACTACATCTGAAATGCCTATCAGCACCTATATTTGAAATGCCTATCGGCAACCATATCTGGAATGCCTATCGGCACCTATATTTGAAATGCCTATCGGCTTCCATATCTGAAATGCCTATCGGCACCTATTTTTAAAATGCGAATCGGCAACTATATCTGAAATGCTTATCGGCACCTATATCTCAAATGCCTATCGGCACCTATTTTTGAAATGCCTATCGGAAACTACATCTGAAATGCCTATCAGCACCTATATTTGAAATGCCTATCGGCAACCATATCTGAAATGCCTATCGGCACCTATATTTGAAATGCCTATCGGCTTCTATATCTGAAATGACTATCGGCACCTATTTTTAAAATGCGAATCGGCAACTATATCTGAAATGGCTATCGGCACCTATATCTGAAATGCCTATCGGCACCTATTTTTGAAATGCCTATCGGAAACTACATCTGAAATGCCTATCAGCACCTATATTTGAAATGCCTATCAGCAACCATATCTAGAATGCCTATCGGCACCTATATTTGAAATGCCTATCGGCTTCTATATCTGAAATGCCTATCGGAAACTACGTCTGAAATGCCTATTAGCACCTATATTTGAAAAGCCTATCGGCAACCATATCTGGAATGCCTATCGGCACCTATATTTGAAATGCCTATCGGCTTCTATATCTGAAATGCATATCGGCACCTATTTTTAAAATGCGAATCGGCAACTATATCTGAAATGCCTATCGGCACCTATTTTTGAAATGCCTATCGGAAACTACATCTGAAATGCCTATCTGCACCTATATTTGAAATGCGTATCGGCAAACATATCTAGAATATCTATCGGCACCTATATTTGAAATGCCTATCGGCTTCTATATCTGAAATGCCTATCGGCACTTATTTTTAAAATGCCAATCGGCAACTATATCTGAAAAGCCTATCGGCACCTATATCTGAAGTGCCTATCGGCACCTATTTTTGAAATGCCTATCCGAAACTACATCTGAAATGCCTATCAGCACCTATATTTGAAATGCCTATCAGCAACCAAATCAGAAATGCCTATCGGCACCTATATCTGAAATGCCTTTTGGCATTTATATCTGAAATGCCTAGCGGCACCTATATTTGAAATGCCTATCGGCACCTATTTTTAAAATGCCTATCAGCAACCAAATCAGAAATGCCTATCGGAAACTACATCTGAAATGCCTATCAGCACCTATATTTGAAATGCCTATCGGCAACCATATCTGGAATGCCTATCGGCACCTATATTTGAAATGCCTATCGGCTTCCATATCTGAAGTGCCTATCGGCACCTATTTTTAAAATGCGAATCGGCAACTATATCTGAAATGCCTATCGGCACCTATATCTGAAATGCCTATCGGCACCTATTTTTGAAATGCCTATCGGAAACTACATCTGAAATGCCTATCAGCACCTATATTTGAAATGCGTATCGGCAAACATATCTAGAATATCTATCGGCACCTATATTTGAAATGCCTATCGGCTTCTATATCTGAAATGCCTATCGACACCTATTTTTAAAATGCGAATCGGCAACTATATCTGAAATGCCTATCGGCACCTATATCCGAAATGCCTATTGGCACCTATATCTGAAATGCCTATCGGCACCTATTTTTGAAATGCCTATCGGAAAATACATCTGAAATGCCTATCAGAACCTATATTTGAAATGCCTATCGGCAACCATATCTGGAATGCCTATCGGCACCTATATTTGAAATGCCTATCGGCTTCTATATCTGAAATGCCGGTCGGCATCTATTTTTAAAATGCGAATCGGCAACTATATCTGAAATGCCTATCGGCACCTATTTTTGAAATGCCTATCGGAAACTACATCTGAAATGCCTATCTGCACCTATATTTGAAATGCGTATCGGCAAACATATCTAGAATATCTATCGGCACATATATTTGAAATGCCTATCGGCTTCTATATCTGAAATACCTATCGGCACTTATTTTTAAAATGCCAATCGGCAACTATATCTGAAAAGCCTATCGGCACCTATATCTGAAATGCCTATCGGCACCTATTTTTGAAATGCCTATCGGAAACTACATCTGAAATGCCTATCAGCACCTATATTTGAAATGCCTATCAGCAACCAAATCAGAAATGCCTATCGGCACCTATATCTGAAATGCCTTTCGGCATTTATATCTGAAATGCCTAGCGGCACCTATATTTGAAATGCCTATCGGCACCTATTTTTGAAATGCCTATCAGCAACCAAATCAGAAATGCCAATCGGAAACTACATCCGAAATGCCTATCAGCACCTATATTTAAAATGCCTATCGGCAACCATATCTGGAATGCCTATCGGCACCTATATTTGAAATGCCTATCGGCTTCCATATCTGAAGTGCCTATCGGCACCTATTTTTAAAATGCGAATCAGTAACTATATCTGAAATGCCTATCAGCACCTAAATCTGAAATGCCTATCGGCACCTATTTTTGAAATGCCTATCGGAAACTACATCTAAATGCCTATCAGCACCTATATTTGAAATACCTATCGGCAACCATATCTGGAATGCCTATCGGCACCTATATTTGAAATGCGTATCGGCTTCTATATTTGAAATGCCTATCGGCACCTATTTTTAAAATGCGGAGCGGCAACTATATCTAAAATGGCTATCGGCACCTATATCTGAAATGCCTATCGGCACCCATTTTTGAAATGCCTATCGGAAACTACATCTAAAATGCCTATCAGCACCTATATTTGAAATGCCTATCGGCAACCATATCTGGAATGCCTATCGGCACCTATATTTGAAATGCCTATCGGCTTCTATATCTGAGATGCCTATCGGCACCTATTTTTAAAATGCGAATCGGCAACTATATCTGAAATGCCTATCGGCACCTATTTTTGAAATGCCTATCGTAAACTACATCTGAAATGCCTATCTGCACCTATATTTGAAATGCCTATCGGCAACCATATCTGGAATATCTATCGGCACCTATATTTGAAATGCCTATCGGCTTCTATATCTGAGATGCCTATCGGCACCTATTTTTAAAATGCGAATCGGCAACTATATCTGAAATGCCTATCGGCACCTATAACTGAAATGTCTATCAGCACCTATATTTTAAATCCCTATCGGCAACAAAATCAGAAATGCCTATCGGCACCTATATCTGGAATGCCTTTCGGCATTTATATCTGAAATGCCTAGCGGCACCTATATTTGAAATGCCTATCGGCACCTATTTTTGAAATACCTATCGGAAACTACATCTGAAATGCCTATCAGCACCTATATTTGAAATGCCTATCGGCAACCATATCTGAAATGCCTATCGACATCTATATTTGAAATACCTATCGGCCTCTATATCTGAAATGCCTATCGGCACCTATTTTTAAAATGCCAATCGGCAACTATATTTGAAATGCCTATCGGCACCTATATCTGAAATGACTATCGGCACCTATTTTTGAAATGCTTATCGGAAACTACATCTGAAATGCCTATCAGCACCTATATTTGAAATGCCTATCGGCAACCATATCTGGAATGCCTATCGGCACCTATTTTTAAAATGCGAATCGGCAGCTATATTTGAAATGCCTATCGGCATCTATATCTGAAATGCCTATCGGCACCTATTTTTGAAATGCCTATAAGAAACTACATCTGAAATGCCTATCAGCACCTATATTTGAAATGCCTATCGGCAAACATATCTGGAATGCCTATCGGCACCTATATTTGAAATGCCTATCGGCTACTATATCTGAAATGCCTATCGGCTCCTCTATTTGAAATGCCTATTGGCACCTATTTTTAAAATGCGATTGGGCAACTATATCCGAAATGCCTATCGGCACCTATTTTTAAAATGCCAATCGGCAACTTTACCTGAAATGCCTATCGGCACCTATATCTGAAATGCCTATCGGCACCAATTTTTGAAATGCCTATCGGAAACTACATCTGAAATGCCTATCGGCACCTGTTTTTAAAATGCCAATCGGCAACTATATCTGAAAAGCCTATCGGCACCTATTTTTGAAATGCCTATCGGCACCTATTTTTGAAATGCCTATCGGAAACCTCATCTAAAATGCCTATCAGCACCTATATTTGAAATGCCTATCGGCAACCATATCTGGAATGCCTATCGGCACCTATATTTGAAATGCCTATCGGCTTCTATATCTGAAATGCCTATCGGCACCTATTTTTAAAAGTCGAATCGGCAACTATATCTGAAATGCCTATCGGCACCTATATCTGAAATGCCTATCGGCACCTATTTTTGAAATGCCTATCGGAAACTACATCTAAAATGCCTATCAGCACCTATATTTGAAATGCCTATCGGCAACCATATCTGGAATGCCTATCGGCACCTATATTTGAAATGCCTATCGGCTTCTATATCTGAAATGCCTATCGGCACCTATTTTTAAAAGTCGAATCGGCTTCTATATCTGAAATGCCTATCGACACCTATTTTTAAAATGCGAATCGGCAACTATATCTGAAATTCCTATCGGCACCTATATCTTAAATGCCTATTGGCACCTATATCTGAAATGCCTATCGGCACCTATTTTTGAAATGCTTATCGGAAAATTCATCTGAAATGCCTATCAGCACCTATATTTGAAATGCCTATCGGCAACCATATCTGGAATGCCTATCGGCACCTATATTTGAAATGCCTATCGGCTTCTATATCTGAAATGCCGATCGGCATCTATTTTTAAAATGCCAATCGGCGACTATATCTGAAATGCCTATCGGCACCTTTATCTGAAATGCCTATCGGCACCTTTTTTTGAAACGCCTATCGGAAACTACATCTGAAATGCCTATCAGCACCTATATTTGAAATGCCTATCGGCAACCATATCTGGAATGCCTATCGGAACCTATATTTGAAATGCCTATCGGCTTCTATATCTGAAATGCCTATCGGCACCTATTTTTGAAATGCCTATCGGAAACTACATCTGAAATGCCTATCAGCACCTATATTTGAAATGCCTATCGGCAACCATATCTGGAATGCCTATCGGAACCTATATTTGAAATGCCTATCGGCTTCTATATCTGAAATGCCTATCGGCACCTATTTTTAAAATGCGAATCGGCAACTATATCTGAAATGCCTATCGGCACCTATATCTAAAATGCCTTTCGGCACCTATTTTTCAAATGCCTATCGGAAATTACACCTGAAATGCTTATCAGCACCTATATTTGAAATGCCTATCGGCAACCATATCTGGAATGCCTATCGGCACCTATATTTGAAATGCCTATCGGCTTCTATATCGGAAATGCCTATGGTCACCTATTTTTAAAATGTTAATCGGCAACTATATCTGAAACGCCTATCGGCACCTATATCTGAAATGCCTATCGGCACCTATTTTTGAAATGCCTATCGGAAACTACATTTGAAATGCCTATCAGCACCTATATTTAAAATGCCTAACGGGAACCAAATCAGAAATGATTATCGGCACCTATATCTGAAATGCCTTTCGGCATTTATATCTGAAATGCCTATCGGCACCTATATTTGAAAAGCCTAACGGCACCTATATTTTAAATGCCTATCGGCAACTATATCTGATATGCCTATCGGCACCTATATCTGAAATGCCTTCGGCACCTATTTTTAAAATGCCAATCGGCAACTATATCTGAAATGCCTATCGGCACCTATTTTTGAAATGCCTATCGGCACCTATTTTTGAAATGCCTATCGGAAACTACATCTAAAATGCCTATCAGCACCTATATTTGAAATGCCTATCGGCAACCATATCTGGAATTACTATCGGCACCTATATTTGAAATGCCTATCGGCTTCTATATCTGAAATGCCTATCGGCACCTATTTTTAAAAGTCGAATCGGCAAATATATCTGAAATGCCTATCGGCACCTATATCTGAAATGCCTATCGGCACCTATTTTTGAAATGCCTATCGGACACTACATCTGAAATGCCTATCAGCACCTATATTTGAAATGCCTATCGGCAACCATATCTTGGATGCCTATCGGCACCTATATTTGAAATGCCTATCGGCTTCTATATCTGAAATGCCTATCGACACCTATTTTTAAAATGCGAATCGGCAACTATATCTGAAATGCCTATCGGCACCTATATCTGAAACGCCTATTAGCACCTATATCTGAAATGCCTATCGGCACCTATTTTTGAAATGCCTATCGGAAAATACATCTGAAATGCCTATCAGCACCTATATTTGAAATGCCTATCGGCAACCATATCTGGAATGCCTATCGGCACCTATATTTGAAATGCCTATCGGCTTCTATATCTGAAATGCCGATCGGCATCTATTTTTAAAATGCCAATCGGCGACTATATCTGAAATGCCTATCGGCACCTTTATCTGAAATGCCTATCGGCACCTATTTTTGAAATGCCTATCGGAAACTACATCTGAAATGCCTATCAGCACCTATATTTGAAATGCCTATCGGCAACCATATCTGGAATGCCTATCGGCACCTATATTTGAAATGCCTATCGGCTTCCATATCTGAAATGCCTATCGGCACCTATTTTTAAAATGCGAATCGGCAACTATATCTGAAATGCTTATCGGCACCTATATCTCAAATGCCTATCGGCACCTATTTTTGAAATGCCTATCGGAAACTACATCTGAAATGCCTATCAGCACCTATATTTGAAATGCCTATCGGCAACCATATCTGAAATGCCTATCGGCACCTATATTTGAAATGCCTATCGGCTTCTATATCTGAAATGACTATCGGCACCTATTTTTAAAATGCGAATCGGCAACTATATCTGAAATGGCTATCGGCACCTATATCTGAAATGCCTATCGGCACCTATTTTTGAAATGCCTATCGGAAACTACATCTGAAATGCCTATCAGCACCTATATTTGAAATGCCTATCAGCAACCATATCTAGAATGCCTATCGGCACCTATATTTGAAATGCCTATCGGCTTCTATATCTGAAATGCCTATCGGAAACTACGTCTGAAATGCCTATTAGCACCTATATTTGAAAAGCCTATCGGCAACCATATCTGGAATGCCTATCGGCACCTATTTTTAAAATGCCTATCAGCAACCAAATCAGAAATGCCTATCGGAAACTACATCTGAAATGCCTATCAGCACCTATATTTGAAATGCCTATCGGCAACCATATCTGGAATGCCTATCGGCACCTATATTTGAAATGCCTATCGGCTTCCATATCTGAAGTGCCTATCGGCACCTATTTTTAAAATGCGAATCGGCAACTATATCTGAAATGCCTATCGGCACCTATATCTGAAATGCCTATCGGCACCTATTTTTGAAATGCCTATCGGAAACTACATCTGAAATGCCTATCAGCACCTATATTTGAAATGCGTATCGGCAAACATATCTAGAATATCTATCGGCACCTATATTTGAAATGCCTATCGGCTTCTATATCTGAAATGCCTATCGACACCTATTTTTAAAATGCGAATCGGCAACTATATCTGAAATGCCTATCGGCACCTATATCCGAAATGCCTATTGGCACCTATATCTGAAATGCCTATCGGCACCTATTTTTGAAATGCCTATCGGAAAATACATCTGAAATGCCTATCAGAACCTATATTTGAAATGCCTATCGGCAACCATATCTGGAATGCCTATCGGCACCTATATTTGAAATGCCTATCGGCTTCTATATCTGAAATGCCGGTCGGCATCTATTTTTAAAATGCGAATCGGCAACTATATCTGAAATGCCTATCGGCACCTATTTTTGAAATGCCTATCGGAAACTACATCTGAAATGCCTATCTGCACCTATATTTGAAATGCGTATCGGCAAACATATCTAGAATATCTATCGGCACCTATATTTGAAATGCCTATCGGCTTCTATATCTGAAATACCTATCGGCACTTATTTTTAAAATGCCAATCGGCAACTATATCTGAAAAGCCTATCGGCACCTATATCTGAAATGCCTATCGGCACCTATTTTTGAAATGCCTATCGGAAACTACATCTGAAATGCCTATCAGCACCTATATTTGAAATGCCTATCAGCAACCAAATCAGAAATGCCTATCGGCACCTATATCTGAAATGCCTTTCGGCATTTATATCTGAAATGCCTAGCGGCACCTATATTTGAAATGCCTATCGGCACCTATTTTTGAAATGCTTATCAGCAACCAAATCAGAAATGCCAATCGGAAACTACATCCGAAATGCCTATCAGCACCTATATTTAAAATGCCTATCGGCAACCATATCTGGAATGCCTATCGGCACCTATATTTGAAATGCCTATCGGCTTCCATATCTGAAGTGCCTATCGGCACCTATTTTTAAAATGCGAATCAGTAACTATATCTGAAATGCCTATCAGCACCTAAATCTGAAATGCCTATCGGCACCTATTTTTGAAATGCCTATCGGAAACTACATCTAAATGCCTATCAGCACCTATATTTGAATTACCTATCGGCAACCATATCTGGAATGCCTATCGGCACCTATATTTGAAATGCGTATCGGCTTCTATATTTGAAATGCCTATCGGCACCTATTTTTAAAATGCGGAGCGGCAACTATATCTAAAATGGCTATCGGCACCTATATCTGAAATGCCTATCGGCACCCATTTTTGAAATGCCTATCGGAAACTACATCTGAAATGCCTATCAGCACCTATATTTGAAATGCCTATCGGCAACCATATCTGGAATGCCTATCGGCACCTATATTTGAAATGCCTATCGGCTTCTATATCTGAGATGCCTATCGGCACCTATTTTTAAAATGCGAATCGGCAACTATATCTGAAATGCCTATCGGCACCTATTTTTGAAATGCCTATCGTAAACTACATCTGAAATGCCTATCTGCACCTATATTTGAAATGCCTATCGGCAACCATATCTGGAATATCTATCGGCACCTATATTTGAAATGCCTATCGGCTTCTATATCTGAGATGCCTATCGGCACCTATTTTTAAAATGCGAATCGGCAACTATATCTGAAATGCCTATCGGCACCTATAACTGAAATGTCTATCAGCACCTATATTTTAAATCCCTATCGGCAACAAAATCAGAAATGCCTATCGGCACCTATATCTGGAATGCCTTTCGGCATTTATATCTGAAATGCCTAGCGGCACCTATATTTGAAATGCCTATCGGCACCTATTTTTGAAATACCTATCGGAAACTACATCTGAAATGCCTATCAGCACCTATATTTGAAATGCCTATCGGCAACCATATCTGAAATGCCTATCGACATCTATATTTGAAATACCTATCGGCCTCTATATCTGAAATGCCTATCGGCACCTATTTTTAAAATGCCAATCGGCAACTATATTTGAAATGCCTATCGGCACCTATATCTGAAATGACTATCGGCACCTATTTTTGAAATGCTTATCGGAAACTACATCTGAAATGCCTATCAGCACCTATATTTGAAATGCCTATCGGCAACCATATCTGGAATGCCTATCGGCACCTATTTTTAAAATGCGAATCGGCAGCTATATTTGAAATGCCTATCGGCATCTATATCTGAAATGCCTATCGGCACCTATTTTTGAAATGCCTATAAGAAACTACATCTGAAATGCCTATCAGCACCTATATTTGAAATGCCTATCGGCAAACATATCTGGAATGCCTATCGGCACCTATATTTGAAATGCCTATCGGCTACTATATCTGAAATGCCTATCGGCTCCTCTATTTGAAATGCCTATTGGCACCTATTTTTAAAATGCGATTGGGCAACTATATCCGAAATGCCTATCGGCACCTATTTTTAAAATGCCAATCGGCAACTTTACCTGAAATGCCTATCGGCACCTATATCTGAAATGCCTATCGGCACCAATTTTTGAAATGCCTATCGGAAACTACATCTGAAATGCCTATCGGCACCTGTTTTTAAAATGCCAATCGGCAACTATATCTGAAAAGCCTATCGGCACCTATTTTTGAAATGCCTATCGGCACCTATTTTTGAAATGCCTATCGGAAACCTCATCTAAAATGCCTATCAGCACCTATATTTGAAATGCCTATCGGCAACCATATCTGGAATGCCTATCGGCACCTATATTTGAAATGCCTATCGGCTTCTATATCTGAAATGCCTATCGGCACCTATTTTTAAAAGTCGAATCGGCAACTATATCTGAAATGCCTATCGGCACCTATATCTGAAATGCCTATCGGCACCTATTTTTGAAATGCCTATCGGAAACTACATCTAAAATGCCTATCAGCACCTATATTTGAAATGCCTATCGGCAACCATATCTGGAATGCCTATCGGCACCTATATTTGAAATGCCTATCGGCTTCTATATCTGAAATGCCTATCGGCACCTATTTTTAAAAGTCGAATCGGCTTCTATATCTGAAATGCCTATCGACACCTATTTTTAAAATGCGAATCGGCAACTATATCTGAAATTCCTATCGGCACCTATATCTTAAATGCCTATTGGCACCTATATCTGAAATGCCTATCGGCACCTATTTTTGAAATGCTTATCGGAAAATTCATCTGAAATGCCTATCAGCACCTATATTTGAAATGCCTATCGGCAACCATATCTGGAATGCCTATCGGCACCTATATTTGAAATGCCTATCGGCTTCTATATCTGAAATGCCGATCGGCATCTATTTTTAAAATGCCAATCGGCGACTATATCTGAAATGCCTATCGGCACCTTTATCTGAAATGCCTATCGGCACCTTTTTTTGAAACGCCTATCGGAAACTACATCTGAAATGCCTATCAGCACCTATATTTGAAATGCCTATCGGCAACCATATCTGGAATGCCTATCGGAACCTATATTTGAAATGCCTATCGGCTTCTATATCTGAAATGCCTATCGGCACCTATTTTTGAAATGCCTATCGGAAACTACATCTGAAATGCCTATCAGCACCTATATTTGAAATGCCTATCGGCAACCATATCTGGAATGCCTATCGGAACCTATATTTGAAATGCCTATCGGCTTCTATATCTGAAATGCCTATCGGCACCTATTTTTAAAATGCGAATCGGCAACTATATCTGAAATGCCTATCGGCACCTATATCTAAAATGCCTTTCGGCACCTATTTTTCAAATGCCTATCGGAAATTACACCTGAAATGCTTATCAGCACCTATATTTGAAATGCCTATCGGCAACCATATCTGGAATGCCTATCGGCACCTATATTTGAAATGCCTATCGGCTTCTATATCGGAAATGCCTATGGTCACCTATTTTTAAAATGTTAATCGGCAACTATATCTGAAACGCCTATCGGCACCTATATCTGAAATGCCTATCGGCACCTATTTTTGAAATGCCTATCGGAAACTACATTTGAAATGCCTATCAGCACCTATATTTAAAATGCCTAACGGGAACCAAATCAGAAATGATTATCGGCACCTATATCTGAAATGCCTTTCGGCATTTATATCTGAAATGCCTATCGGCACCTATATTTGAAAAGCCTAACGGCACCTATATTTTAAATGCCTATCGGCAACTATATCTGATATGCCTATCGGCACCTATATCTGAAATGCCTTCGGCACCTATTTTTAAAATGCCAATCGGCAACTATATCTGAAATGCCTATCGGCACCTATTTTTGAAATGCCTATCGGCACCTATTTTTGAAATGCCTATCGAAAACTACATCTAAAATGCCTATCAGCACCTATATTTGAAATGCCTATCGGCAACCATATCTGGAATTACTATC
This sequence comes from Venustoraphidia nigricollis, assembly GCA_034508555.1. Classification (NCBI taxonomy): domain Eukaryota; kingdom Metazoa; phylum Arthropoda; class Insecta; order Raphidioptera; family Raphidiidae; genus Venustoraphidia; species Venustoraphidia nigricollis. The sequence goes on along the minus strand of JAVRKA010000194.1, from coordinate 44,363 downwards.
GGCACCTATATTTGAAATGCCTATCGGCTTCTATATCTGAAATGCCTATCGGCACCTATTTTTAAAAGTCGAATCGGCAAATATATCTGAAATGCCTATCGGCACCTATATCTGAAATGCCTATCGGCACCTATTTTTGAAATGCCTATCGGACACTACATCTGAAATGCCTATCAGCACCTATATTTGAAATGCCTATCGGCAACCATATCTTGGATGCCTATCGGCACCTATATTTGAAATGCCTATCGGCTTCTATATCTGAAATGCCTATCGACACCTATTTTTAAAATGCGAATCGGCAACTATATCTGAAATGCCTATCGGCACCTATATCTGAAACGCCTATTAGCACCTATATCTGAAATGCCTATCGGCACCTATTTTTGAAATGCCTATCGGAAAATACATCTGAAATGCCTATCAGCACCTATATTTGAAATGCCTATCGGCAACCATATCTGGAATGCCTATCGGCACCTATATTTGAAATGCCTATCGGCTTCTATATCTGAAATGCCGATCGGCATCTATTTTTAAAATGCCAATCGGCGACTATATCTGAAATGCCTATCGGCACCTTTATCTGAAATGCCTATCGGCACCTATTTTTGAAATGCCTATCGGAAACTACATCTGAAATGCCTATCAGCACCTATATTTGAAATGCCTATCGGCAACCATATCTGGAATGCCTATCGGCACCTATATTTGAAATGCCTATCGGCTTCCATATCTGAAATGCCTATCGGCACCTATTTTTAAAATGCGAATCGGCAACTATATCTGAAATGCTTATCGGCACCTATATCTCAAATGCCTATCGGCACCTATTTTTGAAATGCCTATCGGAAACTACATCTGAAATGCCTATCAGCACCTATATTTGAAATGCCTATCGGCAACCATATCTGAAATGCCTATCGGCACCTATATTTGAAATGCCTATCGGCTTCTATATCTGAAATGACTATCGGCACCTATTTTTAAAATGCGAATCGGCAACTATATCTGAAATGGCTATCGGCACCTATATCTGAAATGCCTATCGGCACCTATTTTTGAAATGCCTATCGGAAACTACATCTGAAATGCCTATCAGCACCTATATTTGAAATGCCTATCAGCAACCATATCTAGAATGCCTATCGGCACCTATATTTGAAATGCCTATCGGCTTCTATATCTGAAATGCCTATCGGAAACTACGTCTGAAATGCCTATTAGCACCTATATTTGAAAAGCCTATCGGCAACCATATCTGGAATGCCTATCGGCACCTATATTTGAAATGCCTATCGGCTTCTATATCTGAAATGCATATCGGCACCTATTTTTAAAATGCGAATCGGCAACTATATCTGAAATGCCTATCGGCACCTATTTTTGAAATGCCTATCGGAAACTACATCTGAAATGCCTATCTGCACCTATATTTGAAATGCGTATCGGCAAACATATCTAGAATATCTATCGGCACCTATATTTGAAATGCCTATCGGCTTCTATATCTGAAATGCCTATCGGCACTTATTTTTAAAATGCCAATCGGCAACTATATCTGAAAAGCCTATCGGCACCTATATCTGAAGTGCCTATCGGCACCTATTTTTGAAATGCCTATCCGAAACTACATCTGAAATGCCTATCAGCACCTATATTTGAAATGCCTATCAGCAACCAAATCAGAAATGCCTATCGGCACCTATATCTGAAATGCCTTTCGGCATTTATATCTGAAATGCCTAGCGGCACCTATATTTGAAATGCCTATCGGCACCTATTTTTAAAATGCCTATCAGCAACCAAATCAGAAATGCCTATCGGAAACTACATCTGAAATGCCTATCAGCACCTATATTTGAAATGCCTATCGGCAACCATATCTGGAATGCCTATCGGCACCTATATTTGAAATGCCTATCGGCTTCCATATCTGAAGTGCCTATCGGCACCTATTTTTAAAATGCGAATCGGCAACTATATCTGAAATGCCTATCGGCACCTATATCTGAAATGCCTATCGGCACCTATTTTTGAAATGCCTATCGGAAACTACATCTGAAATGCCTATCAGCACCTATATTTGAAATGCGTATCGGCAAACATATCTAGAATATCTATCGGCACCTATATTTGAAATGCCTATTGGCTTCTATATCTGAAATGCCTATCGGCACCTATTTTTAAAATGCGAATCAGTAACTATATCTGAAATGCCTATCTACACCTATATTTGAAATGCCTATCGGCACCTATTTTTGAAATGCCTATCGGAAAATACATCTGAAATGCCTATCAGCACCTATATTTGAAAAGCCTATCGGCAACCATAACTGGAATGCCTATCGGCACCTATATTTGAAATGCCTATCGGCTTCTATATCTGAAATGCCTTTCGGCACCTATTTTTAAAATGCGAATCGGCAACTATATCTTAAATGCCTATCGGTACCTATTTTTGAAATGCCTATCGGAAACTACATCTAAAATGCCTATCTGCACCTATATTTGAAATGCCTATCGGCAACCATATCTGGAATATCTATTGGCACCTATATTTGAAATGCCTATCGGCTTCTATATCTGAAATGCCTATCGGCACCTATTTTAAAAATGCCAATCGGCAACTATATCTGAAATGCCTATCGGCACCTATATCTGAAATGCCTATCGGCACCTATTTTTGAAATGCCTATCGGAAACTACATCTAAATGCCTATCAGCACCTATATTTGAAATGCCTATCGGCAACCATATCTGGAATGCCTATCGGCACCTATATTTGAAATGCCTATCGGCTTCTATATCTGAAATGCCTATCGACACCTATTTTTAAAATGCGAATCGGCAACTATATCTGAAATGCCTATCGGCACCTATATCTGAAATGCTTATTGGCACCTATATCTGAAATGCCTATCGGCACCTATTTTTGAAATGCATATCGGAAAATACATCTGAAATGCCTATCAGCACCTATATTTGAAATGCCTATCGGCAACCATATCTGGAATGCCTATCGGCACCTATATTTGAAATGCCTATCGGCTTCTATATCTGAAATGCCGGTCGGCATCTATTTTTAAAATGCGAATCGGCAACTATATCTGAAATGCCTATCGGCACCTATTTTTGAAATGCCTATCGGAAAATACATCTGAAATGCCTATCTGCACCTATATTTGAAATGCGTATCGGCAAACATATCTAGAATATCTATCATCACCTATATTTGAAATGCCTATCGGCTTCTATATCTGAAATGCCTATCGGCACTTATTTTTAAAATGCCAATCGGCAACTATATCTGAAAAGCCTATCGGCACCTATATCTGAAATGTCTATCGGCACCTATTTTTGAAATGCCTATCGGAAACTACATCTGAAATGCCTATCAGCACCTATATTTAAAATGCCTATCAGCAACCAAATCAGAAATGCCTATCGGCACCTATATCTGAAATGCCTTTCGGCATTTATATCTGAAATGCCTAGCGGCATCTATATTTGAAATGCCTATCGGCACCTATTTCTAAAATGCCTATCAGCAACCAAATCAGAAATGCCAATCGGAAACTACATCTGAAATGCCTATCAGCACCTATATTTGAAATGCCTATCGGCAACCATATCTGGAATGCCTATCGGCACCTATATTTGAAATGCCTATCGGCTTCCATATCTGAAATGCCTATCGGCACCTATTTTTAAAATGCGAATCGGCAACTATATCTGAAATGCCTATCGGCACCTATATCTGAAATGCCTATCGGCACCTATTTTTGAAATGCCTATCGGAAACTACATCTAAATGCCTATCAGCACCTATATTTGAAATGCCTATCGGCAACCATATCTGGAATGCCTATCGGCACCTATATTTGAAATGCCTATCGGCTTCTATATCTGAAATGCCTATCGACACCTATTTTTAAAATGCGAATCGGCAACTATATCTGAAATGCCTATCGGCACCTATATCTGAAATGCTTATTGGCACCTATATCTGAAATGCCTATCGGCACCTATTTTTGAAATGCATATCGGAAAATACATCTGAAATGCCTATCAGCACCTATATTTGAAATGCCTATCGGCAACCATATCTGGAATGCCTATCGGCACCTATATTTGAAATGCCTATCGGCTTCTATATCTGAAATGCCGGTCGGCATCTATTTTTAAAATGCGAATCGGCAACTATATCTGAAATGCCTATCGGCACCTATTTTTGAAATGCCTATCGGAAAATACATCTGAAATGCCTATCTGCACCTATATTTGAAATGCGTATCGGCAAACATATCTAGAATATCTATCATCACCTATATTTGAAATGCCTATCGGCTTCTATATCTGAAATGCCTATCGGCACTTATTTTTAAAATGCCAATCGGCAACTATATCTGAAAAGCCTATCGGCACCTATATCTGAAATGTCTATCGGCACCTATTTTTGAAATGCCTATCGGAAACTACATCTGAAATGCCTATCAGCACCTATATTTAAAATGCCTATCAGCAACCAAATCAGAAATGCCTATCGGCACCTATATCTGAAATGCCTTTCGGCATTTATATCTGAAATGCCTAGCGGCATCTATATTTGAAATGCCTATCGGCACCTATTTCTAAAATGCCTATCAGCAACCAAATCAGAAATGCCAATCGGAAACTACATCTGAAATGCCTATCAGCACCTATATTTGAAATGCCTATCGGCAACCATATCTGGAATGCCTATCGGCACCTATATTTGAAATGCCTATCGGCTTCCATATCTGAAATGCCTATCGGCACCTATTTTTAAAATGCGAATCGGCAACTATATCTGAAATGCCTATCGGCACCTATATCTGAAATGCCTATCGGCACCTATATTTGAAATGCCTATCGGAAACTACATCTGAAATGCCTATCAGCACCTATATTTGAAATGCCTATCGGCAACCATATCTGGAATGCCTATCGGCTCCTATATTTGAAATGCCTATTGGCTTCTATATCTGAAATGCCTATCGGCACCTATTTTTAAAATGCGAATTAGTATCTATATCTGAAATGCCTATCGGCACCTAAATCTGAAATGCCTATCGGCACCTATTTTTGAAATGCCTATCGGAAAACACATCTGAAATGCCTATCAGCACCTATATTTGAAATGCCTATCGGCAACCATATCTGGAATATCTATTGGCACTTATATTTGAAATGCCTATCGGCTTCTATATCTGAAATGCCTATCGGCACCTATTTTTAAAATGCCAATCGGCAACTATATCTGAAATGCCTATCGGCACCTATATCATAAATGCCTATCGGCACCTATTTTTGAAATGCCTATCGGCTTCTATATCTGAAATGCCTTTCGGCACCTATTTTTAAAATGCGAATCGGCAACTATATCTGAAATGCCTATCGGCACCTATTTTTGAAATGCCTATCGGAAACTACATCTGAAATGCCTATCTGCACCTATAGTTGAAATGCCTATCGGCAACCATATCTGGAATATCTATTGGCACCTATATTTGAAATGCCTATCGGCTTCTATATCTGAAATGCCTATCGGCACCTATTTTTAAAATGCCAATCGGCAACTATATCTGAAATGCCTATCGGCACCTATATCATAAATGCCTATCGGCACCTATTTTTGAAATGCCTATCGGAAACTACATCTGAAATGCCTATCAGCACCTATATTTGAAATGCCTATCGGCAACCATATCTGAAATGCCTATCGACACCTATATTTGAAATACCTAACGGCTTCTATATCTGAAATGCCTATCGGCACCTATTTTAAAAATGCCAATCGGCAACTATATCTGAAATGCCTATCGGCACCTATATCTGAAATGCCTATCGGCACCTATTTTTGAAATGCCTATCGGAAACTACATCTAAATGCCTATCAGCACCTATATTTGAAATACCTATCGGCAACCATATCTGGAATGCCTATCGGCACCTATATTTGAAATGCGTATCGGCTTCTATATTTGAAATGCCTATCGGCACCTATTTTTAAAATGCGGAGCGGCAACTATATCTAAAATGGCTATCGGCACCTATATCTGAAATGCCTATCGGCACCTATTTTTGTAATGCCTATCGGAAACTACATCTAAATGCCTATCAGCACCTATATTTGAAATACCTATCGGCAACTATATCTGGAATGCCTATCAGCACCTATATTTGAAATGCCTTTCGGCAACCATATCTGGAATGCCTATCGACGCCTATATTTGAAATGCCTATTGGCAGACTATATCTGAAATGCCTATCGGAAACTACATCTGAAATGCCTATCAGCAACTATATTTGAAAAGCCTATCGGCAACCATATCTGGGATGCTTATCGGCACCTATATTTGAAATGCCTATCGGCTTCTATATCTGAGATGCCTATCGGCACCTATTTTTAAAATGCGAATCGGCAACTATATCTGAAATGCCTATCGGCACCTATTTTTGAAATGCCTATCGGAAACTACATCTGAAATGCCTATCTGCACCTATATTTGAAATGCCTATCGGCAACCATATCTGGAATATCTATCGGCACCTATATTTGAAATGCCTATCGGCTTCTATATCTGAAATGCCTATCGGCACCTATTTTTAAAATGCCAATCGGCAACTATATCTGAAATGCCTATCGGCACCTATATCTGAAATGTCTATCAGCACCTATATTTGAAATCCCTATCGGCAACAAAATCAGAAATGCCTATCGGCACCTATATCTGAAATGCCTTTCGGCATTTATATCTGAAATGCCTAGCGGCACCTATATTTGAAATGCCTATCGGCACCTATTTTTGAAATGCCTATCGGAAACTACATCTGAAATGCCTATCAGCACCTATATTTGAAATGCCTATCGGCAACCATATCTGGAATGCCTATCGGCACCTATATTTGAAATGCTTATCGGCTTCTATATCTGAAATGCCTATCGGCACCTATTTTTAAAATGCCAATCGGCAACTATATCTGAAATGCCTATCGGCACCTGTATCTGAAATGCCTATCGGTACCTATTATTGAAATGCCTATCGGAAACTACATCTGAAATGCCTATCGGCACCTGTTTTTAAAATGCCAATCGGCAACTATATCTGAAAAGCCTATCGGCACCTATTTTTGAAATGTCAATCGGAAACTACATCTAAAATGCCTATCAGCACCTATATTTGAAATGCCTATCGGCAACCATATCTGGAATGCCTATCGGCACCTATATTTGAAATGCCTATCGGCTTCTATATCTGAAATGCCTATCGGCACCTATTTTTAAAAGTCGAATCGGCAACTATATCTGAAATGCCTATCGGCACCTATATCTGAAATGCCTATCGGCACCTATTTTTTAATGCCTATCGGAAACTACATCTAAAATGCCTATCAGCACCTATATTTGAAATGATTATCGGCAACCATATCTGGAATGCCTATCGGCACCTATATTTGAAATGCCTATCGGCTTCTATATCTGAAATGCCTATCGGCACCTATTTTTAAAAGTCGAATCGGCTTCTATATCTGAAATGCCTATCGACACCTATTTTTAAAATGCGAATCGGCAACTATATCTGAAATTCCTATCGGCACCTATATCTTAAATGCCTATTGGCACCTATATCTGAAATGCCTATCGGCACCTATTTTTGAAATGCTTATCGGAAAATACATCTGAAATGCCTATCAGCACCTATATTTGAAATGCCTATCGGCAACCATATCTGGAATGCCTATCGGCACCTATATTTGAAATGCCTATCGGCTTCTATATCTGAAATGCCGATCGGCATCTATTTTTAAAATGCCAATCGGCGACTATATCTGAAATGCCTATCGGCACCTTTATCTGAAATGCCTATCGGCACCTATTTTTGAAATGCCTATCGGAAACTACATCTGAAATGCCTATCAGCACCTATATTTGAAATGCCTATCGGCAACCATATCTGGAATGCCTATCGGAACCTATATTTGAAATGCCTATCGGCTTCTATATCTGAAATGCCTATCGGCACCTATTTTTGAAATGCCTATCGGAAACTACATCTGAAATTCCTATCAGCACCTATATTTAAAATGCCTATCGGCAACCATATCTGGAATGCCCATCGGAACCTATATTTGAAATGCCTATCGGCTTCTATATCTGAAATGCCTATCGGCACCTATTTTTAAAATGCGAATCGGCAACTATATCTGAAATGCCTATCGGCACCTATATCTAAAATGCCTATCGGCACCTATTTTTTAAATGTCTATCGGAAATTACACCTGAAATGCCTATCAGCACCTATATTTGAAATGCCTATCGGCAACCATATCTGGAATGCCTATCGGCACCTATATTTGAAATGCCTATCGGCTTCTATATCGGAAATGCCTATGGGCACCTATTTTTAAAATGCCAATTGGCAACTATATCTGAAACGCCTATCGGCACCTATATCTGAAATGCTTATCGGCACCTATTTTTGAAATGCCTATCGGAAACTACATCTGAAATGCCTATCAGCACCTATATTTAAAATGCCTAACGGCAACCAAATCAGAAATGATTATCGGCACCTATATCTGAAATGCCTTTCGGCATTTATATCTGAAATGCCTATCGGCACCTATATTTGGAAAGCCTATCGGCACCTATATTTTAAATGCCTATCGGCAACTATATCTGATATGCCTATCGGCACCTATATCTGAAATGCCTTCGGCACCTATTTTTAAAATGCCAATCGGCAACTATATCTGAAATGCCTATCGGCACCTTTTTTTGAAATGCCTATCGACACCTATTTTTGAAATGCCTATCGGAAACTACATCTAAAATGCCTATCAGCACCTATATTTGAAATGCCTATCGGCAACCATATCTGGAATTCCTATCGGCACCTATTTTTGAAATGCCTATCGGCTTCTATATCTGAAATGCCTATCGGCTTCTATATCTGAAATGCCTATCGGCACCTATTTTTAAAAGTCGAATCGGCAAATATATCTGAAATGCCTATCGGCACCTATATCTGAAATGCCTATTAGCACCTATATCTGAAATGCCTATCGGCACCTATTTTTTAAATGCCTATCGGAAAATACATCTGAAATGCCTATCAGCACCTATATTTGAAATGCCTATCGGCAACCATATCTGGAATGCCTATCGGCACCTATATTTGAAATGCCTATCGGCTTCTATATCTGAAATGCCTATCGGCACCTATTTTTAAAATGCCAATCGGTAACTATATCTGAAATGCCTATCGGCACCTATATCTGAAATGCCTATCGACACCTATATCTGAAATGCCTATCGACACCTATATCTGAAATGCCTATTAGCACCTATATCTGAAATGCCTATCGGCACCTATTTTTTAAATGCCTATCGGAAAATACATCTGAAATGCCTATCAGCACCTATATTTGAAATGCCTATCGGCAACCATATCTGGAATGCCTATCGGCACTTATATTTGAAATGCCTATCGGCTTCTATATCTGAAATGCCTATCGACACCTATTTTTAAAATGCGAATCGGCAACTATATCTGAAATGCCTATCGGCACCTATATCTGAAATGCCTATTAGCACCTATATCTGAAATGCCTATCGGCACCTATTTTTTAAATGCCTATCGGAAAATACATCTGAAATGCCTATCAGCACCTATATTTGAAATGCCTATCGGCAACCATATCTGGAATGCCTATCGGCACTTATATTTGAAATGCCTATCGGCTTCTATATCTGAAATGCCGATCGGCATCTATTTTTAAAATGCCAATCGGTGACTATATCTGAAATGCCTATCGGCACCTTTATCTGAAATGCCTATCGGCACCTATTTTTGAAATGCCTATCGGAAACTACATCTGAAATGCCTATCAGCACCTATATTTGAAATGCCTATCGGCAACCATATCTGGAATGCCTATCGGCACCTATATTGGAAATGCCTATCGGCTTCCATATCTGAAATGCCTATCGGCACCTATTTTTAAAATGCGAATCGGCAACTATATCTGAAATGCTTATCGGCACCTATATCTGAAATGCCTTTCGGCATTTATATCTGAAATGCCTATCGGCACCTATATTTGAAAAGCCTATCGGCACCTATATTTTAAATGCCTATCGGCAACTATATCTGATATGCCTATCGGCACCTATATCTGAAATGCCTTCGGCACCTATTTTTAAAATGCCAATCGGCAACTATATCTGAAATGCCTATCGGCACCTATTTTTGAAATGCCTTTCGGCACCTATTTTTGAAATGCCTATCGGAAACTACATCTAAAATGCCTATCAGCACCTATATTTGAAATGCCTATCGGCAACCATATCTGAAATGCCTATCGGCACCTATATTTGAAATGCCTATCGGCTTCTATATCTGAAATGACTATCGGCACCTATTTTTAAAATGCGAATCGGCAACTATATCTGAAATGGCTATCGGCACCTATATCTGAAATGCCTATCAGCGCCTATATTTGAAATGCCTATCAGCAACCATATCTAGAATGCCTATCGGCACCTATATTTGAAATGCCTATCGTCTTCTATATCTGAAATGCCTATCGGACACTACATCTGAAATGCCTATTAGCACCTATATTTGAAAAGCCTATCGGCAACCATACCCGGAATGCCTATCGGCACCTATATTTGAAATGCCTATCGGCTTCTATATCTAAAATGCATATCGGCACCTATTTTTAAAATGCGAATCGGTAACTATATCTGAAATGCCTATCGGCACCCATTTTTGAAATGCCTATCGGAAACTACATCTGAAATGCCTATCTGCACCTATATTTGAAATGCGTATCGGCAAACATATCTAGAATATCTATCGGCACCTATATTTGAAATGCCTATCGGCTTCTATATCTGAAATGCCTATCGGCACTTATTTTTAAAATGCCAATCGGCAACTATATCTGAAAAGCCTATCGGCACCTATATCTGAAGTGCCTATCGGCACCTATTTTTGAAATGCCTATCGGAAACTACATCTGAAATGCCTATCAGCACCTATATTTGAAATGCCTATCAGCAACCAAATCAGAAATGCCTATCGGCACCTATATCTGAAATGCCTTTCGGCATTTATATCTGAAATGCCTAGCGGCACCTATATTTAAAATGCCTATCGGCACCTATTTTTGAAATGCCTATCAGCAACCAAATCAGAAATGCCTATCGGAAACTACATCTGAAATGCCTATCAGCACCTATATTTGAAATGCCTATCGGCAACCATATCTGGAATGCCTATCGGCACCTATATTTGAAATGCCTATCGGCTTCCATATCTGAAGTGCCTATCGGCACCTATTTTTAAAATGCGAATCGGCAACTATATCTGAAATGCCTATCGGCACCTATATCTGAAATGCCTATCGGCACCTATTTTTGCAATGCCTATCGGAAACTATATCTAAAATGCCTATCAGCACCTATATTTGAAATGCGTATCGGCAAACATATCTAGAATATCTATCGGCACCTATATTTGAAATGCCTATTGGCTTCTATATCTGAAATGCCTATCGGCACCTATTTTTAAAATGCGAATCAGTAACTATATCTGAAATGCCTATCGGCACCTATATTTGAAATGCCTATCGGCACCTATTTTTGAAATGCCTATCGGAAAATACATCTGAAATGCCTATCAGCACCTATATTTGAAAAGCCTATCGGCAACCATAACTGGAATGCCTATCGGCACCTATATTTGAAATGCCTATCGGTTTCTATATCTGAAATGCCTTTCGGCACCTATTTTTAAAATGCGAATCGGCAACTATATCTGAAATGCCTATCGGCACCTATTTTTGAAATGCCTATCGGAAACTACATCTAAAATGCCTATCTGCACCTATATTTGAAATGCCTATCGGCAACCATATCTGGAATATCTATTGGCACTTATATTTGAAATGCCTATCGGCTTCTATATCTGAAATGCCTATCGGCTCCTATTTTTAAAATGCCAATCGGCAACTATATCTGAAATGCCTATCGGCACCTATATCAGAAATGCCTATCGGCACCTATTTTTGAAATGCCTATCGGAAACTACATCTGAAATTCCTATCAGCACCTATATTTGAAATGCCTATCGGCAACCATATCTGAAATGCCTATCGACACCTATATTTGAAATACCTAATGGCTTCTATATCTGAAATGCCTATCGGCACCTATTTTAAAAATGCCAATCGGCAACTATATCTGAAATGCCTATCGGCACCTATATCAGAAATGCCTATCGGCACCTATTTTTGAAATGCCTATCGGAAACTACATCTGAAATTCCTATCAGCACCTATATTTGAAATTCCTATCGGCAACCATATCTGGAATGCCTATCGGCACCTATATTTGAAATGCCTATCGGCTTCTATATCTGAAATGCCTATCGACACCTATTTTTAAAATGCGAATCGGCAACTATATCTGAAATGCCTATCGGCACCTATATCTGAAATGCCTATTGGCACCTATATCTGAAATGCCTATCGGCACTTATTTTTGAAATGCCTATCGGAAAATACATCTGAAATGCCTATCAGCACCTATATTTGAAATGCCTATCGGCAACCATATCTGGAATGCCTATCGGCACCTATATTTGAAATGCCTATCGGCTTTTATATCTGAAATGCCGGTCGGCATCTATTTTTAAAATGCGAATCGGCAACTATATCTGAAATGCCTATCGGCACCTATTTTTGAAATGCCTATCGGAAAATACATCTGAAATGCCTATCTGCACCTATATTTGAAATGCGTATCGGCAAACATATCTAGAATATCTATCGGCACCTATATTTGAAATGCCTATCGGCTTCTATATCTGAAATGCCTATCGGCACTTATTTTTAAAATGCCAATCGGCAACTATATCTGAAAAGCCTATCGGCACCTATATCTGAAATGCCTATCGGCACCTATTTTTGAAATGCCTATCGGAAACTACATCTGAAATGCCTATCAGCACCTATATTTGAAATGCCTATCAGCAACCAAATCAGAAATGCCTATCGGCACCTATATCTGAAATGCCTTTCGGCATTTATATCTGAAATGCCTAGCGGCACCTATATTTGAAATGCCTATCGGCACCTATTTTTGAAATGCCTATCAGCAACCAAATCAGAAATGCCAATCGGAAACTACATCTGAAATGCCTATCAGCACCTATATTTGAAATGCCTATCGCCAACCATATCTGGAATGCCTATCGGCACCTATATTTGAGATGCCTATCGGCTTCTATATCTGAAATGCCTTTCGGCACCTATTTTTAAAATGCGAATCGGCAACTATATCTGAAATGCCTATCGGCACCTATTTTTGAAATGCCTATCGGAAACTACATCTGAAATGCCTATCTGCACCTATATTTGAAATGCCTATCGGCAACCATATCTGGAATATCTATTGCCACCTATATTTGAAATGCCTATCGGCTTCTATATCTGAAATGCCTATCGGCACCTATTTTTAAAATGCCAATCGGCAACTATATCTGAAATGCCTATCGGCACCTATATCATAAATGCCTATCGGCACTTATTTTTGAAATGCCTATCGGAAACTACATCTGAAATGCCTATCAGCACCTATATTTGAAATGCCTATCGGCAACCATATCTGAAATGCCTATCGACACCTATATTTGAAATACCTATCGGCTTCTATATCTGAAATGCCTATCGGCACCTATTTTCAAAATGCCAATCGGCAACTATATCTGAAATGCCTATCGGCACCTATATCTGAAATGCCTATCGGCACTTATTTTTGAAATGCCTATCGGAAACTACATCTAAATGCCTATCAGCACCTATATTTGAAATACCTATCGGCAACTATATCTGGAATGCCTATCGGCACCTATATTTGAAATGCTTATCGGCTTCTATATTTGAAATGCCTATCGGCACCTATTTTTAAAATGCGGAGCGGCAACTATATCTAAAATGGCTATCGGCACCTATATCTGAAATGCCTATCGGCACCTATTTTTAAAATGCCTATTGGAAACTACATCTGAAATGCCTATCAGCACCTATATTTGAAATGCCTATCGGCAACCATATCTGGAATGCCTATCGACACCTATATTTGAAATGCCTATTGGCAGACTATATCTGAAATGCCTATCGGAAACTACATCTGAAATGCCTATCAGCAACTATATTTGAAAAGCCTATCGGCAACCATATCTGGAATGCTTATCGGCACCTATATTTGAAATGCCTATCGGCTTCTATATCTGAGATGCCTATCGGCACCTATTTTTAAAATGCGAATCGGTAACTATATCTGAAATGCCTATCGGCACCTATTTTTGAAATGCCTATCGGAAACTACATCTGAAATGCCTATCTGCACCTATATTTGAAATGCCTATCGGCACCTATTTTTGAAATGCCTATCGGAAACTACATCTGAAATGCCTATCAGCACCTATATTTGAAATGCCTATCGGCAACCATATCTGAAATGCCTATCGACACCTATATTTGAAATACCTATCGGCCTCTATATCTGAAATGCCTTTCGGCACCTATTTTTAAAATGCCAATCGGCAACTATATTTGAAATGCCTATCGGCACCTATATCTGAAATGACTATCGGCACCTATTTTTTAAATGCTTATCGGAAACTACATCTGAAATGCCTATCAGCACCTATATTTGAAATGCCTATCGGCAACCATATCTGGAATGCCTATCGGCACCTATTTTTAAAATGCGAATGGGCAACTATATTTGAAATGCCTAGCGGCACCTATATCTGAAATGCTTATGGGCACCTATTTTTGAAATGCCTATCAGAAACTACATCTGAAATGCCTATCAGCACCTATATTTGAAATGCCTATCGGCAACCATATCTGGAATGCCTATCGGCACCTATATTTGAAATGCCTATCGGCTACTATATCTGAAATGCCTATCGGCTACTCTATTTGAAATGCCTATTGGCAACCATATCTGAAATGCCTATCGACACCTATATTTGAAATACCTATCGGCCTCTATATCTGAAATGCCTTTCGGCACCTATTTTTAAAATGCCAATCGGCAACTATATTTGAAATGCCTATCGGCACCTATATCTGAAATGACTATCGGCACCTATTTTTGAAATGCTTATCGGAAACTACATCTGAAATGCCTATCAGCACCTATATTTGAAATGCCTATCGGCAACCATATCTGGTATGCCCATCGGCACCTATTTTTAAAATGCGAATCGGCAACTATATTTGAAATGCCTAGCGGCACCTATATCTGAAATGCTTATCGGCACCTATTTTTGAAATGCCTATCAGAAACTACATCTAAAATGCTTATCAGCACCTATATTTGAAATGCCAATCGGCAACTTTATCTGAAATGCCTATCGGCACCTATATCTGAAATGCCTATCGGCACCTATTTTTGAAATGCCTATCGGAAACTACATCTAAATGCCTATCAGCACCTATATTTGAAATGCCTATCGGCAACCATATCTGGAATGCCTATCGGCACCTATATTTGATATGCCTATCGGCTTCTATATTTGAAATGCCTATCGGCACCTATTTTTAAAATGCGGAGCGGCAACTATATCTAAAATGGCTATCGGCACCTATATCTGAAATGCCTATCGGCACCTATTTTTGAAATGCCTATCGGAAACTACATCTGAAATGCCTATCAGCACCTATATTTGAAATGCCTATCGGCAACCATATCTGAAATGCCTATCGACACCTATATTTGAAATACCTATCGGCCTCTATATCTGAAATGCCTTTCGGCACCTATTTTTAAAATGCCAATCGGCAACTATATTTGAAATGCCTATCGGCACCTATATCTGAAATGACTATCGGCACCTATTTTTGAAATGCTTATCGGAAACTACATCTGAAATGCCTATCAGCACCTATATTTGAAATGCCTATCGGCAACCATATCTGGAAAGCCTATCGGCACCTCTTTTTAAAATGCGAATCGGCAACTATATTTGAAATGCCTAGCGGCACCTATATCTGAAATGCTTATCGGCACCTATTTTTGAAATGCCTATCAGAAACTACATCTGAAATGCCTATCAGCACCTATATTTGAAATGCCAATCGGCAGCTTTATCTGAAATGCCTATCGGCACCTATATCTGAAATGCCTATCGGCACCTATTTTTGAAATGCCTATCGGAAACTACATCTAAATGCATATCAGCACCTATATTTGAAATGCCTATCGGCAACCATATCTGGAATGCCTATCGGCACCTATATTTGAAATGCCTATCGGCTTCTATATTTGAAATGCCTATCGGCACCTATTTTTAAAATGCGGAGCGGCACCTATATTTGAAATGCCTAGCGGCACCTATATCTGAAATGCCTATCGGCATTTATATCTGAAATGCCTAGCGGCACCTATATTTGAAATGCCTATCGGCACCTATTTTTGAAATGCCTATCGGAAACTACATCTGAAATGCCTATCAGCACCTATATTTGAAATGCCTATCGGCAACCATATCTGAAATGCCTATCGACACCTATATTTGAAATACCTATCGGCCTCTATATCTGAAATGCCTTTCGGCACCTATTTTTAAAATGCCAATCGGCAACTATATTTGAAATGCCTATCGGCACCTATATCTGAAATGACTATCGGCACCTATTTTTGAAATGCTTATCGGAAACTACATCTGAAATGCCTATCAGCACCTATATTTGAAATGCCTATCGGCAACCATATCTGGAATGCCTATCGGCACCTATTTTTAAAATGCGAATCGGCAACTATATTTGAAATGCCTAGCGGCACCTATATCTGAAATGCTTATCGGCACCTATTTTTGAAATGCCTATCAGAAACTACATCTGAAATGCCTATCAGCACCTATATTTGAAATGCCTATCGGCAACCATATCTGGAATGCCTATCGGCACCTATATTTGAAATGCCTATCGGCTACTATATCTGAAATGCCTATCGGCTACTCTATTTGAAATGCCTATTGGCACCTATTTTTAAAATGCGATTGGGCAACTATATCTGAAATGCCTATCGGCACCTATTTTTAAAATGCCAATCGGCAACTTTATCTGAAATGCCTATCGGCACCTATATCTGAAATGCCTATCGGCACCTATTTTTGAAATGCCTATCGGAAACTACATCTAAATGCCTATCAGCACCTATATTTGAAATGCCTATCGGCAACCATATCTGGAATGCCTATCGGCACCTATATTTGAAATGCCTATCGGCTTCTATATTTGAAATGCCTATCGGCACCTATTTTTAAAATGCGGAGCGGCAACTATATCTAAAATGGCTATCGGCACCTATATCTGAAATGCCTATCGGCACCTATTTTTGAAATGCCTATCGGAAACTACATCTGAAATGCCTATCAGCACCTATATTTGAAATGCCTATCGGCAACCATATCTGGAATGCCTATCGGAACCTATATTTGAAATGCCTATCGGCTTCTATATCTGAAATGCCTATCGGCACCTATTTTTAAAATGCGAATCGGCAACCATATCTGAAATGCCTATCGGCACCTATATCTAAAATGCCTATCGGCACCTATTTTTTAAATGTCTATCGGAAATTACACCTGAAATGCCTATCAGCACCTATATTTGAAATGCCTATCGGCAACTATATCTGGAATGCCTATCGGCACCTATATTTGAAATGCCTATCGGCTTCTATATCGGAAATGCCTATGGGCACCTATTTTTAAAATGCCAATCGGCAACTATATCTGAAACGCCTATCGGCACCTATATCTGAAATGCTTATCGGCACCTATTTTTGAAATGCCTATCGGAAACTACATCTGAAATGCCTATCAGCACCTATATTTAAAATGCCTAACGGCAACCAAATCAGAAATGATTATCGGCACCTATATCTGAAATGCCTTTCGGCATTTATATCTGAAATGCCTATCGGCACCTATATTTGGAAAGCCTATCGGCACCTATATTTTAAATGCCTATCGGCAACTATATCTGATATGCCTATCGGCACCTATATCTGAAATGCCTTCGGCACCTATTTTTAAAATGCCAATCGGCAACTATATCTGAAATGCCTATCGGCACCTTTTTTTGAAATGCCTATCGGCACCTATTTTTGAAATGCCTATCGGAAACTACATCTAAAATGCCTATCAGCACCTATATTTGAAATGCCTATCGGCAACCATATCTGGAATTCCTATCGGCACCTATTTTTGAAATGCCTATCGGCTTCTATATCTGAAATGCCTATCGGCACCTATTTTTAAAAGTCGAATCGGCAAATATATCTGAAATGCCTATCGGCACCTATATCTGAAATGCCTATCGGCACCTATTTTTGAAATGCCTATCGGACACTACATCTGAAATGCCTATCAGCACCTATATTTGAAATGCCTATCGGCAACCATATCTTGGATGCCTATCGGCAATCATATCTTGGATGCCTATCGGCACCTATATTTGAAATGCCTATCGGCTTCTATATCTGAAATGCCTATCGACACCTATTTTTAAAATGCGAATCGGCAACTATATCTGAAATGCCTATCGGCACCTATTTTTTAAATGCCTATCGGAAAATACATCTGAAATGCCTATCAGCACCTATATTTGAAATGCCTATCGGCAACCATATCTGGAATGCCTATCGGCACCTATATTTGAAATGCCTATCGGCTTCTATATCTGAAATGCCGATCGGCATCTATTTTTAAAATGCCAATCGGTGACTATATCTGAAATGCCTATCGGCACCTTTATCTGAAATGCCTATCGGCACCTATTTTTGAAATGCCTATCGGAAACTACATCTGAAATGCCTATCAGCACCTATATTTGAAATGCCTATCGGCAACCATATCTGGAATGCCTATCGGCACCTATATATGAAATGCCTATCGGCTTCCATATCTGAAATGCCTATCGGCACCTATTTTTAAAATGCGAATCGGCAACTATATCTGAAATGCTTATCGGCACCTATATCTGAAATGCCTTTCGGCATTTATATCTGAAATGCCTATCGGCACCTATATTTGAAAAGCCTATCGGCACATATATTTTAAATGCCTATCGGCAACTATATCTGATATGCCTATCGGCACCTATATCTGAAATGCCTTCGGCACCTATTTTTAAAATGCCAATCGGCAACTATATCTGAAATGCCTATCGGCACCTATTTTTGAAATGCCTTTCGGCACCTATTTTTGAAATGCCTATCGGAAACTACATCTAAAATGCCTATCAGCACCTATATTTGAAATGCCTATCGGCAACCATATCTGAAATGCCTATCGGCACCTATATTTGAAATGCCTATCGGCTTCTATATCTGAAATGACTATCGGCACCTATTTTTAAAATGCGAATCGGCAACTATATCTGAAATGGCTATCGGCACCTATATCTGAAATGCCTATCAGCACCTATATTTGAAATGCCTATCAGCAACCATATCTAGAATGCCTATCGGCACCTATATTTGAAATGCCTATCGTCTTCTATATCTGAAATGCCTATCGGACACTACATCTGAAATGCCTATTAGCACCTATATTTGAAAAGCCAATCGGCAACCATATCTGGAATGCCTATCGGCACCTATATTTGAAATGCCTATCGGCTTCTATATCTGAAATGCATATCGGCACCTATTTTTAAAATGCGAATCGGTAACTATATCTGAAATGCCTATCGGCACCCATTTTTGAAATGCCTATCGGAAACTACATCTGAAATGCCTATCTGCACCTATATTTGAAATGCGTATCGGCAAACATATCTAGAATATCTATCGGCACCTATATTTGAAATGCCTATCGGCTTCTATATCTGAAATGCCTATCGGCACTTATTTTTAAAATGCCAATCGGCAACTATATCTGAAAAGCCTATCGGCACCTATATCTGAAGTGCCTATCGGCACCTATTTTTGAAATGCCTATCGGAAACTACATCTGAAATGCCTATCAGCACCTATATTTGAAATTCCTATCAGCAACCAAATCAGAAATGCCTATCGGCACCTATATCTGAAATGCCTTTCGGCATTTATATCTGAAATGCCTAGCGGCACCTATATTTGAAATGCCTATCGGCACCTATTTTTGAAATGCCTATCAGCAACCAAATCAGAAATGCCTATCGGAAACTACATCTGAAATGCCTATCAGCACCTATATTTGAAATGCCTATCGGCAACCATATCTGGAATGCCTATCGGCACCTATATTTGAAATGCCTATCGGCTTCCATATCTGAAGTGCCTATCGGCACCTATTTTTAAAATGCGAATCGGCAACTATATCTGAAATGCCTATCGGCACCTATATCTGAAATGCCTATCGGCACCTATTTTTGCAATGCCTATCGGAAACTATATCTAAAATGCCTATCAGCACCTATATTTGAAAAGCGTATCGGCAAACATATCTAGAATATCTATCGGCACCTATATTTGAAATGCCTATTGGCTTCTATATCTGAAATGCCTATCGGCACCTATTTTTAAAATGCGAATCAGTAACTATATCTGAAATGCCTATCGGCACCTATATTTGAAATGCCTATCGGCACCTATTTTTGAAATGCCTATCGGAAAATACATCTGAAATGCCTATCAGCACCTATATTTGAAAAGCCTATCGGCAACCATAACTGGAATGCCTATCGGCACCTATATTTGAAATGCCTATCGGTTTCTATATCTGAAATGCCTTTCGGCACCTATTTTTAAAATGCGAATCGGCAACTATATCTGAAATGCCTATCGGCACCTATTTTTGAAATGCCTATCGGAAACTACATCTAAAATGCCTATCTGCACCTATATTTGAAATGCCTATCGGCAACCATATCTGGAATATCTATTGGCACCTATATTTGAAATGCCTATCGGCTTCTATATCTGAAATGCCTATCGGCACCTATTTTTAAAATGCCAATCGGCAACTATATCTGAAATGCCTATCGGCACCTATATCAGAAATGCCTATCGGCACCTATTTTTGAAATGCCTATCGGAAACTACATCTGAAATTCCTATCAGCACCTATATTTGAAATGCCTATCGGCAACCATATCTGAAATGCCTATCGACACCTATATTTGAAATACCTAATGGCTTCTATATCTGAAATGCCTATCGGCACCTATTTTAAAAATGCCAATCGGCAACTATATCTGAAATGCCTATCGGCACCTATATCTGAAATGCCTATCGGCACCTATTTTTGAAATGCCTATCGGAAACTACGACTAAATGCCTATCAGCACCTATATTTGAAATTCCTATCGGCAACCATATCTGGAATGCCTATCGGCACCTATATTTGAAATGCCTATCGGCTTCTATATCTGAAATGCCTATCGACACCTATTTTTAAAATGCGAATCGGCAACTATATCTGAAATGCCTATCGGCACCTATATCTGAAATGCCTATTGGCACCTATATCTGAAATGCCTATCGGCACCTATTTTTGAAATGCCTATCGGAAAATACATCTGAAATGCCTATCAGCACCTATATTTGAAATGCCTATCGGCAACCATATCTGGAATGCCTATCGGCACCTATATTTGAAATGCCTATCGGCTTTTATATCTGAAATGCCGGTCGGCATCTATTTTTAAAATGCGAATCGGCAACTATATCTGAAATGCCTATCGGCACCTATTTTTGAAATGCCTATCGGAAAATACATCTGAAATGCCTATCTGCACCTATATTTGAAATGCGTATCGGCAAACATATCTAGAATATCTATCGGCACCTATATTTGAAATGCCTATCGGCTTCTATATCTGAAATGCCTATCGGCACTTATTTTTAAAATGCCAATCGGCAACTATATCTGAAAAGCCTATCGGCACCTATATCTGAAATGCCTATCGGCACCTATTTTTGAAATGCCTATCGGAAACTACATCTGAAATGCCTATCAGCACCTATATTTGAAATGCCTATCAGCAACCAAATCAGAAATGCCTATCGGCACCTATATCTGAAATGCCTTTCGGCATTTATATCTGAAATGCCTAGCGGCACCTATATTTGAAATGCCTATCGGCACCTATTTTTGAAATGCCTATCAGCAACCAAATCAGAAATGCCAATCGGAAACTACATCTGAAATGCCTATCAGCACCTATATTTGAAATGCCTATCGCCAACCATATCTGGAATGCCTATCGGCACCTATATTTGAGATGCCTATCGGCTTCTATATCTGAAATGCCTTTCGGCACCTATTTTTAAAATGCGAATCGGCAACTATATCTGAAATGCCTATCGGCACCTATTTTTGAAATGCCTATCGGAAACTACATCTGAAATGCCTATCTGCACCTATATTTGAAATGCCTATCGGCAACCATATCTGGAATATCTATTGGCACCTATATTTGAAATGCCTATCGGCTTCTATATCTGAAATGCCTATCGGCACCTATTTTTAAAATGCCAATCGGCAACTATATCTGAAATGCCTATCGGCACCTATATCATAAATGCCTATCGGCACTTATTTTTGAAATGCCTATCGGAAACTACATCTGAAATGCCTATCAGCACCTATATTTGAAATGCCTATCGGCAACCATATCTGAAATGCCTATCGACACCTATATTTGAAATACCTATCGGCTTCTATATCTGAAATGCCTATCGGCACCTATTTTCAAAATGCCAATCGGCAACTATATCTGAAATGCCTATCGGCACCTATATTTGAGATGCCTATCGGCTTCTATATCTGAAATGCCTTTCGGCACCTATTTTTAAAATGCGAATCGGCAACTATATTTGAAATGCCTAGTGGCACCTATATCTGAAATGCTTATGGGCACCTATTTTTGAAATGCCTATCAGAAACTACATCTGAAATGCCTATCAGCACCTATATTTGAAATGCCTATCGGCAACCATATCTGGAATGCCTATCGGCACCTATATTTGAAATGCCTATCGGCTACTATATCTGAAATGCCTATCGGCTACTCTATTTGAAATGCCTATTGGCAACCATATCTGAAATGCCTATCGACACCTATATTTGAAATACCTATCGGCCTCTATATCTGAAATGCCTTTCGGCACCTAATTTTAAAATGCCAATCGGCAACTATATTTGAAATGCCTATCGGCACCTATATCTGAAATGACTATCGGCACCTCTTTTTGAAATGCTTATCGGAAACTACATCTGAAATGCCTATCAGCACCTATATTTGAAATGCCTATCGGCAACCATATCTGGAATGCCCATCGGCACCTATTTTTAAAATGCGAATCGGCAACTATATTTGAAATGCCTAGCGGCACCTATATCTGAAATGCTTATCGGCACCTATTTTTGAAATGCCTATCAGAAACTACATCTGAAATGCTTATCAGCACCTATATTTGAAATGCCAATCGGCAACTTTATCTGAAATGCCTATCGGCACCTATATCTGAAATGCCTATCGGCACCTATTTGTGAAATGCCTATCGGAAACTACATCTAAATGCCTATCAGCACCTATATTTGAAATGCCTATCGGCAACCATATCTGGAATGCCTATCGGCACCTATATTTGATATGCCTATCGGCTTCTATATTTGAAATGCCTATCGGCACCTATTTTTAAAATGCGGAGCGGCAACTATATCTAAAATGGCTATCGGCACCTATATCTGAAATGCCTATCGGCACCTATTTTTGAAATGCCTATCGGAAACTACATCTGAAATGCCTATCAGCACCTATATTTGAAATGCCTATCGGCAACCATATCTGAAATGCCTATCGACACCTATATTTGAAATACCTATCGGCCTCTATATCTGAAATGCCTTTCGGCACCTATTTTTAAAATGCCAATCGGCAACTATATTTGAAATGCCTATCGGCACCTATATCTGAAATGACTATCGGCACCTATTTTTGAAATGCTTATCGGAAACTACATCTGAAATGCCTATCAGCACCTATATTTGAAATGCCTATCGGCAACCATATCTGGAAAGCCTATCGGCACCTCTTTTTAAAATGCGAATCGGCAACTATATTTGAAATGCCTAGCGGCACCTATATCTGAAATGCTTATCGGCACCTATTTTTGAAATGCCTATCAGAAACTACATCTGAAATGCCTATCAGCACCTATATTTGAAATGCCAATCGGCAACTTTATCTGAAATGCCTATCGGCACCTATATCTGAAATGCCTATCGGCACCTATTTTTGAAATGCCTATCGGAAGCTACATCTAAATGCATATCAGCACCTATATTTGAAATGCCTATCGGCAACCATATCTGGAATGCCTATCGGCACCTATATTTGAAATGCCTATCGGCTTCTATATTTGAAATGCCTATCGGCACCTATTTTTAAAATGCGGAGCGGCACCTATATTTGAAATGCCTAGCGGCACCTATATCTGAAATGCCTATCGGCATTTATATCTGAAATGCCTAGCGGCACCTATATTTGAAATGCCTATCGGCACCTATTTTTGAAATGCCTATCGGAAACTACATCTGAAATGCCTATCAGCACCTATATTTGAAATGCCTATCGGCAACCATATCTGAAATGCCTATCGACACCTATATTTGAAATACCTATCGGCCTCTATATCTGAAATGCCTTTCGGCACCTATTTTTAAAATGCCAATCGGCAACTATATTTGAAATGCCTATCGGCACCTATATCTGAAATGACTATCGGCACCTATTTTTGAAATGCTTATCGGAAACTACATCTGAAATGCCTATCAGCACCTATATTTGAAATGCCTATCGGCAACCATATCTGGAATGCCTATCGGCACCTATATTTGAAATGCCTATCGGCTTCTATATTTGAAATGCCTATCGGCACCTATTTTTAAAATGCGGAGCGGCAACTATATCTAAAATGGCTATCGGCACCTATATCTGAAATGCCTATCGGCACCTATTTTTGAAATGCCTATCGGAAACTACATCTGAAATGCCTATCAGCACCTATATTTGAAATGCCTATCGGCAACTATATCTGGAATGCCTATCGACACCTATATTATTTTGAAATGCCTATTGGCTTCTATTACTGAAATGCCTATCGGCACCTATATCTGAAATGCCTATCGGCACCTATTTTTGAAATGCCTATCGGAAACTACATCTAAATGCCTATCAGCACCTATATTTGAAATGCCTATCGGCAACCATATCTGGAATGCCTATCGGCACCTATATTTGAAATGCCTATCGGCTTCTATATTTGAAATGCCTATCGGCACCTATTTTTAAAATGCGGAGCGGCAACTATATCTAAAATGGCTATCGGCGCCTATATCTGAAATGCCTATCGGCACGTATTTTTGAAATGCCTATCGGAAACTACATCTGAAATGCCTATCAGCAACTATATTTGAAAAGCCTATCGGCAACCATATCTGGAATGCCTATCGGCACCTATATTTGAAATGCCTATCGGCTTCTATATCTGAAATGCCTATCGGCACCTATTTTTAAAATGCGAATCGGCAACTATATCTGAAATGCCTATCGGCACCTATTTTTGAAATGCCTGTTGGAAACTACATCTGAAATGCCTATCTGCACCTATATTTGAAATGCCTATCGGCAACCATATCTGGAAAATCTATCGGCACCTATATTTGAAATGCCTATCGGCTTCTATATCTGAAATGCCTATCGGCACCTATTTTTAAAATGCCAATCGGCAACTATATCTGAAATGCCTATCGGCACCTATATCTGAAATGTCTATCAGCACCTATATTTAAAATGCCTATCGGCAACAAAATCAGAAATGCCTATCAGCATCTATATCTGAAATGCCTTTCGGCATTTATATCTGAAATGCCTAGCGGCACCTATATTTGAAATGCCTATCGGCACCTATTTTTGAAATGCCTATCGGAAACTACATCTGAAATGCCTATCAGCACTTATATTTGAAATGCCTATCGGCAACCATATCTGAAATGCCTATCGACACCTATATTTGAAATACCTATCGGCCTCTATATCTGAAATGCCTATCGGCACCTATTTTTAAAATGCCAATCGGCAACTATATTTGAAATGCCTATCGGCACCTATATCTGAAATAACTATCGGCACCTATTTTTGAAATGCTTATCGGAAACTACATCTGAAATGCCTATCAGCACCTATATTTGAAATGCCTATCGGCAACCATATCTGGAATGCCTATCGGCACCTATTTTTAAAATGCGAATCGGCAACTATATTTGAAATGCCTATCGGCACCTATATCTGAAATGCCTATCGGCACCTATTTTTGAAATGCCTATCAGAAACTACATCTGAAATGCCTATCAGCACCTATATTTGAAATGCCTCTCGGCAACCATATCTGGAATGCCTATCGGCACCTATATTTGAAATGCCTATCGGCTACTATATCTGAAATGCCTATCGGCTACTCTATTTGAAATGCCTATTGGCACCTATTTTTAAAATGCGATTGGGCAACTATATCTGAAATGCCTATCGGCACCTATTTTTAAAATGCCAATCGGCAACTTTATCTTAAATGCCTATCGGCACCTATATCTGAAATGCCTATCGGCACCTATTTTTAAAATGCCAATCGGCAACTATATCTAAAATGCCTATCGGCACCTATATCTGAAATGCCTATCGGCACCTATTTTTGAAATGCCTATCGGAAACTACATCTGAAATGCCTATCTGCACCTATTTTTGAAATGCCTATCGGCAACCATATCTGGAATGCCTATCGGCACCTATGTTTGAAATGCCTATCGGCTTCCATATCTGAAATGCCTATCGGTACCTATTTTTGACATGCCTATCGGAAACTACATCTGAAATGCCTATCAGCACCTATATTTGAAATGCCTATCGGCACCTATTTTTAAAATGCGGAGCGGCAACTATATCTAAAATGGCTATCGGCGCCTATATATGAAATGCCTATCGGCACCTATTTTTGAAATGCCTATCGGAAACTACATCTGAAATGCCTATCAGCAACTATATTTGAAAAGCCTATCGGCAACCATATCTGGAATGCCTATCGGCACCTATATTTGAAATGCCTATCGGCTTCTATATCTGAAATGCCTATCGGCACCTATTTTTAAAAGTCGATTCGGCAAATATATCTGAAATGCCTATCGGCACCTATATCTGAAATGCCTATCGGCACCTATTTTTGAAAAGCCTATCGGACACTACATCTGAAATGCCTATCAGCACCTATATTTGAAATGCCTATCGGCAACCATATCTGGAATGCCTATCGGCACCTATATTTGAAATGCCTATCGGCTTCTATATCTAAAATGCCTATCGACACCTATTTTTTAAATGCGAATCGGCAACTATATCTGAAATGACTATCGGCACCTATATCTGAAATGCCTATTGGCACCTATATCTAAAATGCCTATCGGCACTTATTTTTGAAATGCCTATCGGAAAATACATCTGAAATGCCTATCAGCACCTATATTTGAAATGCCTATCGGCAACCATATCTGGAATGCCTATCGGCACCTATATTTGAAATGCCTATCGGCTTCTATATCTGAAATGCCGATCGGTATCTATTTTTAAAATGCCAATCGGCGACTATATCTGAAATGCCTATCGGCACCTTTATCTGAAATGCCTATCGGCACCTATTTTTGAAATGCCTATCGGAAACTACATCTGAAATGCCTATCAGCACCTATATTTGAAATGCCTATCGGCTTCCATGTCTAAAATTCCTATCGGCACCTATTTTTAAAATGCGAATCGGCAACTATATCTGAAATGCCTATCGGCACCTATATCTGAAATGCCTATCGGCACCTATTTTTGAAATGCCTATCGGAAACTACATCTAAAATGCCTATCAGCACCTATATTTGAAATGCCTATCGGCAACCATATCTGGAATGCCTATCGGCACCTATATTTGAAATGCCTATCGGCTTCTATATCTGAAATGACTATCGGCACCTATTTTTAAAATGCGAATCGGCAACTATATCTGAAATGGCTATCGGCACCTATATCTGAAATGCCTATCGGCACCTATTTTTGAAATGCCTATCGGAAACTACATCTGAAATGCCTATCAGCACCTATATTTGAAATGCCTATCAGCAACCATATCTAGAATGCCTATCGGCACCTATATTTGAAATGCCTATCGGCTTCTATATCTGAAATGCCTATCGGAAACTACATCTGAAATGCCTATTAGCACCTATATTTGAAAAGCCTATCGGCAACCATATCTGGAATGCCTATCGGCACCTATATTTGAAATGCCTATCGGCTTCTATATCTGAAATGCATATCGGCACCTATTTTTAAATTGCGAATCGGCAACTATATCTGAAGTGCCTATCGGCACCTATTTTTGAAATGCCTATCGGAAACTACATCTGAAATGCCTATCAGCACCTATATTTGAAATTCCTATCAGCAACCAAATCAGAAATGCCTATCGGCACCTATATCTGAAATGCCTTTCGGCATTTATATCTGAAATGCCTAGCGGCACCTATATTTGAAATGCCTATCGGCACCTATTTTTGAAATGCCTATCAGCAACCAAATCAGAAATGCCTATCGGAAACTACATCTGAAATGCCTATCAGCACCTATATTTGAAATGCCTATCGGCAACCATATCTGGAATGCCTATCGGCACCTATATTTGAAATGCCTATCGGCTTCCATATCTGAAGTGCCTATCGGCACCTATTTTTAAAATGCGAATCGGCAACTATATCTGAAATGCCTATCGGCACCTATATCTGAAATGCCTATCGGCACCTATTTTTGCAATGCCTATCGGAAACTATATCTAAAATGCCTATCAGCACCTATATTTGAAATGCGTATCGGCAAACATATCTAGAATATCTATCGGCACCTATATTTGAAATGCCTATTGGCTTCTATATCTGAAATGCCTATCGGCACCTATTTTTAAAATGCGAATCAGTAACTATATCTGAAATGCCTATCGGCACCTATATTTGAAATGCCTATCGGCACCTATTTTTGAAATGCCTATCGGAAAATACATCTGAAATGCCTATCAGCACCTATATTTGAAAAGCCTATCGGCAACCATAACTGGAATGCCTATCGGCACCTATATTTGAAATGCCTATCGGTTTCTATATCTGAAATGCCTTTCGGCACCTATTTTTAAAATGCGAATCGGCAACTATATCTGAAATGCCTATCGGCACCTATTTTTGAAATGCCTATCGGAAACTACATCTAAAATGCCTATCTGCACCTATATTTGAAATGCCTATCGGCAACCATATCTGGAATATCTATTGGCACTTATATTTGAAATGCCTATCGGCTTCTATATCTGAAATGCCTATCGGCTCCTATTTTTAAAATGCCAATCGGCAACTATATCTGAAATGCCTATCGGCACCTATATCAGAAATGCCTATCGGCACCTATTTTTGAAATGCCTATCGGAAACTACATCTGAAATTCCTATCAGCACCTATATTTGAAATGCCTATCGGCAACCATATCTGAAATGCCTATCGACACCTATATTTGAAATACCTAATGGCTTCTATATCTGAAATGCCTATCGGCACCTATTTTAAAAATGCCAATCGGCAACTATATCTGAAATGCCTATCGGCACCTATATCAGAAATGCCTATCGGCACCTATTTTTGAAATGCCTATCGGAAACTACATCTGAAATTCCTATCAGCACCTATATTTGAAATTCCTATCGGCAACCATATCTGGAATGCCTATCGGCACCTATATTTGAAATGCCTATCGGCTTCTATATCTGAAATGCCTATCGACACCTATTTTTAAAATGCGAATCGGCAACTATATCTGAAATGCCTATCGGCACCTATATCTGAAATGCCTATTGGCACCTATATCTGAAATGCCTATCGGCACTTATTTTTGAAATGCCTATCGGAAAATACATCTGAAATGCCTATCAGCACCTATATTTGAAATGCCTATCGGCAACCATATCTGGAATGCCTATCGGCACCTATATTTGAAATGCCTATCGGCTTTTATATCTGAAATGCCGGTCGGCATCTATTTTTAAAATGCGAATCGGCAACTATATCTGAAATGCCTATCGGCACCTATTTTTGAAATGCCTATCGGAAAATACATCTGAAATGCCTATCTGCACCTATATTTGAAATGCGTATCGGCAAACATATCTAGAATATCTATCGGCACCTATATTTGAAATGCCTATCGGCTTCTATATCTGAAATGCCTATCGGCACTTATTTTTAAAATGCCAATCGGCAACTATATCTGAAAAGCCTATCGGCACCTATATCTGAAATGCCTATCGGCACCTATTTTTGAAATGCCTATCGGAAACTACATCTGAAATGCCTATCAGCACCTATATTTGAAATGCCTATCAGCAACCAAATCAGAAATGCCTATCGGCACCTATATCTGAAATGCCTTTCGGCATTTATATCTGAAATGCCTAGCGGCACCTATATTTGAAATGCCTATCGGCACCTATTTTTGAAATGCCTATCAGCAACCAAATCAGAAATGCCAATCGGAAACTACATCTGAAATGCCTATCAGCACCTATATTTGAAATGCCTATCGCCAACCATATCTGGAATGCCTATCGGCACCTATATTTGAGATGCCTATCGGCTTCTATATCTGAAATGCCTTTCGGCACCTATTTTTAAAATGCGAATCGGCAACTATATCTGAAATGCCTATCGGCACCTATTTTTGAAATGCCTATCGGAAACTACATCTGAAATGCCTATCTGCACCTATATTTGAAATGCCTATCGGCAACCATATCTGGAATATCTATTGCCACCTATATTTGAAATGCCTATCGGCTTCTATATCTGAAATGCCTATCGGCACCTATTTTTAAAATGCCAATCGGCAACTATATCTGAAATGCCTATCGGCACCTATATCATAAATGCCTATCGGCACTTATTTTTGAAATGCCTATCGGAAACTACATCTGAAATGCCTATCAGCACCTATATTTGAAATGCCTATCGGCAACCATATCTGAAATGCCTATCGACACCTATATTTGAAATACCTATCGGCTTCTATATCTGAAATGCCTATCGGCACCTATTTTCAAAATGCCAATCGGCAACTATATCTGAAATGCCTATCGGCACCTATATCTGAAATGCCTATCGGCACTTATTTTTGAAATGCCTATCGGAAACTACATCTAAATGCCTATCAGCACCTATATTTGAAATACCTATCGGCAACTATATCTGGAATGCCTATCGGCACCTATATTTGAAATGCTTATCGGCTTCTATATTTGAAATGCCTATCGGCACCTATTTTTAAAATGCGGAGCGGCAACTATATCTAAAATGGCTATCGGCACCTATATCTGAAATGCCTATCGGCACCTATTTTTAAAATGCCTATTGGAAACTACATCTGAAATGCCTATCAGCACCTATATTTGAAATGCCTATCGGCAACCATATCTGGAATGCCTATCGACACCTATATTTGAAATGCCTATTGGCAGACTATATCTGAAATGCCTATCGGAAACTACATCTGAAATGCCTATCAGCAACTATATTTGAAAAGCCTATCGGCAACCATATCTGGAATGCTTATCGGCACCTATATTTGAAATGCCTATCGGCTTCTATATCTGAGATGCCTATCGGCACCTATTTTTAAAATGCGAATCGGTAACTATATCTGAAATGCCTATCGGCACCTATTTTTGAAATGCCTATCGGCACCTATTTTTGAAATGCCTATCGGAAACTACATCTGAAATGCCTATCTGCACCTATATTTGAAATGCCTATCGGCAACCATATCTGGAATATCTATCGGCACCTATATTTGAAATGCCTATCGGCTTCTATATCTGAAATGCCTATCGGCACCTATTTTTAAAATGCCAATCGGCAACTATATCTGAAATGCCTATCGGCACCTATATCTGAAATGTCTATCAGCACCTATATTTGAAATCCCTATCGGCAACAAAATCAGAAATGCCTATCGGCACCTATATCTGAAATGCCTTTCGGCATTTATATCTGAAATGCCTAGCGGCACCTATATTTGAAATGCCTATCGGCACCTATTTTTGAAATGCCTATCGGAAACTACATCTGAAATGCCTATCAGCACCTATATTTGAAATGCCTATCGGCAACCATATCTGAAATGCCTATCGACACCTATATTTGAAATACCTATCGGCCTCTATATCTGAAATGCCTTTCGGCACCTATTTTTAAAATGCCAATCGGCAACTATATTTGAAATGCCTATCGGCACCTATATCTGAAATGACTATCGGCACCTATTTTTTAAATGCTTATCGGAAACTACATCTGAAATGCCTATCAGCACCTATATTTGAAATGCCTATCGGCAACCATATCTGGAATGCCTATCGGCACCTATTTTTAAAATGCGAATGGGCAACTATATTTGAAATGCCTAGCGGCACCTATATCTGAAATGCTTATGGGCACCTATTTTTGAAATGCCTATCAGAAACTACATCTGAAATGCCTATCAGCACCTATATTTGAAATGCCTATCGGCAACCATATCTGGAATGCCTATCGGCACCTATATTTGAAATGCCTATCGGCTACTATATCTGAAATGCCTATCGGCTACTCTATTTGAAATGCCTATTGGCAACCATATCTGAAATGCCTATCGACACCTATATTTGAAATACCTATCGGCCTCTATATCTGAAATGCCTTTCGGCACCTATTTTTAAAATGCCAATCGGCAACTATATTTGAAATGCCTATCGGCACCTATATCTGAAATGACTATCGGCACCTATTTTTGAAATGCTTATCGGAAACTACATCTGAAATGCCTATCAGCACCTATATTTGAAATGCCTATCGGCAACCATATCTGGTATGCCCATCGGCACCTATTTTTAAAATGCGAATCGGCAACTATATTTGAAATGCCTAGCGGCACCTATATCTGAAATGCTTATCGGCACCTATTTTTGAAATGCCTATCAGAAACTACATCTAAAATGCTTATCAGCACCTATATTTGAAATGCCAATCGGCAACTTTATCTGAAATGCCTATCGGCACCTATATCTGAAATGCCTATCGGCACCTATTTTTGAAATGCCTATCGGAAACTACATCTAAATGCCTATCAGCACCTATATTTGAAATGCCTATCGGCAACCATATCTGGAATGCCTATCGGCACCTATATTTGATATGCCTATCGGCTTCTATATTTGAAATGCCTATCGGCACCTATTTTTAAAATGCGGAGCGGCAACTATATCTAAAATGGCTATCGGCACCTATATCTGAAATGCCTATCGGCACCTATTTTTGAAATGCCTATCGGAAACTACATCTGAAATGCCTATCAGCACCTATATTTGAAATGCCTATCGGCAACCATATCTGAAATGCCTATCGACACCTATATTTGAAATACCTATCGGCCTCTATATCTGAAATGCCTTTCGGCACCTATTTTTAAAATGCCAATCGGCAACTATATTTGAAATGCCTATCGGCACCTATATCTGAAATGACTATCGGCACCTATTTTTGAAATGCTTATCGGAAACTACATCTGAAATGCCTATCAGCACCTATATTTGAAATGCCTATCGGCAACCATATCTGGAAAGCCTATCGGCACCTCTTTTTAAAATGCGAATCGGCAACTATATTTGAAATGCCTAGCGGCACCTATATCTGAAATGCTTATCGGCACCTATTTTTGAAATGCCTATCAGAAACTACATCTGAAATGCCTATCAGCACCTATATTTGAAATGCCAATCGGCAGCTTTATCTGAAATGCCTATCGGCACCTATATCTGAAATGCCTATCGGCACCTATTTTTGAAATGCCTATCGGAAACTACATCTAAATGCATATCAGCACCTATATTTGAAATGCCTATCGGCAACCATATCTGGAATGCCTATCGGCACCTATATTTGAAATGCCTATCGGCTTCTATATTTGAAATGCCTATCGGCACCTATTTTTAAAATGCGGAGCGGCACCTATATTTGAAATGCCTAGCGGCACCTATATCTGAAATGCCTATCGGCATTTATATCTGAAATGCCTAGCGGCACCTATATTTGAAATGCCTATCGGCACCTATTTTTGAAATGCCTATCGGAAACTACATCTGAAATGCCTATCAGCACCTATATTTGAAATGCCTATCGGCAACCATATCTGAAATGCCTATCGACACCTATATTTGAAATACCTATCGGCCTCTATATCTGAAATGCCTTTCGGCACCTATTTTTAAAATGCCAATCGGCAACTATATTTGAAATGCCTATCGGCACCTATATCTGAAATGACTATCGGCACCTATTTTTGAAATGCTTATCGGAAACTACATCTGAAATGCCTATCAGCACCTATATTTGAAATGCCTATCGGCAACCATATCTGGAATGCCTATCGGCACCTATTTTTAAAATGCGAATCGGCAACTATATTTGAAATGCCTAGCGGCACCTATATCTGAAATGCTTATCGGCACCTATTTTTGAAATGCCTATCAGAAACTACATCTGAAATGCCTATCAGCACCTATATTTGAAATGCCTATCGGCAACCATATCTGGAATGCCTATCGGCACCTATATTTGAAATGCCTATCGGCTACTATATCTGAAATGCCTATCGGCTACTCTATTTGAAATGCCTATTGGCACCTATTTTTAAAATGCGATTGGGCAACTATATCTGAAATGCCTATCGGCACCTATTTTTAAAATGCCAATCGGCAACTTTATCTGAAATGCCTATCGGCACCTATATCTGAAATGCCTATCGGCACCTATTTTTGAAATGCCTATCGGAAACTACATCTAAATGCCTATCAGCACCTATATTTGAAATGCCTATCGGCAACCATATCTGGAATGCCTATCGGCACCTATATTTGAAATGCCTATCGGCTTCTATATTTGAAATGCCTATCGGCACCTATTTTTAAAATGCGGAGCGGCAACTATATCTAAAATGGCTATCGGCACCTATATCTGAAATGCCTATCGGCACCTATTTTTGAAATGCCTATCGGAAACTACATCTGAAATGCCTATCAGCACCTATATTTGAAATGCCTATCGGCAACCATATCTGGAATGCCTATCGGAACCTATATTTGAAATGCCTATCGGCTTCTATATCTGAAATGCCTATCGGCACCTATTTTTAAAATGCGAATCGGCAACCATATCTGAAATGCCTATCGGCACCTATATCTAAAATGCCTATCGGCACCTATTTTTTAAATGTCTATCGGAAATTACACCTGAAATGCCTATCAGCACCTATATTTGAAATGCCTATCGGCAACTATATCTGGAATGCCTATCGGCACCTATATTTGAAATGCCTATCGGCTTCTATATCGGAAATGCCTATGGGCACCTATTTTTAAAATGCCAATCGGCAACTATATCTGAAACGCCTATCGGCACCTATATCTGAAATGCTTATCGGCACCTATTTTTGAAATGCCTATCGGAAACTACATCTGAAATGCCTATCAGCACCTATATTTAAAATGCCTAACGGCAACCAAATCAGAAATGATTATCGGCACCTATATCTGAAATGCCTTTCGGCATTTATATCTGAAATGCCTATCGGCACCTATATTTGGAAAGCCTATCGGCACCTATATTTTAAATGCCTATCGGCAACTATATCTGATATGCCTATCGGCACCTATATCTGAAATGCCTTCGGCACCTATTTTTAAAATGCCAATCGGCAACTATATCTGAAATGCCTATCGGCACCTTTTTTTGAAATGCCTATCGGCACCTATTTTTGAAATGCCTATCGGAAACTACATCTAAAATGCCTATCAGCACCTATATTTGAAATGCCTATCGGCAACCATATCTGGAATTCCTATCGGCACCTATTTTTGAAATGCCTATCGGCTTCTATATCTGAAATGCCTATCGGCACCTATTTTTAAAAGTCGAATCGGCAAATATATCTGAAATGCCTATCGGCACCTATATCTGAAATGCCTATCGGCACCTATTTTTGAAATGCCTATCGGACACTACATCTGAAATGCCTATCAGCACCTATATTTGAAATGCCTATCGGCAACCATATCTTGGATGCCTATCGGCAACCATATCTTGGATGCCTATCGGCACCTATATTTGAAATGCCTATCGGCTTCTATATCTGAAATGCCTATCGACACCTATTTTTAAAATGCGAATCGGCAACTATATCTGAAATGCCTATCGGCACCTATTTTTTAAATGCCTATCGGAAAATACATCTGAAATGCCTATCAGCACCTATATTTGAAATGCCTATCGGCAACCATATCTTGAATGCCTATCGGCACCTATATTTGAAATGCCTATCGGCTTCTATATCTGAAATGCCGATCGGCATCTATTTTTAAAATGCCAATCGGTGACTATATCTGAAATGCCTATCGGCACCTTTATCTGAAATGCCTATCGGCACCTATTTTTGAAATGCCTATCGGAAACTACATCTGAAATGCCTATCAGCACCTATATTTGAAATGCCTATCGGCAACCATATCTGGAATGCCTATCGGCACCTATATATGAAATGCCTATCGGCTTCCATATCTGAAATGCCTATCGGCACCTATTTTTAAAATGCGAATCGGCAACTATATCTGAAATGCTTATCGGCACCTATATCTGAAATGCCTTTCGGCATTTATATCTGAAATGCCTATCGGCACCTATATTTGAAAAGCCTATCGGCACATATATTTTAAATGCCTATCGGCAACTATATCTGATATGCCTATCGGCACCTATATCTGAAATGCCTTCGGCACCTATTTTTAAAATGCCAATCGGCAACTATATCTGAAATGCCTATCGGCACCTATTTTTGAAATGCCTTTCGGCACCTATTTTTGAAATGCCTATCGGAAACTACATCTAAAATGCCTATCAGCACCTATATTTGAAATGCCTATCGGCAACCATATCTGAAATGCCTATCGGCACCTATATTTGAAATGCCTATCGGCTTCTATATCTGAAATGACTATCGGCACCTATTTTTAAAATGCGAATCGGCAACTATATCTGAAATGGCTATCGGCACCTATATCTGAAATGCCTATCAGCACCTATATTTGAAATGCCTATCAGCAACCATATCTAGAATGCCTATCGGCACCTATATTTGAAATGCCTATCGTCTTCTATATCTGAAATGCCTATCGGACACTACATCTGAAATGCCTATTAGCACCTATATTTGAAAAGCCAATCGGCAACCATATCTGGAATGCCTATCGGCACCTATATTTGAAATGCCTATCGGCTTCTATATCTGAAATGCATATCGGCACCTATTTTTAAAATGCGAATCGGTAACTATATCTGAAATGCCTATCGGCACCCATTTTTGAAATGCCTATCGGAAACTACATCTGAAATGCCTATCTGCACCTATATTTGAAATGCGTATCGGCAAACATATCTAGAATATCTATCGGCACCTATATTTGAAATGCCTATCGGCTTCTATATCTGAAATGCCTATCGGCACTTATTTTTAAAATGCCAATCGGCAACTATATCTGAAAAGCCTATCGGCACCTATATCTGAAGTGCCTATCGGCACCTATTTTTGAAATGCCTATCGGAAACTACATCTGAAATGCCTATCAGCACCTATATTTGAAATTCCTATCAGCAACCAAATCAGAAATGCCTATCGGCACCTATATCTGAAATGCCTTTCGGCATTTATATCTGAAATGCCTAGCGGCACCTATATTTGAAATGCCTATCGGCACCTATTTTTGAAATGCCTATCAGCAACCAAATCAGAAATGCCTATCGGAAACTACATCTGAAATGCCTATCAGCACCTATATTTGAAATGCCTATCGGCAACCATATCTGGAATGCCTATCGGCACCTATATTTGAAATGCCTATCGGCTTCCATATCTGAAGTGCCTATCGGCACCTATTTTTAAAATGCGAATCGGCAACTATATCTGAAATGCCTATCGGCACCTATATCTGAAATGCCTATCGGCACCTATTTTTGCAATGCCTATCGGAAACTATATCTAAAATGCCTATCAGCACCTATATTTGAAAAGCGTATCGGCAAACATATCTAGAATATCTATCGGCACCTATATTTGAAATGCCTATTGGCTTCTATATCTGAAATGCCTATCGGCACCTATTTTTAAAATGCGAATCAGTAACTATATCTGAAATGCCTATCGGCACCTATATTTGAAATGCCTATCGGCACCTATTTTTGAAATGCCTATCGGAAAATACATCTGAAATGCCTATCAGCACCTATATTTGAAAAGCCTATCGGCAACCATAACTGGAATGCCTATCGGCACCTATATTTGAAATGCCTATCGGTTTCTATATCTGAAATGCCTTTCGGCACCTATTTTTAAAATGCGAATCGGCAACTATATCTGAAATGCCTATCGGCACCTATTTTTGAAATGCCTATCGGAAACTACATCTAAAATGCCTATCTGCACCTATATTTGAAATGCCTATCGGCAACCATATCTGGAATATCTATTGGCACCTATATTTGAAATGCCTATCGGCTTCTATATCTGAAATGCCTATCGGCACCTATTTTTAAAATGCCAATCGGCAACTATATCTGAAATGCCTATCGGCACCTATATCAGAAATGCCTATCGGCACCTATTTTTGAAATGCCTATCGGAAACTACATCTGAAATTCCTATCAGCACCTATATTTGAAATGCCTATCGGCAACCATATCTGAAATGCCTATCGACACCTATATTTGAAATACCTAATGGCTTCTATATCTGAAATGCCTATCGGCACCTATTTTAAAAATGCCAATCGGCAACTATATCTGAAATGCCTATCGGCACCTATATCTGAAATGCCTATCGGCACCTATTTTTGAAATGCCTATCGGAAACTACGACTAAATGCCTATCAGCACCTATATTTGAAATTCCTATCGGCAACCATATCTGGAATGCCTATCGGCACCTATATTTGAAATGCCTATCGGCTTCTATATCTGAAATGCCTATCGACACCTATTTTTAAAATGCGAATCGGCAACTATATCTGAAATGCCTATCGGCACCTATATCTGAAATGCCTATTGGCACCTATATCTGAAATGCCTATCGGCACCTATTTTTGAAATGCCTATCGGAAAATACATCTGAAATGCCTATCAGCACCTATATTTGAAATGCCTATCGGCAACCATATCTGGAATGCCTATCGGCACCTATATTTGAAATGCCTATCGGCTTTTATATCTGAAATGCCGGTCGGCATCTATTTTTAAAATGCGAATCGGCAACTATATCTGAAATGCCTATCGGCACCTATTTTTGAAATGCCTATCGGAAAATACATCTGAAATGCCTATCTGCACCTATATTTGAAATGCGTATCGGCAAACATATCTAGAATATCTATCGGCACCTATATTTGAAATGCCTATCGGCTTCTATATCTGAAATGCCTATCGGCACTTATTTTTAAAATGCCAATCGGCAACTATATCTGAAAAGCCTATCGGCACCTATATCTGAAATGCCTATCGGCACCTATTTTTGAAATGCCTATCGGAAACTACATCTGAAATGCCTATCAGCACCTATATTTGAAATGCCTATCAGCAACCAAATCAGAAATGCCTATCGGCACCTATATCTGAAATGCCTTTCGGCATTTATATCTGAAATGCCTAGCGGCACCTATATTTGAAATGCCTATCGGCACCTATTTTTGAAATGCCTATCAGCAACCAAATCAGAAATGCCAATCGGAAACTACATCTGAAATGCCTATCAGCACCTATATTTGAAATGCCTATCGCCAACCATATCTGGAATGCCTATCGGCACCTATATTTGAGATGCCTATCGGCTTCTATATCTGAAATGCCTTTCGGCACCTATTTTTAAAATGCGAATCGGCAACTATATCTGAAATGCCTATCGGCACCTATTTTTGAAATGCCTATCGGAAACTACATCTGAAATGCCTATCTGCACCTATATTTGAAATGCCTATCGGCAACCATATCTGGAATATCTATTGGCACCTATATTTGAAATGCCTATCGGCTTCTATATCTGAAATGCCTATCGGCACCTATTTTTAAAATGCCAATCGGCAACTATATCTGAAATGCCTATCGGCACCTATATCATAAATGCCTATCGGCACTTATTTTTGAAATGCCTATCGGAAACTACATCTGAAATGCCTATCAGCACCTATATTTGAAATGCCTATCGGCAACCATATCTGAAATGCCTATCGACACCTA
Organism: Venustoraphidia nigricollis; assembly: GCA_034508555.1. Classification (NCBI taxonomy): domain Eukaryota; kingdom Metazoa; phylum Arthropoda; class Insecta; order Raphidioptera; family Raphidiidae; genus Venustoraphidia; species Venustoraphidia nigricollis. The sequence goes on along the minus strand of JAVRKA010000194.1, from coordinate 3,822 downwards.
TATTTGAAATACCTATCGGCTTCTATATCTGAAATGCCTATCGGCACCTATTTTCAAAATGCCAATCGGCAACTATATCTGAAATGCCTATCGGCACCTATATTTGAGATGCCTATCGGCTTCTATATCTGAAATGCCTTTCGGCACCTATTTTTAAAATGCGAATCGGCAACTATATTTGAAATGCCTAGTGGCACCTATATCTGAAATGCTTATGGGCACCTATTTTTGAAATGCCTATCAGAAACTACATCTGAAATGCCTATCAGCACCTATATTTGAAATGCCTATCGGCAACCATATCTGGAATGCCTATCGGCACCTATATTTGAAATGCCTATCGGCTACTATATCTGAAATGCCTATCGGCTACTCTATTTGAAATGCCTATTGGCAACCATATCTGAAATGCCTATCGACACCTATATTTGAAATACCTATCGGCCTCTATATCTGAAATGCCTTTCGGCACCTAATTTTAAAATGCCAATCGGCAACTATATTTGAAATGCCTATCGGCACCTATATCTGAAATGACTATCGGCACCTCTTTTTGAAATGCTTATCGGAAACTACATCTGAAATGCCTATCAGCACCTATATTTGAAATGCCTATCGGCAACCATATCTGGAATGCCCATCGGCACCTATTTTTAAAATGCGAATCGGCAACTATATTTGAAATGCCTAGCGGCACCTATATCTGAAATGCTTATCGGCACCTATTTTTGAAATGCCTATCAGAAACTACATCTGAAATGCTTATCAGCACCTATATTTGAAATGCCAATCGGCAACTTTATCTGAAATGCCTATCGGCACCTATATCTGAAATGCCTATCGGCACCTATTTGTGAAATGCCTATCGGAAACTACATCTAAATGCCTATCAGCACCTATATTTGAAATGCCTATCGGCAACCATATCTGGAATGCCTATCGGCACCTATATTTGATATGCCTATCGGCTTCTATATTTGAAATGCCTATCGGCACCTATTTTTAAAATGCGGAGCGGCAACTATATCTAAAATGGCTATCGGCACCTATATCTGAAATGCCTATCGGCACCTATTTTTGAAATGCCTATCGGAAACTACATCTGAAATGCCTATCAGCACCTATATTTGAAATGCCTATCGGCAACCATATCTGAAATGCCTATCGACACCTATATTTGAAATACCTATCGGCCTCTATATCTGAAATGCCTTTCGGCACCTATTTTTAAAATGCCAATCGGCAACTATATTTGAAATGCCTATCGGCACCTATATCTGAAATGACTATCGGCACCTATTTTTGAAATGCTTATCGGAAACTACATCTGAAATGCCTATCAGCACCTATATTTGAAATGCCTATCGGCAACCATATCTGGAAAGCCTATCGGCACCTCTTTTTAAAATGCGAATCGGCAACTATATTTGAAATGCCTAGCGGCACCTATATCTGAAATGCTTATCGGCACCTATTTTTGAAATGCCTATCAGAAACTACATCTGAAATGCCTATCAGCACCTATATTTGAAATGCCAATCGGCAACTTTATCTGAAATGCCTATCGGCACCTATATCTGAAATGCCTATCGGCACCTATTTTTGAAATGCCTATCGGAAGCTACATCTAAATGCATATCAGCACCTATATTTGAAATGCCTATCGGCAACCATATCTGGAATGCCTATCGGCACCTATATTTGAAATGCCTATCGGCTTCTATATTTGAAATGCCTATCGGCACCTATTTTTAAAATGCGGAGCGGCACCTATATTTGAAATGCCTAGCGGCACCTATATCTGAAATGCCTATCGGCATTTATATCTGAAATGCCTAGCGGCACCTATATTTGAAATGCCTATCGGCACCTATTTTTGAAATGCCTATCGGAAACTACATCTGAAATGCCTATCAGCACCTATATTTGAAATGCCTATCGGCAACCATATCTGAAATGCCTATCGACACCTATATTTGAAATACCTATCGGCCTCTATATCTGAAATGCCTTTCGGCACCTATTTTTAAAATGCCAATCGGCAACTATATTTGAAATGCCTATCGGCACCTATATCTGAAATGACTATCGGCACCTATTTTTGAAATGCTTATCGGAAACTACATCTGAAATGCCTATCAGCACCTATATTTGAAATGCCTATCGGCAACCATATCTGGAATGCCTATCGGCACCTATATTTGAAATGCCTATCGGCTTCTATATTTGAAATGCCTATCGGCACCTATTTTTAAAATGCGGAGCGGCAACTATATCTAAAATGGCTATCGGCACCTATATCTGAAATGCCTATCGGCACCTATTTTTGAAATGCCTATCGGAAACTACATCTGAAATGCCTATCAGCACCTATATTTGAAATGCCTATCGGCAACTATATCTGGAATGCCTATCGACACCTATATTATTTTGAAATGCCTATTGGCTTCTATTACTGAAATGCCTATCGGCACCTATATCTGAAATGCCTATCGGCACCTATTTTTGAAATGCCTATCGGAAACTACATCTAAATGCCTATCAGCACCTATATTTGAAATGCCTATCGGCAACCATATCTGGAATGCCTATCGGCACCTATATTTGAAATGCCTATCGGCTTCTATATTTGAAATGCCTATCGGCACCTATTTTTAAAATGCGGAGCGGCAACTATATCTAAAATGGCTATCGGCGCCTATATCTGAAATGCCTATCGGCACGTATTTTTGAAATGCCTATCGGAAACTACATCTGAAATGCCTATCAGCAACTATATTTGAAAAGCCTATCGGCAACCATATCTGGAATGCCTATCGGCACCTATATTTGAAATGCCTATCGGCTTCTATATCTGAAATGCCTATCGGCACCTATTTTTAAAATGCGAATCGGCAACTATATCTGAAATGCCTATCGGCACCTATTTTTGAAATGCCTGTTGGAAACTACATCTGAAATGCCTATCTGCACCTATATTTGAAATGCCTATCGGCAACCATATCTGGAAAATCTATCGGCACCTATATTTGAAATGCCTATCGGCTTCTATATCTGAAATGCCTATCGGCACCTATTTTTAAAATGCCAATCGGCAACTATATCTGAAATGCCTATCGGCACCTATATCTGAAATGTCTATCAGCACCTATATTTAAAATGCCTATCGGCAACAAAATCAGAAATGCCTATCAGCATCTATATCTGAAATGCCTTTCGGCATTTATATCTGAAATGCCTAGCGGCACCTATATTTGAAATGCCTATCGGCACCTATTTTTGAAATGCCTATCGGAAACTACATCTGAAATGCCTATCAGCACTTATATTTGAAATGCCTATCGGCAACCATATCTGAAATGCCTATCGACACCTATATTTGAAATACCTATCGGCCTCTATATCTGAAATGCCTATCGGCACCTATTTTTAAAATGCCAATCGGCAACTATATTTGAAATGCCTATCGGCACCTATATCTGAAATAACTATCGGCACCTATTTTTGAAATGCTTATCGGAAACTACATCTGAAATGCCTATCAGCACCTATATTTGAAATGCCTATCGGCAACCATATCTGGAATGCCTATCGGCACCTATTTTTAAAATGCGAATCGGCAACTATATTTGAAATGCCTATCGGCACCTATATCTGAAATGCCTATCGGCACCTATTTTTGAAATGCCTATCAGAAACTACATCTGAAATGCCTATCAGCACCTATATTTGAAATGCCTCTCGGCAACCATATCTGGAATGCCTATCGGCACCTATATTTGAAATGCCTATCGGCTACTATATCTGAAATGCCTATCGGCT